>CADDXX010000271.1:1099465-1153980 GCA_902810485.1 Alauda arvensis | reverse complement strand
GTGTGACTCTTGRGGKGTCCTGTGCAGGGCCAGGAGTTGGACTCAATGATACTTGTGGATCMCTTCCAGCTCAGCTTAATCTGTGATTCTGTGATTTATATGGATGCATTTGKYTTAGGGCACATTATATTAAACACTKYTTTCCTTTGTGTAAACYTTACCACTMATTATCATTAATGGAGACATCCAARTTATATTAAATCTTTCTGTAGGATTTTTTAATGTAGGATGTATAGAGCATTATAACTGATTCAGAACAGTTGGGTAATTCTTGGTTTTGGTTCYGGCTGAGTTTGTATAATATACTGGTATCACCTTATACTGGTCTGGACCTTTAAAACATTCTCTGCTGACGCCTGGGGCTTTCAGTTTCTGTAGCAAGTTTGTCAACAAGATGACTTGATTCTTGATGGTTAGGTAGTTGAAACTAGCAAAGGGCTAAAAATATATATTGATCAATGATGTAGGAGTAAACAAAAAACCCAGGTGAAATACAGTTTCTASTGTCCTATGCTTGGGAGAAGCATGAATAAATCTTTGTCACTCTGCTTTCCTTGCAGCCCTCCAACTGACTGCAGTGCTGATATTCACTCCCTGTAACCTCCCCCCTCCCATTCTAGTGTGGGTTCTCACCTGCACTTTTCTGCAAATGGAACATGACAGAAGTGTGCAGGAACTAAGGAGACCAAGACAGAAATAGAAATCTGAAGTAGCATAAGAAAAATACTGGAATGTTCTTGCTTTTTTTTTTTTTTTTTAATCTCTTCTCAGTGATGTACTAAAATCTCTGGAAGACGCAAAAAAAGGTACAGGTCAGCTCTAAAAACYCCAGTGGGTCTTGTGTGTTAGAAAAGGGCAAGGTAGTAACCAATTAAGTATTGATAGATGCAGTGTGTGCTCAGGTGACGAGAAACAGATACCAAAGCCCAAACTGTGTATCTCCTCCTGTCATGTGAATAGAATAACTATTTCCTTGATTTGGTGACACTGAGTAGAATAAAATGACAGTGTCAATGTGCAGGTTATTTTCTCCAATTTGAAGCTAATTATTTTGGTAATGTATGTGTTAAATAATCTCTCTAAATGTCTGAAAACACAGTTTMATGATTACTCACTATGCTTGAACATAAATGATTACAAAGATTCCATATTACTACAGGCAATGAATTTATACTTATTTAAGATTTATTTTTTCATGGCCAGTGGGGATATATCCCTCCTTGGTTGTGACCAGATGTTTAAACATGAAGRCTGTAATTTCAGCTTTTATTGCATATATATGCCTCAGTAGTAATGGATTTKACTCTTTTTAGCAGGCATCTCAAAGCCTGCAATTTGCTGGTCAGCTTAAGGAAAAAAAAAGTGCTCTGCAAATGAGTACAAGCCAGTCTGCATCTCTTATCAGTGAATTCTCTGAGCCAGCTGCGTAACTAATAGAATCAGCTGCTGCTCTTTTCACCTGTGGGGAGCACATTCTCTCTTAATAAAATGACTGCAATCCCACAGTCTGATGYAGTGTGGGAAGAAATGAATTTTGGACTCACTGAAGCACAAGCCTTTCAAGCAGCATTTTTGGTTAGGAGTGAATGAGCCCAGCATTAGCGCTGGTAATGGGGAGGAGAGGCGCCTGGAATCTTTTTGAAGCWCTGTCATTGATTTCCAGTAGGAGCACAGATGCTTTAAAGTACTTGAATCTCATTCTTCTTTTTTCAGTATCCACCTCCAGCATCTCTGTTTAATAAACATTTGTTTCTCTATCCCTGCCCCTAGTTTTATGTGCTTGTGAATTTGAGGTGCCTAGAGATACAGTTTCCAGGGCTGCTTCTTCTTTCCCTGCCAAAACTTATTACCAGTTAAAAAACAACATATGATCTTAAGTACTTTCAACAAATCTGTTATCCAGATTTAGCAACCATGTTTTGTGGGGTTTTTTTTGGGTTTTTTTGTTTTTTTAATCCATGCAGGATTCTGCATAATTTCTTGGACTTTTTCAAATATCAATCTAGCTGCAGAAGCTTTGTCACAGTTTTGGAGCTTCAAATATCATATTAAGATGGCAGTTTGTACACATTTTGGTGGAAAAGGAAGGTCATGCATACTTGGCATTTCAGAATCACTGTCAGGTATGTTTAGGAAAGTAGGGCCTTGAAGATAAGACTTAAAGCCCAAAGTTCATGCCTCATGAGACCACATGGTAGCGATTTTTCTTGTGATTTCTTCACCCAGGATTTTCCTCCTCTTAGTTTCCACAAAAAGTCTGATTTTGATTTATAATTATGTATTTAGGGGTTTAAATTTTTTTTGTGTTGTGGGTTTTTTTGTTTGTTTCTTTTTTTTGTTTTTTTGTTTTTTTGAAAAGAAATTCTTGCAGTTCACATTTAGTAATTTCCCAGGACTCGGTTAGCTTGATTAAAACTTATTAATGCAAAAATGCGTCTTTGGTTGAAACATTAAATTCAGTACCCTTTGTGCCTCCCTTCTGGCAGCTGAGATCTGTTCTTCTTGAAGCACTTCTGTTTGGGGAACAATCTGATAAGTTACTGGGGCAATGCAATACGGACACTGCAGCTGAGTTCCTATGCACATCTATATTACCACAGATCAAAGAAAAGTTAAAAAAACCCCACCTCAATTGTTTCCTGTCCTGTAACTTTGTTTCCTGGGTAAGGTGAAATGTATAAAAAGGAACATACAACCCCAAATATTTATAGCTGTAGGCTGGCAGAGTCCAAGAGTACTGGTTTTACATAACTATTTCAATCTCTTCATATTGATACAAATTTCTAGTCTCTTTGAATGTGTCTCATATTATTCTAGTTCTCAGCTATCTACATGAAAAATCACATTTTATCTAAATCCTGTTTCATTGGGGCCATCCTGTAATTTAAAAGACCAGCTGACAAAGATCCTTGACAGCCTAAGGATAGAGCATTAATGCTTCCTGCAAGGAAGAAAGACACAGAAGTGACTTGGGGAGTCAGCAATTTTAGGAAACCCATTTGGCTCCTGACAGCCCAAGCCCTGTGTTATCGCTGTGCTCTGCTTGGACCAGGCTACTTTACTGAACAGATATTAAGCTCTGGCAGCTYAGACTCCCATGCTGCAGACATAGGCATGGAAATGCCATTTTTAAATGATACCAGTTTATCTGTTGAAAACCCATTTTCTTTTAACCCTCTAAAGAACATTTTTATACATTTTCAAGCAGCAAGCAGGTGTTTCACAATTCCCTAACCTGATGGCATACCTGGAAACAGGCCATTTTGGTCAACTTGTAATCATTCTTTTTCAATCCCATTCAAAGCTCTCCTTCAGCAGCCAAAGTTCATGCCTGGGAATGGACAGGCTTGGCAGACAGTGTTTTGTTCTGGCTTTGGTTCTGTAGATAGGAAGTACTGAATGGTAGTAATGGGGAGGTGTTTTGTTTTGACTCAGATTTAAGCTGGTTCTGAAGTTTGTTCCATTAGCGTATTAGGATAGTGCACTACCATTTGCCAAACTTTCACAGGTTTTATTCAGCCAGAAAGAGCCAAGAAGGGCTGAGTGCTTCCTGGGGCTCTGGTTTCCTAAACACAGAAGCAGAAAGTTTAGTGCCCAGTCATCTGCCAAATTCCTATCTGAGCTGTGTGGGTAAAGGCTGACCCTGTAAGCAGCCAGGGTGGATGAAGCTGTCTGTCTTTGCCTGGGAAAGGCTGCTGATATAAACCACTTGTGGAGCAAGTGCATCCTGCAAGGCCTGGCCCCAGGTGAGCCCAGCCCCTCAGCTGCTCACCAGCAAACCTGTGGGTGCAGCCCAGAGCAGGGCCAACAGCGGCACCCTGGAGCATGGGGAGAGTGAAATCCTGATGGGAGAGTCCCCTTGGCGCCTGACAGGCAGCTCAGCCACTGTGGGACTGCAGGGACTGCGTGGATGGGAGGTGAAGCCTGCAGGGAGTCCCCCAGGAGCCTACTCTTTCCGCATTGAATTGTGCAAAGTGTTGTGGTATCAGCAGCAAGCCATACACTCTCAGTCTCTCTTTTGAAGCAAATCGCTGTCAGATTAACTGCTACAAAAGAAATAGCTATGTTAGAAATAATAGGTGAGGCAGCCAGATAAATCATATTGTGTCCTTTAAGGGGTAATATCTTATGTTTATAGTACCTTTTCATRAGATCAGAAAGCCCTTGTAAGTGAGCAAAAATGGAAAGCTATTTTGAAAGCCTGAAGTAACCCCAGGTAAAATGAGCATTAGAAGCAGCAAGTCATCCAGGTCCCTGCACAGCAGGCAGTGTTATCTTGTGTATGCACAGCAAGCTGAGCTGCTCAGAGTGCTGAGCAGAACTAAACCTGTCACCTCCCAATTGCTATTTAGTTAACTAGCCATGGCCACTTGGTTCTCATGCAAGGCTGGGAATGGGGATAGTTGTTATTCACTGGAACAGCTTTCCACAGGTCTCTGRAACAGCTTCCTTCCTATTCAGCCCTTGCAGAAGTGCAGTTCTGTSTGCAAGCCCTGGGGCTCTTCAGGGCCCATCTTGAAATAGGCCATGGCTTCTCACTGCAAGAAACTTTCACCTGCCCTGGTATTCTGCTGCCAGAAGCAGAATGTTGATGTAGCTTATCTACACAGTTGGTAGGGAAGGCCATTACTAGGRCTGAGAGAGTTAATTTATCTTAAAGGACTGACTTTTGTGTGCCCAGTCCTGTTCTGAGGTTTTTCTGATTGAGTAGGTCAAAGGCTGAGCCTTGTATACAGGTTGATGGGGTGTGATTTTAGGAGAAATTATCCTTCCCTTCACCAGGTCCCAAATCTTCCTGCCCAAAGAAGACAAAGGTGCCTTAAGACCAAGTAAGTTCCAAATGTTTCCTCATCACYTGCAAAAACTGTTTTGTTCAAAGAAAAATATAAGCCAAATGAGATCTGGGGTAAGAGTGGGAGAACAAAGCAAACCCAACCACAGATCAGGTCATGCCCCCCTCCACTTTGTACCTAGCTGGCTGAGGAAATGCATTTAGGCTGGCTTTCATCTTCTTGAGGTTGTTGTTCYCCCCTTATGGGTAGCTGGGGATTTGGGCTATGAAAGAAAAGTTGGCAGCTTTGTGCTCTGTGCGTGGAAATGTCTACTTCTGACCTAGAATTTATCAGAGAAGTAAAGCAATAATGGCCRTGAAAGAGCTGTTGGAGTTGCTCTGCTCAGTAATGAGGAGATGCAGTGATGCTGGATGCAATTGGTGAGGCCAATTAAAGTAGCTGAGAGGGGAGAAGTCAGTCATGTCATTTTCCCCTCCTCTATAACATTAACTATTCTACAGGTCACAAATATAACTGTTTACTGAAGACGTCCCTAGACATATACAGACATAAACACTCAAGAAAATATGTAAAAAAAATGACCTGATCTCTCAAAATATTTTTGGTACTGAGCAACTTTTCTTGCAGAGCGTAAATCATGCCCTTCACAGCACCTTAATGACCTCAGATGTACTTAATTAAGCATTAATAAATGAACTCTGTTAGCTTTAGTTTTTTGTAATTTTTCTTTCCTTTAGGACAATTAGTAGCCAGAACATTATATATGTTTGAAAGGGATTTTGAACCTGCTGTACCGATGAAGATTGACAAGTTTTTTGTGACTTAAATCTTTGAATATGTGACTACTGCTGTTTTAAGATAGAAGACACATTTTTAAATTTATTTATTTATTTATTTATTTATTTATTTATTTATTTATTTATTTATTTATTTATTTTTAATGGGGCTGTGGCATATTCTGCTAGGGAGGCCTGCTTTCTGCTGAGCCAAAACCCAGGCAAGGCAAATAAATGTAATGGATTCAGCTTGATAAAAAGAAGTATTTTGTTTATGAGATATAGAAYTAAGAAGCTAGTGAAACCAAAATTAAATCAGTATCTTTGGTACACAACCAAAGGTTGTAAACCTTAACAGTAAGTGTATTCCATTTGAAAATATCATCATTTAGGATTCACTTTYTTATTTTTTGTAATCTACATGGCTTTTGAAGAAGACTTGTCCATGGAAGACTGTCCTGTACTCTACTTGAAATAGAAACACCTCAGACATCTATTGGAAGATTCTGATCATTAGGATATTGAAACTGATGGACTAATATCACATCTGGAATTATTTTTGCCCCTTTGGTAGAAAATAAGGGAATAAAAACTGACTTAATGAACAAACCCAAAAGAAGGAGCTTTAGTGAAAGGAACAAGAGAGAAAAAATGCTGGGGTGAGAAGAAATGAGCAGCTCAAATTTGAAGAAGCCCATTAAAACTRAGGCATCCAGTCAGAGCAGATATTAATACAGAAAGTATCTACATGTTAGGTCCACTCTCAGTTGCATGTGCAAAAGATACAGATGCTAAGCACATGTCTGAAAACCTTTAAATATGTGTCTTTTCAGATGCTGAACTGAGCTCTATGATCAGTCCTTGAAGACAATAGTACTGAATGAAAACCCAGTTGCAAGTCTCCTTAGCTCAATAGAAAAGAATCTGCATTTAACTTTGTACCAACAGGGGCTTGGTACCAGTATAAATTTAGAAGTGGTCAGCAGCTAATTCATACCATGAAAAACATCAAACCATTGGCGGTGCTCAGACTTGCTTGTAGATAAAAGATGCTCTGCTTTATAAGTAGAATACTGAAGATTGCTCAGGTAATTGAAAATGATGAATTAGTTTTATTTGATATTCAGAAGCTTCAACTGGCTTGTAAAATTCAATAGCTGTGARCTTATGTGGTAGGTCTTTTTCTCTAAATCTTTGGCAATTAAATATGACATTTTTATGACCTTATGTTATCTCTGATGCATATAGTTTGGTTATCCTTTAGCATTGCTGGTAACAATATTCATAAATCCAATTAATATTTGCCATAAATAGCTGGAGCTGTTTTTTAGGCAATCCAGGTTTGTCTCAGTGACTGTACCAATAGACTAGATAGGTACATGTGACTTGTAAAAGAATAATTCCTTTGTGTGGTTTTAGATTTACATCACTTTAGCCGCAGTCTGATGGCTTTTCTTTGTATTTTAAAACAGATGAGAAGTTATAACTCAGGAGTGATGGCTTCATTGACTAYTCCATTTATCAACAGCTCATTTCAWGTTTGCCACTGCCTGGTGTTGATAATCTGTTGCCAAAATCTGTCAGACAAAGAGAAGTTCTTTCCTCAGTGACAGATGGTTCTCCTGAACAAAGATCTTTCTGCCTACAAAATACTGTCCCTTTTCTTTTCATCACAGACTTATTTTAAGTAGCCACAGCAAGTCCAATACAGWATTGTTCCACCAGGCTGGGCCAGCAGGCGAGAATATGGATTTGTGCCACTGTTTTGTGAGTTGGGGCCTGAAGATAAAAGCTCAGTCCAGACACTTGTACTGTCACATAATTAGGTTCTGTATCATGATGTCCAGCTCTGTTTAGGCTATACTAGTTCAAATCCCATGTCATGCTAATGCTCTTGTGGGGCTCTCAGCTCTGGTGCTTCATGGTAAGCTCTGTTCCATTGGGCGCAGCAGTACTTGAGCCTGTTCTGTACTCTGAACTGCTGAGGAAATTAAAGGTGGGCAAAGATTTTTTGCCTGTCTAGTTTTTCTGTGTCTTGTTTAATAACCTGTGAATCCTTTGGACCATTTTCATACGAGACACACCAAGAATGTTCTCAAAGGCATGAAGATCATGGGCATTTTCTGGAGGAAAAACACAAACTCGTTGCTGCCACTAAAAAAATATCAATGAAAGCTTAAATTATAATGGACATCTGAAGTTTTGCACAGATGTAGAGGAAGATCGTTAAACTTTCATTATTGTTCACTTTGTATCAGGAAGGAMTACTTTCTTCTAAATATATTTCTTTAAAGCAAGGAACTCTTCACCTTCTCCGGAATCCTTTCAGAATTCTAACTTTTTAGGGAGAAATTTACAAAGTACATTTTTTCTTCTCATGAGGCATATAAAAAGCATTGCAGGGCAGTAATGYGCTAAAGCAGAGCTGTCATAGTACAGTCATTTACTGTTCTAATGAATTCAGCTAGTTCAGCAGAGCTTATTGGGGTCAGAATTTGYTGGGAAATGAGTTAACATTATGCAGTATTGTATCCTATAGCCATCAGATCCATGCAAATTCAGTAATCGTGTTATGTGAAGCTTCCTGTTTGCCTGGGTAGCCAGAATGTATAAATTAAATCTTTATCCACMTCCAAACATTGTTTTAAATGATACTGAATAGCATGAAAACCTAACAGTCATTGAACCATGAAATAAAAGAAGGATTGCTGGAACCATCTTACACTCTTGTATATTTGTTCCATTATGCTTCCATATTTCCTTAAAGCTTATTACTTTTTTTCTTTATCACTACTATTTTAAAGTCCCACCTTAATAAACCAGTGACTTCCAGCATCCAGAATAAAAATGAGTCTATTTTTTAATAACTGTTTTTTCCTGAAATCACTTCTATGGTGTTTTGTATTATCCTACTGAAAGAAAACTGAAATATATCTCAGGATTGCACTTGACTATAGTAGATAAAGTGAGCTAAAATTTCCAACCTGATGCTGAGCAAAGCTCTGTTTGTGGGGAAATGGCTCAGGAGTTGATGCTAAGTGGTTATATGTGTCTATAAAGCAGAAAGCTCAAAGCRTGCTTTGCAAAAGATTTTTGAAGATGGGATRCTTAGAAARTAAATACCTCTCATCATGTTTGGTACTAACAGYGCMRGTGGTAGAGTTCAAATGGTGGCATTTTTATGCATAAAACTGGAAAGAAAAAAAATTCCCTTTATGTAAGATCTCTGCAAGAACATGGAATAGTTGATAATAAGTCTTTTGTATGCCTATTTTGAGTTCCCACAAACCTGTCTTGCTTGCTTTGTTGCAATGCACTAAATCTAAAATTCAGGTTCCTYATGTGCAGACCGTACACATGACATCCCTCATATGTCTGCTTTATTGAAAGTGAAATGTAACTTAATATTAATTATTAGTAGATTAGGTACAAATAGAGCCATAAAATTCCAGTTTGAACACATCTGGATTACTGTACAGAATGTAGGACTGACACTAGAAAGGACATAGAAGAAAAAAACATAAAGTGAAGAAAAGAGCAGGTAAAACATGGGAAAACTGAAGAGACAAAATTTATGTATTCTTTGAAAGAATAAAAGGGACACAAGAACTATAAAGCACCTTCAAAGTAACACCTCCAAATGAAGTCACTAGCATAAACACAAACAAATGCACTTAAGAAAGAATTTCAAAGCAGACAATAATGAATAAAATCCTGCTGTTGCATKAATTCCTAAAGGAATTACTCAAAACCAGAGCTATCCAAAAGTGGTGTAATGCCGGGGGAAAGATTAATTMWTGTAATTGTTATTTAACTATTATTTATTTATAAACAAATAAAAGCCCAGGCTTTACTAGAACAATTATTTTGTATTCAATAATAATTGATTACTAGCACATAGCAATTGAAAAGTAA
Organism: Alauda arvensis; assembly: GCA_902810485.1. Taxonomy (NCBI): domain Eukaryota; kingdom Metazoa; phylum Chordata; class Aves; order Passeriformes; family Alaudidae; genus Alauda; species Alauda arvensis. Next base: position 1,144,496 of record CADDXX010000271.1, on the reverse strand, counting down.
TTACCATGGTGTTGGTATGTACTATTTTATTGTCCAGTCTCAGTAGATGGATTTTTAATATTTTTTGTTATTAACTGATATAGATAAATGTCTTATTGAATAACAATGAAATTGATATTCTAGGACTATCACTTAATTTACTTTCATTATTTCCAGTAAGATTCWTTTAGAGCTCYARCTGTTKTTTTTTTCCTCCCTTCTTCCCATCTTTATACTGGAGGATACTAATAACGATGAAGTGAGAGTAGAAAGTCATAATCATTTAATTATTTGGCAGGTAGTAAAATATTTTCTCCTTCCTAAACTGCACAGAATGTGCTTGTGATTAGAGAACAAATTTAATAAAACAGAGCATATTGATTGCTAAGGGGGAGATTTTTTCCCCCAAACTAATGGTGATAAGCACTGTAGGAGGCTGTACAAAGTAAAGTTATTTGTTCAGACAGCTGTCATCTGCAAGAGTGATCCAGATGTAGGAAATAGCATAGCTGTGAAAGATACAATGATATTATCACAGATAATGCCTGCAGGGAAATTCTGATGGAATGCAACTGTTCTACATGTTACTGTAATTCAGGTATTTATTAATGTACATGGGTATTTGGTCAGCTTTATTGTTTCACAGCCATTTTGCATCTGAGGGTCCCCAAGCACTTTCTCAGTGGCAAATATTTAAACTAAGTACCTTATTTGTGAATCCATCTGATGCAAAAACTAGACAGAAAATTACTGTCATGCTTTCTGAAATTTATCTTTCAGAACCTATTTGTGTTCATTTGTAGGTGAGTGTTAAAATTCTGAAACAAAATAAAATTTTGAAAGAATTTGACAAGTGTTAAAACATCAAAAATGTGAACACTTTCTCCATAAGGTAGAAATTATAAATATAATATATGTATATTGTCTTACTGACATTAATTTTACAGAAGTTATAGCATTTCCACTGTATCTAGACAAAATACTTCTGTGTTTTCCATATTGCTGCATGTAGAATTTATTAGTTTTGACAGTTCTCCCCAAAAATATAGTCAAATCGGACACACACTTTTGAAAGGCTTTAATTTCCAAATAATTATAGATTTTCTGACAGGTCTGTCTGTCTCACCAGCTATTTTGCCCAGCTTACAGCTGCTTTCYATTTTAACTGAGGCCCAAAGGACAWGCTTTCTAGATCACAGAGGAGCTGGTGACTTGCCTTGCATTAGAGCTCCCAGCTTGCAAGATTTTTTCTCATCCTGAGAGAAGAAATTTGGATTTKTTCATCTTTGACAGCTGCATTAGCCTGGCACGTGCATCAAGAGCAAGTGTCAGCATTCAGTACTGTTCAAAACATGAAGCTATGCCTGGCCATACCCTTTTAAAAACTGGGAACAGGCTTGAGGTTCTGTGAATTTCTTTTTGGTTTCTCAGCACAAGAAGGACATCAGCCTGTTGCAGCAAGGCCAGGGGAGACCTGCCAAGCTGATTAGAAGGATGCAGGACCTCTCCTRTGAGGAAAGGCTGAGAGAACTGGGTTTATTCAGCCTGGAGAAGAGATGGCTTTGGTGTAACCTAGTTGTGGCCTTCCAGTACCTGAAGGAAGCCTACAAGAAAGATGGAAGAGACTATTTACAACAGCACATACTGACAGAACAAGGGGGAATGGCTTCAAACTGAGAGTAAGTTTAGATTAGACATTATGAAGAAATTCTTCACTGAGAGGATGGTAAGGCTCTGGAATAGGTTGCCTGGAGAAGTGGTGGATGCCCCACATCTGGAAGTTTGAGGACAGATTGGGTAGAGCTCTGAGCAACTTGGGCCACTGACAGGTGTCTCTGTCTACAGGGTATTGGAACCAGGTGTCTTTAAGGTCCCTTCTAACTGAAGCTGATCTATGATTTGTGATTCTACAAGTCTGTATTCAGGTAATGGCTTGGCATCTAGGAATTTGTGAAACAACATGCTATTTCATAGCAGATTGATCTGTCATTTGGACTTTGAAGAAATGTTTTTCCTAATGTTCTTGTTCCTACAGGAATTATTTATTTGATCATTGYTGTTTTTCATGTTAGGTAAAAGGAAACTAACCCATGACAATATGGTGTCTGGTATATTTTTTTCTCCTTACAAATTAAACAACTGGTCTAGTTGAAAGAGTTTTATACTGATTGAAAARCTTAGTGTGGAAATTCCAGTTCTCAAATATAACTCATCCCTGAGTGAGAAGCTGAAGACTGATCCATTTAAAAAAATATCCTAGCCAGTGGTTTAATTGCAATTAGGGATGATGCTGGCATTGATTTTTAATAGTTGTTAAAATAATGGCTGTTCTGTCATCTGTATTCAACCAGCTTGATATACCCAACCAGTTCCAGAATAAGCACTAAAAAATGGCAGTAAAATAATTCTCTCAGTCTATTTTCATAAACTCACGATCTTTAGATGTTATGTGGTCATTCTCAAGTGTCCATTGTTGTGTGAAAACTGTGTTTTGAAGACTGGAATAATACTTGGTATCACAAGAAAACAAGGCTTTACGAATATATTAGAAATTAGTCAAGAACAAAATGAACACATTCATGTACTCATTTTAACAACAACAGGAAGTTGATGAGCACTAGTCTCACTGGTATTAAAGCAGTGGAAAGAAATAGATCTTGATGTAACAGGGAGGACAAATTCACAGAATACTTTGCCAGCACCTTGCCTTATAACACTTAAGGGAAGGAGATGTTTCTGCTCTTTTTAACCACAGAACTGTCCATGCGCCCATCATTGTTTCATGTCAAGGTTAATGAGAACAAAAAATCACGTTTGAATTTTGCATTCAGATAATAAATCTCTCAGGATCCAAGAAGTCTCAGGCTTCCTGGGTGTACTGGTGAAAAGTGAGGAATGCAAAAAGTTTTCTTCAGTCACTAATCAAATGAGGCTTTTAACCATGACATAAAGTGAGGAGCCTTGAATTTAACCTTTCCTCTGACTAAAGCTTTAGTTTGACCAAAGCAGATATTTGATTATAAATACAGAACAGAATAAATAGCTTTAATTCAGGCTAGACTTAACTGCTGCAAAAACATCAAAACTTGATCTACACATAACAGAAAATTTAAGAAAATCCCATGTGTTTTTTTATGATGTCTGGATACACTCAAATTGTGCCATTTGAGTAATCTACTGCATAAAATGGTACAGGTATAAAATGATACTGCATTTGAAAGAGGTGGTTTTGTATTCCCATTTCCCATTCTCATCCTCATGTTGTCTCCTTATGCTTCCTGCAAGGGTGAGTTTCATCAGTTGGCAAGCTGCTTGAACAACCAAGTCAGAAAACATAGAAGAAAGAAAATTAAGTTCTCGTTACAAAGTTCTCTAAATGATGGGATTGGTTTCTGTGTGAGAGGGAAGATTCAAGAAGAGAAATGTTATAAACACGAAGAAAAATAAATTGTATTTTTTTCTTTCTGTCTTCATGGTTCTCACAAATTTATATCCTTAAGTTAATTTTAGATACCTTTGTGGGTTTGATCAGTTCATGCAGAAACACCAGGAGAATTAGTTACTTTTGAGCTAGGGTTTGAAGATATTTCAGTCCAGCTTACAGGTGTTGTCTGCTTTCCTTGTGATTCTTAGTAATCCTTCTAGGGGGCATAAAAATGTGGTTACATGCTTATTGTTGGAAATACATTTCTGAACTTCATGGTGCCGGACAACTCCATGTGTCATAGCCATTGGGTCTGTCCCACTTGCAACTTCCTCTGCAAATCACAGCTCAGCTTTCAAAGAACAGATTAGGATGTGAAAGCAAACACTCCCCAGGGAAGGAAAGGGCATTGTTTGGCCTCCTGTGTCAATTTAAATTGAAAATAAAAATATTTTTCTAATAATAATGGAAAAAAAAAAAAGTCATAGGGATTTTTCCTGGCTTGGAGGGGGTTTGTACTGATGCAAAAATGAGAAGTACATCAGGTCCTCTGACACACTCCCAGTCAGAACTCACAGTGTGGTAGTGTTTGAAGAGGTACTATGGCATTTCTTAGGAAGAAATTCATAACTTCTTAAATTTATGAAGTGTTACTATACATGATACCTGGCTACTAGGTAGAAATTAAATTGTTACCTAAATCTATCTGGGAACTTTTGACACTAAGCAAAGGGATAAAAAATTGCAAAATATACCCACCAAACTCAGAGCAATATTTTTTACTAACCCTTTATTTTTTGTATCTACAATCTTTGCAGTGTCAAGGTTATTCTTTTAACTTGACACTTCCTTCAGCAGCTATAACAGCTGTGTAGGTCTTCTTATGGATCTGTCAGCAGTGACAACCAGTGTGCATCTACTGAAGGTTTGTATGGTGGCTGTTCTGATGTGTTTTGGGTGTGCTTACCTGTTCCTTGGAGATGTTCTACTTCAGTGCAAAATTAAATTTTGCTATTTGGCTTTTCCAGTATGTTAGTAAATATCTGTCTCAAGTTGAAAACAGCAGTGAAATATTTTCTCCCTTAAAACTAAAGCTTCAGATTATATCAGTAGTTGGTTACTAAAAGGTTACTCTCTTTCTCATGTATCTTTCCAGTACTCTCCCAGTCTACCATTATTTAGCTTTTTTTTCTTTTTGGAGCAGGACGACTAAATGCTGCTGATAAAGAAAGTTTAATTGGTACTTTGTGCTTCAGCACTCCTGTAGTTACCAAGTGATTATTAATCTTGCATTTTTAGTCCGTAATAGCCACACAACATAAACTCTGAGTTACTTCAGAGATTCAGAATGTAAAAATATTTGATAAGTTTTTGTGAAATTTTTATGATGATTGTTTATGGCTTTAAACAACATTTGCTCTTCTCCAACAATCCTTTGATCCTGGTAGGGAGATTTTGAAGCATGCTATTGGGGCACTGCAAGGTGATGAACGAATCTGTGAGAGCAGAGGTTTATTTCATTCTTGCCCTTACTTACATTTCACTTATCCCTAAGTTATTGAAGCACCTATATTATTGAGGTGAGATTTTTGTAAAGATGGAGAAAAAAGGCCTATGACCTTGAAAAGTCACAAATATGAAAAAGTTCATTTTGTTTCTCTGCTGTGCTCTGTTAAGCCTGTACAAACAGCCTGAGGCATTTCAGCCACAGAGAATTGTCCCTATGTGCTTTCCCATGCAAACTGAAGGTTAAAAACACGTTGCAAAGTGTCAGTCATTSTAAAACTGTCCAGTACTGCATCAGTTTTATAAGATAATGTGAAAGGGGAGCGTATCAGAGTGATAACTTTAAACATTAGATCATTGAATCATATCACAGAATCCCAGAATGTTTCTAATTCCCCTGCCATAACAGGGACACCTTCCACTAAACAAGCCCCATCCAGCCTGGCCTTGAACTCTTCCAGGGATGGAGCATCCACAACTTGCCTGGGCAACCTGTTCCAGGCTCTCACYACCTCCACAGAAAAGAATTTCTTTCCAATATCTAATCTTAATCTACTCTCTTTCACTTAAAAGCCAAAACTATCCTGGGATGAATTAAAAGTGTGGCCAGCTGGCCTCATTCTGCCCTTTGTGAGACCCCACCTGGAATGCTGTGTCCAGCTCTAGGGCCCCCAGGACAAGAAAGACATGGACTTGTTGGAACAAATCCAGAGGACAACCACAAGGATGATCAGAGGGCTGGAACACTTCTCCTATGAAAACAGGCTGAGGGAGTTGGGCTTGTTCAGCCTGGAGAAGAGAAGGCTCCAGGGAGACCTTATTTTGGTGTTTCATTGTACAAAGAGGGCTTACAAAAATGAACTGTATAAACCTTTCAGCAGGGTTTACCAATAAGATTAAAACAATAGTTACTGGTTTTAAACTAAAAGAGTACATATTCATACAAGGTATAAGGAAGACATTGTTTAGAGTGAGGGTTGTGAAACATGATACAGGGTGCCCAGAGAGGCAGTAGCTCCATCTATGGAAACATTCAAGGCCAGGTTGGTCTGGGTTCTGAACAACCTGATTTAGTTGAAGATGATCCTGCTTATTGCAGTGAGGACTGGGTTAGGTGACCCTAAAAGGGCCTTTCCAACCTAAACCCTTCTATAATTCTGTGATTCTATGAACTCCCCTGAATATCSTTCTTGCTGTTTTGAGTTGGTTGGCACTTATGTTATACAGCTTGTGAGAGCTGCTCTTTATCCTGCAATATGYCACATACATGTGATTTATCTACTAGTGAATGTCAGAGTTGCATGAATTATTGKAATATCTCTGCAATGTGCAACTCTTCTATGGTGACAAGGAAATGCATGAGAGGACCTGGTGTCACTGCCAAGATCCCTGTCCAGCCAGCAGAGGTTGGCATTCCTTTGTTGCTTCATGTTGCCCTACRAGTCAGCTGTGCTTTTCTAACAATTTCCTGTCTGCCATCCAGCATAAATGGAGAAATCTGTATTCTCAGAGAAAGAGAATTATACACATATTTTCCCTGCAGCAGAAGAGGCAGGTAATACTTATGAGCACCAAATGAGTGGAGTTTTTTTTTACATAAGAGACAAATTTAAGTAGTAGTACAGCCAAACTTAAGTAGATCCAAACTTTGTGGTAGGCACTGTGTAAGCCCCATGCACTGTTCTGATAACAGATAACTGTTTCCAATAAAGACCTGGTTCCAGTGTCTGTGGGGAGAAAGAAGCATGCAGCCTCTGTGTGGCTGTTACGATTCACAGATGTTTGCTGGTGGGYAGTGCTAAAAAGAGAGTGACTCTATATAAACAGGAGTGCACAGAAAAGTATTCACACTGAAATTCCCTCTGCCTACAAAGTTCAGTCTTGCCACAGTTGTGAAGAACTCTAGTCTGCACAGTCTCACCACTCAGCCTCCTGTTCTAAGTGTACACAAACAAAACCTATGCCCAAGCCAAAACCTGTAGGAATAAAGTAAACCTGCCTTTGATCACACCCTGAGGAACATGAGGCAAGTTTAATAGTGCAGTATACTGAAACAAAGAATTCATATCAACATGGGTTCCACAGAGGAGTAGAGAGAGGCCTTTGAAAATTCTGTGSCAACAGTATGACCATATTAAATCATATGCAACCATCTCTCAGCATCTTAATCCTCTGAAGTTAAAGAATTCCATCTACAGATTTGTRTGCAAAATTAAGAGCAAGTGATAGAAATCACCCCTCCAATCATAAGGGAGTATTTCATCATGAATAAAGAGGACACTCAAAATCAATCTCTCATTGTGTGCAGGAAACTTTATGAGATAGTGCAGTTAGTAAAAGAATAATCCTTCAAAAGTATGAGGAAACTCAGGTACTCTTTTGCTATAGAAGGAGCTAATAATTTGTGGCTCATTTTTATGTGGTCTTTTTATTGCAACAGCAACATTCAGACCTACAGAACACTGCAAAATTTACAAAGTTAATATTTGTCCAAAGTTGTTCCTGAAATTGCAGTTGCATAATTCAGATGTTGGTATACGTGGGTTTTATTGCCAGCTTCTCGCTATGARGTGAATGGGAAATGAGGTTCTCAGGTGCATCATAAAATGAAATACTGTTATTTCTGGWGTCTGCAACTCTTTTCAGTATCTAGGGTTCACTTTTACTTGTACTTACATTACAAAATTTGACTCTTAATACTCAACTGATCTGTTAAATTCTACTTATAAGCATAGATTCCTAGAAAAAAAAATTTAAAACAATCAATTGATTTTGTACATCATCTAGTCCAGCTTCCTGTTCAAAAAAAAGGCTAGTTTCAAAGGTTAGATAAGGTTGTTCAGGGCTTTGTCCATCTGAATTGTTAAAATCTGCAGGAATGGAAATTTATTCATGGGCTCAATCAAGTTCCTTCTGGAGAAAGTTTTTTCTTAGCAAGACCAAATTAGCTTGCACTAACTTGTGCATCTCTGAAATGAGTCTGTCTTCATCTTCTCTTGGTGTCCCTCTATACTGCAAGAAAGAGGAAAGAGCAATTCAACTTTCCCAGTTTCCTGTTCTCTGTCAGCTTCCCCTCATACATTATGGTCCCTGTSCCTTGAGTACTTCAGTGTCCTCATCTTCATTTCCTCCTAACCCTGAGTCATGGGTCTTATCAATGCATAAAAAGTGCTGATCCTGAAGACTCACAACTTGCAAAAAAACCTCTTTTGATGTCAAATAAGCTTCTTTTAAATGAAGTTTTTTTCTGCTTTTGTATTCTGATGTTATGTATGAGACACCTTCCTTCTCCACTCAGTTATTGCATGAGGAGCTGARCACAGGAAACCTGTGATCTATAATGTACAGCATACTGGAGAGAAACAGAGCTAAATTACTCTTTTGCACCCATAGAAATTGCCTTACTTTAATTCCTTGAAATGCTTGTGAATACCTTTGGTCTTTGGAATACCTAAGGATTTTGTCTTTATCTTAGACTAATTCTCATGTTCTTTATTAAGTTGAATAATCCCATTTCAGTCGTATGTCTCTGCTTCTTATGATTTTTTTTGAACAGCTGAGTTGGACAGACAGTGTTCAAAGGTACTTCTGTCTTACAATATCAAGCAAGGAGTTTTACTTCTTGTCCCCAAAGAGAACCTKATATGGTATTTTCATTGCATGGGATATATATTTTATTTATTGTTATCCAGAAGATATGTTTAGAGCTATTCTGAACTTYTCCTTTTGTGCTTTTTTTCTCCCCAAATATTTTTCTTCTGTTTCCTTCTGAATTCCTGCTGTATTCTGTAAAATTGATCCAGCCAAGAGTTCATATCCTCAGGAAAAGGGACCACTGTGAACAGTTTATCAGTCTGCTAGTTGCTCTCACTAATCTCAAAGAAACTGGCATTGCAGATTGAGAGCTACAGTCCCTTGGCATCATAAATATGTCCTGTCTTTCAGTGAGATATGTGAAGTACAGAACAAAAGTCAGAAGTGAAACCTTTTCTGGATCTAGCTGAGACACACTTGAGAAATCTATTTGATTTCTCACATGACAAGGAGTGAAAAATAATTTTTTTTACACATTTACGTTAAATTTTTCCTAGTAGATGCAAAAGGAAAGATTTTGCCTCCAGCTTCAAGTTAGAGTGAAGATGCCTGCTTTACCAGCTGTTCTACTTAAACAACAATAATCCAAGTCATGAGCTCTTCCTTTAACCTTTATTTCAGCGTACAGAAATTATTTCTATATAAACKGTGGTGATGATTTTTTAGCTCTCTTTTTATGGTCTTCTTCTTATTATATATATATTATATATGATTATTCCCTCACCATTAGGAAGAAAGTAGTCTCAGACTCTTCCCTATCTATTTCACGTGTCAGCCTTTCAGTGACTGTTTTTTTCTTGAGAGACAGCAATGGTTGGGTGAGCTGTCATCCTATAAGAGACACATTTCTCACTGGTTCTGTTATAAATTTTGTCATTTCCCATTTATTATTTTGCTTTCACACTCAGTTCACACACTCCCCTATAGGGATAAGGTTACTATCATAAACACTCTGGCTTATCAAGTAACTTTCTATTTTCTGGGGGTTTTTTTTGGTTTTTTTTCCCCTCTTTGCGCATATGCCTGCAAAACGGTGAATACACGGCTGTGTGCACCCTGTGTTTTGGGCTGAATATTGTTGAGCAATACAAGAATGAGGAATTACTCCTCTCAGTGGCAACAGCAGCTATGGGGTCTTTAAATAAATCTGTTTGTCTTTATATGTTGCTGTCATTTTACCCATTTTGTCCACACTTTGCAGATCTTTGCATGATTATGTAAAGTAACACACTTGTCTCTTTTTTGTTTCTAAATGAGAGTAAGGTCCCTCCTCTCCCAGTACTGCGGTTTCTCTGAAGTGTACATATACTTTGTCCATAGTTCACACTCTGTATCTACTCAGGATCATGCAATTTCTTCTGAGTGGCACACTCCTTTAACCATGTCCTAACTCAGCTCTGAGTTGGCTTTTTTTGACTCACTCATAGTCATAACTTAGCCCCTCTTCTGGACATATTTGCCACAAAAAATACCACAATTTGCTGTTCAGTCTTTTCCTATTTAAGGGGATTAATTTTTTCTTCTTAAAAAAAAATCCAAACAAACTTTCATTTTCATATGGGCTCAAGAAATGACTGCATTTGATGGATGTAGATCAGTAAAAGTTCAAATCACCACAGAATGRTCATTCACATAAAGTAAATAAACCAGACATCTGTGACCCTGATACTAATACCCTGTGAATTGTTGATCAACTCCACTTCTCTTGCAGATATCCTCTGACATTTCAGCTATATGTTTTAGCAAGGTSTAGACAAATTTCATTCCTCTATGTGTTGCTGAACACTGGATGCTCGATCTAAATTCAGTGCTGGCTGAATAGTTGACACAAAGAACAATTAAACTGTGAAATGCACCTATTCTGATTGTGATKGCAATATCCCACCCATGATGCAGTTCTTAAAAATCCAGTTTGGTTTTAGAGGGTGATAAACAGATCTAAAACAGCATGGGATATCCAAATTGCAAATTTCTCAGACATTCCAAGGTATGTGTTTTCAGAAGGAAGGGAGAGTTTTCTGTCCATTCACTGATGCCACTARTAGTGTTAGTCAGCTTTCCTCACTTGTACAAAGCTGTCATTACAGTGACAGTAATAAAGGGTGCAGTATTACCTCCTCTAGCCATTGGGTTGTTTCACCACTTTACCTGAATATTGTAAAACAGTCTTAGTGTGAAAGAGCCTGACCCTTGGAAAGCAACACGCATGAAAAAGCAAAATATTTGCCGTCACAGGTGGCTTGCAGGTCCAGAAAGATAATTCTGTCCTGCAAAGATGTACAATACATACCAGGCAAATGTTCAATAAGCACACAATTTCTTGGCAAATAAATGGTATTCAATCCTCTCTGTGAGCTTGATAAATATTTTATTTGTGTGGCAAGGTGTGAGAGGGGCAGGAGCTGACACATCAACATGTGTCAGACAACATAAAACATTTGTCAGACAACTCCAGAGATTCTGAGTAGTAGTGTTCAGTAAAGGAGCAGTSTGGGCCAAGTTATCAATATTATAATCCAAACTGGACTGATGACGCTGCTGTTTATATAATTCTAAATGATTTTTTACTGGTGTATATGAGCCTTAATTTTATTTATTGTTCTTTCATGTGTATAAAACTTGTGTTTGTTTTTCCACCTGACACTGTTATAGTGTTGCAAATTAGATTAGTGGTATCAAGAGAGTAGTTTACTCTTCTTCCCACATGTATTTTGTCCTTGCAAGACATTTCTAGAAAGAAAACTTTCTGAAGGGGCTTAGAATGTGCCTGACAAAGCAGCTTTCAGTGGAAATGTGTAAACACATTTCAGAATGTGTCTGCAGGCTGTAGTCACAATCTGGTAATTTTTGGATCATGTGGGTTATAAAAGAAAACAAAAAATGCACAAGTAAAGTCACTGCTAACTTTCATTTTTCTTAAACTTTCTTTTCACTAAGTTTTACTAACAGTAATTGTGCTTTGCAAAGTTGCTTTGTCYTGTTTCAAACAACACTTAAAACCTGTGATGTACATCTGCCAACAKAYATGTCTGCATATACACACAATCTGAGTAATTTGTCACTCTCCACTTTAAAGAGAAGATGAATATATCAGGTCAAAAAGATATATGCAGTGTTAACCTTAGATATTTGGAATACACTGCATTTCTTAAATGGTTAGRAAAGCTCAAAGTACTTATGTTTTGCAGACCATGTCACAAGCTTTCACGAGCAGATCCATCTGGGACAAATTGAAACCAAATGAATTTCCTGCAAATCTTATATCCTTACTAGACTTCTTAAATTGAAGTTATATTGTTCTATGATTGTTGTTCCTCTTTCTCTGGGCAACATGTGAAACAAAGTGAGTTGCTGCCATAAGCAAAGCAGTGTGGGCAGGTGCACCARGGTCCTCCAGCTGACTTCTGTGAGGAAATGTATTTTGGACAGGTCTCTGGGTTGTTTGCATTCTACTCTTACTTATGCAAGAGATTTATTGTGTATTAATCTGATTGTTCAGATGCAGGTATTGAAGAAGCAGACCATAGAACTATATTGGTTTCCATGCTGCATAGGTACATGGGGCATCTGGTCCAAGGTATGGAAATGCTTCTCCAGGTGGGCAGGACAATAAGGCATCAGAGAGGGCTTGTGGAGCCCGCTTTTGCCGTGTATCTCCAAGTTTGTAGGGAAGGAGTAGGGTGGGTGTCAGAGTCAGTCTGAGATCCCTCAYTTGCCTCACAACTGTCTCCAAGAACTGACTGAGAACCCCAGGGGCTGGGACCCCCAGAACCCAAAGAGACATTTCTGGCCCGTCCAAGGGGGTGAAAGCCTGCCAGCAGTGTACTTGCAGGTGTGTGCTCACCAAACCAGAGACTGGTCTCCATGGGAACACAGTGAAAGAACAATGGACTGGGCCAGTGCTGGCTCTCTGGACTGGCCCGTTCAGTTCTTGCTGTGTGGGCTGGAATGACCTGGTGCTGCCATGGCCAGGTACAGTGTGCAGCTGGTTCTTGGAGCCACAAAGAACAATGGACTTGCCATGGCAGATGTCCTGGTTGCGAGGACTGCATCCTGTTCCTCCATGCAGCCAGGCAGCCCCCACCTTGGCCAAATGCCCCTCGCTTCGAGAGGACCTATAAAGACTGTGAGGGCTGGAACCCACCCACAGAAGAAGACACGTCTGTGGGCAGATTGTTGCCTCGAGGAATCGGCTCTTCTGCTGGTAGCTAATAATCCCCTTCCCCTCTTTCTCTCTCTTTCTCTCTATTCTTTATTTCTCTCCCACTATTGCATACTGTTGTTGGCACTAAATAAAAGTGCATTGTTGATGATTAAATTGTTTTTGTCCCTTTGCTGTGTCTTTTGCACTCTGATATCCCTAAAAGAACCTATCAGGACTTTGCAGACAGCTGCGGACCCTGACATTAAGTGGGAGAAAAATGCTGTCTTGCCAGAAAAGGCAACCACTGTGTGAAGGGGGGTATCCCTGCCCTTGCTGCTGAGTGCTGTGACAGTCAGGAAAAGTGATAYTACACTGCTGAAAGCCAGCACAGATGGCAGTGGCTGTTTATACACTTTAYAGCAGCAGAGAAAAGCAGAAGGGAGGGCATTAGCAATGGTAACTATTATGCAATTGGTAATTCAATGAACTGGCTCTTGGGACTCTTTTAGGTTTCCATAGTGTAGTTAATGTAGTTTTAATTGAAGATTTCCATATGCAGGGCTAAACTTGGGTCATAAGGGTTTGTGTAGGTTTTGATGTTCYTGTTTCCAGGGTGGAATGGCTAACTAAATTAAGATTGTACTTATCTGTCACTTACATAAAATACTACAAAATATCCCAGGACAGTTCCTGTGAAAAACAGGGTATTCTTTTATGCTGCATTTTATCTGCAAAGGTACACTGATCAAAGTTCTTATGTCTTTGGTGTAACATCACRCTACTGTGCAGCCCTAGGACAAACTACCATTTTAGTGGYAGTTCCAGAGAYATACAAATTTTTTACCAAAAGTTTRCCTGTCTTCAGCCTGCTTGAGTTGATTTTGGTAGAAAGACCAGAAAAATGTAGTTGTAACTGTTATGAAAAAACGTCTTTTGGGCAAGCTGCATAGCTGTGAATCTAGTCAGTTTATTATATATGCTTRCACCTCTGCACAGATTAAGAGACTGACCAAACAAATGAAATCTAGTTTGTTCTGAGGGATGCTRTTGCAAGGATAAAAATATTTTWAAAAWTTTGATGAAAAATATTCATAAATACATACTACTTTGTCATAACCTTTCCTTCTTGGAAAAAGCCTGAGTACTACTCAGTATGAGTACTCTACATACTGAGAAGAAATGTATCCCATTCTTGGATGTAGTAACAAYTGAGATCTTTGTAGCAGGCTGAGATTCTGTGATTATGATTAACCAACCCCCATTTGTGTCTTTTTGTATTTGCATTACAATACTGCCTGTGATTATTTAATCATATGCTGTATTATCCACAAAAATCCTTGTCTAGTTCTAGTACAGCACAGACTTTTTTTGGAGATGAACCAAAGATTATRGTTAAAAAGCTTGATGATTCCATGTTCTACCTAATTTTCTGCAGACACTAAAAAGGAGTGGACAAGTAAAACTTTGAATATGAACTTGGCAATACTATTTGTTTCCCGTATTGTTTCAGGAGATAAGCAGAAGAGTTCTGTGCAATATTATTATCATTATTATTATTATTATTATTATTATTATTATTATTATTATTATTATTATTATTACTACTACTATTATATTTTATTTTATTTTTATTATTATTATTATCATCCTCATTATTATCATTACCATCATCAGGAAAATTGAAAAACAAACAAGAAAAGATAGTTTATGTCATCCTACCAAATATATTTAAGTTTTTCTTCCCCATGTAGGAGAATTTCAAAAGAAGACAAAAACWGCCATTTGAAATCAAGAGTTAAAGTGCTTATATCAAAGGCTGCTTTACTTTCATGTGATGCAGTATACACTAATATCCTATGTAGGTGCATTCTGTTTAATCTTTTTTTATGATCCTCTCTCTAATCCCTTCCTACTCTCTTCACTCTAAGACTGTATTTTCTGCCAAATTTTCTATTCTCTGAGGGATGACCCAGACCCCATAAGAGAAAAGAATAAAGAAAAAATATTTTTTTAATGGACAAAACATTAGATTGTCAAGGACTCTGTTCTTGTTGCTTCTATATTATATTGATGTAATAGTAGGCCTGTCACCTAAAGCTTTCAAAGATGATTGCTAATACAAAACTTTTCATCTTTTGGTTACCCAGCAAGCCACAGCTGCTCTCTGACACCTAGTAGTTCTGATCAGCTGTCTCTGTTATTGGGAATTTTCCTTTTCATATACAGAGTCACCCAAAATTCTAATTACTCCATTAAGTCTGTCTCAAGTCTTCTCTAACTGAGCATCCCCAGTTAATGAAATCTTTGAGACTTTCAATTTTCAACTTTGAATCTCCATACAAAACAAAGAGAGTGTATGTATCCAGTTCTGTGGGAAGGGAAATATATTTTAGATGAATACTGTGGAAATTAATGTTGATAAAGAATAGACATCCAAGTCATCAAAATTCTATATCTAAATCATAAGACCCCAAAATGTTTCCCAGCTTCAGGTCTGGCAGAAAAAGTCTGAACCAACCCCACTGCTTCCATAAACCTTCATTGAGAAGAAAACCACGTATTTGTCCTCAAAGCAGATGCCCATTTTGGTCAATCAGAAAGCTAGCCACAGGACACAGCCTAGGCTTAGGCATAAGGAAATGGACATTTGAATACAGTGATGGGCTTTGCAGCTTTATAGTGGACTTTTAGAAGGAGGTGTGAGTGCCTTATTTTCATGAAAGGGTGCTGGAAAGGTTTGTTGTTGTGCAAAAGAGTGAGAACTCTAAGCATATTTGGGAGGACTCTTGAGGACTTAAAATATAAATTACCTCAGTTCCTGTCTGGGACTCCAAAAGAACTGAGATGTGTGAGGAGTGTTCCCACTCCTGCTTCTCCATGATGGCACCTCCATCATGGAATGCCCAAGGCTGATGGAGCAACTTGGTGGCACCGAGACTGCTCATAAAACCTTACTGTATCAGTCAGGGTGTTTGCTGACCACTTGTGTGACCTGAGTGCCTACATCCAACATTAGTGAGGGGATTTTTTTCAACTACAAGTGACAAAATGCTGAAAGCAATAGTAGAAATAACACTACAGTCATTCGTGCTCACATATTCTGTGTGTGAGAAATGGGCATGTTTCTTCAAGTGTAAGGTCCAACTGGCCTGTTTTTGATSYCYACATTACTGGTASTATGTTCACCTGAAGAARGGCAAATGCWTATTTCTTACCTTGTTTTAATATTYAGATTGAAGATTACTCTTTGAGACTGTYGGAGGAAAGACCAAAAATCACTACTGTTTTGTACTTGCTGGGTGGACARAAAGGAGTGAATGGAGCTATAAGAWAAATAAATGAGAAGGAAGGAAACTGGACTGGTATTTATTTAATRAGAGCCCTCTGACATTTCTCTTTATTTTTTGTGGTTAATCCTAGTTGCAGCAAGATAAAGTGGTTTGGATGCCTGTAATTACTACTATCTGGATTTTTCTCTATAAAATGTTCAACTCWGTGTAGTAATGCAGCTTTAAACCAAACAGGTATTTTCTACATAAGGAAAAGGATTTCAGTTTTACCATAAGACTTAAAAGGAAAAGCCCTAGAAAGTTCTCYGCACTCCTGGCAGCCATTGGCTCTGTGCCAGGACAGAGATGWGGAYAGGTCTCTGTAYCTGTCTTTCARCARTGTAACTGTTCTTTATTGGGCAGTTTGCCAAGGCACTGCCTCAACCATTAGATACTTAAAGRGCTGCACAAAGYCCCTCTTGGCTRTTTTGGGGTGCTTTACATGGTGCAATGCTCTCTGCACCTGTGTACRGCTTATTTTTAYTTGCATTGTACTGCTTATTATTYTCTMCTTTTATTAAAACCTTTTCTGTTACACGACATGCCTGAGGAAGTTATCTCGCTCTTATTTAAGCCGGTCTGTGAGGTRCAGGCACCCTCAGAGAGATTTGATGTATCTTCACGTGGCTCACTCCACTCTGGCCACGTGTAAGAATCCATCAACTCTGCATCATTCGATCTTTGCTATCTCTTTTCAAGGAAAATATTTATTTGAATAAGTGTGTAAAGATATAATTTCTGGCATTTTATGGGCATCAAGTCAAAATAAAAAGTAACAGCTCAGGGAATTATTGGTAAATTCAACACAAACTGAAACTTCAGATTTTCATCAATAAAGAAAASAGTGAGTTGGCACAGAAAGTTTTTATTAAGACTGTATATTGATAGCTTCTTTCCAAAAACAACAGAGATAAACATAATTGATTGCATTACCTGGAAAATAAATTATTTTGACCTTTCCTCCCATTGCTAAATGCACGTTATTAAATTGACTCTATAAGCATCTCATAGATGTGCTGCTGGTTCTGAGATGTGATGCTTGTTTCATRTGTTGATATGTGGACATACAGATATATATGTATATGAAGCTAAGAAATAATGTACTACATCACTTGTAGATGTGACAGTGTCTTACAGATACAATTTTGAATCTCAGGTATAAACAAGGTGTTTCTGGAGGTCTTGCTTGTGGGATGGAGCAGTCAAAAAGGTAGAGAGGAAAGAAAGAGTRAAGATTATATGTAGAGGGTTCCTCTTTTACAATCTAATATCTTGTTCTTTCATGTGTTCTCCTCTCTCTTCAGACTTTTTTAACCATTAACCACTAGCTGCAACTGATACATAGTCTCTAAACAGTCTCTAAACAGTGCTCAGTGCTGGAGACTGCAGTGTTTGGATATTCTAAAGGTGCAATTTTCATTTCTGCGTTCTAATGTCTGTGACAGATGTCAGGTGTCTAATCAGTCAAGGCTCATATTTCTTGTGCTCTCTTTCTTTCCCAGTGTCAGCCACTCTTACTGATCATTGTTTTGATGTGAGAACTCTTTGAGCCCAGTGTGATGAAGTCAAGGAGCAGGAAAAGCAGCACACTGATTCTGATATAAATGTATTTTAGTCCTGCTGTTTTGATTTCTTAATTTTTTCACTCAAAATCCTCAGACAGCAGCATAAATAAGAGCTATTAGAAGCTTTCTATTTTAAAGTCCACATGCACAAATGTTAGAACTTATTCAATAACTAAGTGGATCTTATCATGAGGGTATTTCATGAAAGGCCACTAGTATATACCATTCTTCTGGTGTCTTTCCTTAAATKTAAGTGACAATAAAATGTTGTACTCAATGAATCTTCACATGTTAATCTTGCCTTGTGTCTACCTGCTGAATCAGTGTTGAGGGCAAAGATACCTGCTGCCTCAGTTATTGTGTAAGTGCCTGTGCATAAAAAAGTAATCTTGTGAAAACTTATGCAGCTAGGCCTCTTGATCACCTAAGYAGGTTTTTTGGGTGTTGAAATCCTTACATTTCTTCTGAAATATGCTACAGATGCCAAAGCACAATTTTGGATCTCACTGTGTGAGCAGAGAGGATTGCCAAAACTGTATCAAGTTAGTGTCATTTGAAGGCCAGAAAATCTTACCATCATCTTTTGTGCATTTTTCATGCAGCTTGGAATACAGTATTTACTAGAACTTATAACATTTGTATCAGCAAAATATTTAGTTTTTAATGAARATACCAGGCAATATCCAGTCTGCAATATTAGGAAAATATTCTAAATGGTAATATACTTATAGCCAATGATAAGTAATTTTTAGTCTGTATTTTGCTCAATTTATCTTCTTTCATATCTTATGTTTTCTTTTGTTTCCCCCCTTACAATGAGCATTTTAATTTGCACAAATATGTGATAACATATGCAAACTCTTACCAGGTTGGACCCTAACTTGGGAAATGAGCCAAAGAATTTTCATTAACTATTCATGGTAMAAACTAAAATTATCCATTTTGTTATTTTTTAAATTCTCCCAGGCATTGCAGCAAGAGGATGAGACGACAGTCTTAAGCTGTGACAGGGAAGGTTTAGGAAGAAGTTCCTCACAGAAAGGGTGATTGGGAACTGCCCAGGGAGGTGGTGGAGTCACTGTCTCTGGAGGTGTTAGAAGACTTAAGAAAAGACTGGTCTAGTTGACAAGATGGAGTTAGGTCATAGGTTGGACTTGATCTCAAAAGTCTTTTCCAAACTAAATGATTCTGTGATTCTATGAATTGTAATCTTTTTTGCTCAGAGTTAATGTTTTATACTGATATGATCAGTATAATGGTCTGAGGTTTACTTTGTTGAAAATCTAGGATAGACATCTTGCAAAGCTGAACTATTAAATTTCTTACAGGATTATTCTCTGAAGGGTTAATTTTCAAATCTTCAAAACTTGCTCTCTTGCTGTTACTAGTAGTAGAGGTACTAAGAGTAAATATTTTAAATGTACCTACTTGCATATGTTCCACTCAGTGGAAAAAAGCCCCTAAATTTCTGAGTCAGCAAATAAATCTTCCCTTAAGAAAACAAAACAAACAAACAAAAAAAAAAGCCAAATGATGTGGCAAAAAATATGATAAATTCAGCAATGTCAAATGTTTAGMAGCAAGAGAGGTGGACTGCTGTTTATAAATGTTACTCAGGACTGTATGATAAATTAAATGTAGGCATATTGAATCCAAAGAGAGATGGATGACTGATTTAATGCTAAGCCTTAATCCACTCATATCAGTCTAACCTTGATCAAGATTTTTGAGGTGGGGGACAGGGACAGAGGATAGGAAAAAAAAAAAGATATTTTACACAATAATGCAATGGGTAAAGAATAAAAAGGCTGTACTTGTCAGCACTGCATTCTGTAATATGCTCAAGTTCTTCTGGACTCTAAATCCTTTGCTGCAAAAAAAATATGAAACATGGTAAACCTCTGCATTTAGCCATCTCATTTTCATGCAATGTAAGTTTGAAGCAAGCAAATCAGATGGATCTTAGCAGTCATAGCCTTTGTTTTCATGCTGAAAGCTCCCCTTGCTTTAAAGAAGAAAAATGTCTTAGAAAGAAGAAAGGTTTTTCCTTTAAGAGAGACTTCCTTARATGAGCAATAGATATTAGAAAAGTCAGCTGCAAGAACTCAATATCATGAATCTAATGTTCTGTTTCCTGTAAATTCAGGCATGTGTCATTCATTTTGTATTAAGGTTAATTCCCATATGGAACTTCTGAGAAATAATTTTCTTTTCATTTGTTCAGACAGGTCAGCTCCATGGCTGTTAGCTCACAGCTATAATTTGCAATCTGAAGTAAGTTTCTCTTACCATTCCAGACCATTTTGTGTTGACCTCTAAGGCAACAGAATAATTAAGCACACCAGTGTTGTTCTGTTTGAATTCACTACATTAACAAGCCATCGTATTACAAGGCCACCAACCCATCCATTAAGTCTGATCACGCTCTTTTGGAATCAATAGCAAAAATCATAATAGTCTCCACTGACTGTGCCGAGACACTGGAAATTACTTTTATTTGCAGAATCACAAAGTAGCAGAGGTTGAAAGGGACCTGTGGAGTTCATCTATGCTACTGTCCCTGCTCAGAACACAGGATGMCCCAAATCCTGTTCATTTTGGCTTTGACTGTCTCCAAGGATGGAGAATTCACTGCATCCCTGGATATCCCACTCTATTGCTCAACCGTGCTCATAATCAAGAAGTTTTTCTTGTGCTTAGATGTTATTTTCTATGTTTTGAGTTGTGCTCATTATCTCTTAACAGATGAAAGCTGGATGTGAGCTAGGAATGTACACCCACATCTCAGAAATTCAACTGTATCCTGAGCTACAACAAAGGAATGCCCAGTAAGTTGAGGAAGGACATTCTCCCTCACTACKCCACTTCTGTGAGATCCCACCCAGAGGACTTCATCCAGCTCTGGGATCCCCAGCACAGAAACACATGGGCATGTTGGAGTGGGTCCAGAGAACAACCAAAAAAAAAAAAAAATCATCAGAGGGATGGAACACCCCTCCTATGTATAAAGGTTGAGAGAGCTGGAGATGCTTAGATTAGATATAAGGAAAACAAAATGAYTATGAGGGTGGTAGAACAATGGAACAGGCTTTCCAGAGATGTTGTAGTTGCCCTTTTCCTGTAAACACTCAAGCCAGATTGGACAGGACTCTGAGCGACCTGATCTAGTTGAAGGTGTTGCTGTCCGTTGCAGGAGGGTTGGACTAGATGAGGGACCCTTCATGGGTCCTTTTCAGAGGTCCTTCCAGCCCAAACTGTTCTATGTTTCTATGATGTGATTATTAATTCTATGATCCCCTTTTACAGGTCACCACTGAGGAAAGTCTGGCTCTGTCTCCTATACACTCACCCGTGTTGCATTTGTGTGCATAGGTAAGATCTCCCTAAACTTTCCCTTMTYCAGGCTWAGCARTTCCATCTCTTAACCTATTCCCAWGTGAGARGTCTCTTAAACATCCTTCTAGCCCAGTGTTGGACTCACTCACTCACTCACTCACTCACTCACTCACTCACTCACTCACTCACTCACTCACTCACTCACTCACTCCAGTGAATACTGTCTTTTCGACTGGGGAGCCTCAAATTTAGTCAGTGCCTCACTAATATTGAATAGAGAAGAAGGGGCTTTGCCAGGAAGGTACACTGTTCTCTCATTATTGCCTTTTTCATTTTCAAGACCTCAGGGTCTTTTCTGCCATAATCAACAATCAATTTTGGCAACAGTTTTTGAAAAGAGTCATTTGGAAGTAGGAAAATATAAGATGCTACAAATATGCTGGTTAACTTCACATTTTGTCCAGCTCAAAATATAAAATAGACTAGAACTAAGAAATTAATAAAATGTTTAATGTTGAGCTTGGACTGTTATTTCAATGTAAGTACAAATTGCTTGGTATTTGTTTCAGAACTTGTGTCTACGTATTCAGCTTCATGAATCTATTTCCAACCTGTAATTAAGTTTGATAGAATTTTTATTGGAAGAAATTATGCAACCAAAAGCATGCTTTCATAAATAAAAGACAAGATATGTAATTGGTTTAAAACTATGTAGATATAAACCATTGCCTGTCAAATGCAGACAATATAGATTGCTGCTTGTTAAGAGAGGGAGGGAATGCCTTTGTGGCTGCTCTACCTGATTAAGTTTCATAATGTAATCAGGAAAGCTCTTCCACTGGAAATAAAAGTTACTTTTTGAACTTAATTACATGTCACTACTAAATGACATAAATTAATTGCTAACAATCTGTAATGACTTTTAACAGAAATCCTAACCCCTTGTAATTTGCTAAAAAGTTAATTTGATTCTTTAATTGAATTTTAATTCATCTCTTTGATATACAGCTAGTAATTGCATTGCATAGGACTTGATGGGTTTTTTTCCTGAAATAAATTTCTTTTTAATTTCCCCAAATAAATATTAAAAAAGACTTCTTTGGTGTCCTTGGCAGACAGCTATGGTTATTGACTCTGCCTTTTGCTTTAGTAGCACAGAAAACAATGGGTTCACTTCAGTGGACATTCAAAATTCATCAYATATGAAATAGCTCTGGGGACCCTTTTGATCAGTATGTTGTGATACCAGGAAGCCTTAGTATAAGGTATAAGGTTCTTGTTGGCAAGGTGTGCATGTGGTTGACTGTGTTTTCTGGCAAGCTTTTTATCACTGCAATATTTTCTATTGGCTCTGTTAGAGGACAGCCCTGTATGTTGAGGCYACATAATAAGTTGCTGAAGAAGAGAAGTAAAAACAATGAAAAAGAGGAAGGGSAGCTATAAAAAATATCAATCTAATGTACTCCAGACTTGTCTACCATAATTTTGAATGCTGGCTTTGATATCRTCATAACTGAGGCAAGCAAGGACAGACAAGTATGTTCTCAAAACTTTCTCAGGCTGTGGACAGAAAACTTTCTAAATAGTTGAAAGCAAGGAAGAAAATCCCGCAAGCCTTCCTCTGCTAACATCAGTCCACCAGTGTAAAAAAGAGGGAGAACCATTTCAAAGGAGCTGTTGCAAAAAGGTTGCTATGATTTCAGGATGAAAGGTGCATTTTGTTCTAGGTATTCTAAATACTACAGATGTTTTTACTTAAAAAATAAATAGACTTGGGTTTTCTAGCTCATTTAGCTCATTTGGTTAGAGCATGATACTAATGCCAGTCATGGGTTCGATCCCCATGCAGACAATTCACTTAAGAGTTGGACTCTATGATCCTTGTGGATCCCTTGCAACTCCAAATTTCTGTGATTTATTAGCCAGACCCCTCAAATATTTCTCTATTTTCTTCAGRCTCTGACTTATTTTCAAATTAAGTGAGACCTGATTTCTGGTTGTACTGTCACTGGATTCCTTATTTCCTTTATTTGGCACAGTAGATAAAACTTTTMTAATATTTAAAATAACTCAGAATTCCCAAGGACATACCCAAGCATGGGGAGTGTTTGAGGGATAGCTAAATTTTAAAACCCATTCCAAATTGTGCAACTTCATGTAATTTTTTTGAAATACCAACCATTATGTACTTCTAGGATTTAGTCCTTAAATTCTTCATTTTAGTAGCCACTGTTTTATTTTACAAAACACTGCTTCAYAGATTCTCATACAAATTCCCCACGTTAGTAATCCATCCAGATTTTACTATYACAGAAGCAGGTCAGCATGCAATGCACAGCTTGTGTTTTATTGTACATGCAAACAAGACTCTGTGGAGCCTGAAAGGCTTTAGGTGCAGAAGTTAAACCATACCTTTATTCTGTTTTTTTTTTTAATAGGAGCAGTGCTTTCAAATTAATCAGGAGAAGAGCTCTGTCTTTGACAATATGAAATACATCTGGGCTAGGTCATCAGTCTGTGCTTGGAGGAAAAAAAAAGATGGTTGGTGGGAGTAGTTTTTCCTGTTTGATAGAATTTATCATGTCTTCTCATTACAAAGTCAAATGGAAGTAAACTATAATAAAATTTAAATGCTATTTTCTTATTTTTTWAAATTTTCTGATAAAGTTTAATTCTTAAAAGAATATTTTATTGTATGGCAAAAAAATTACAAATGTTTCCAAGATCATTTGAGGATATAACAGGTTTTAAAAGTTTATTAATTTAACTGGATTTAACAGTTAWTTAATTTAACAATTAATTAATATATTTAAATATTTGCAAGAGGGCCTCAGGTTTTGGTGGATGACTGAATAAAGACCCTCTCTCTCCAAAAATAGTTTTAATTTTTTGAAGRGTGCAGACATCTGTAAAGAATGTACATAGTTAAAGCAACTTGAAGAACTAGGGAAGGTAGGAARAATACTTCAGCTCTTCAGAGGACAAAAAACTTTGGCGATCAAGAAAACACTCAAAAGAAAAAGAAGATTCAACATGTCAGGGAAATGACAACCTGTAGAAATATCACTGGAAGAGAAGGAAGAAAGAAGCTTCTGCTGGTGTATTTTGTGTAATGAAGGTGAGAGAAGTCAGAAGACAAGGAAATGTGTGTGCATCTCTTGCATCATTTCCTAGTGCATCCTTGAAGCTGAGTTTCTAACAGTGACTTGAACAGCCAAATGTAAAATTAGTACAGGAACTGATGATAAATGTAATCTAACTGGGTCAGAAAAATCAAGGTTATTTAATATACATTGTTTTCTTTAAAAAGAGTTTTGGAGGAAAACTTAACTCTGCAAAAGTTTTCTAGAAAATAATCAAACTAAGGATGTCTATTACAAAGGTTCAACCAGGACTGCTGGTAAATGATTCAAAGTATCTCAATGAACATTTCTGCCGGCTCCCTCAGAGGTGAACCTTAGAGTGAATRCCATCCCACCCCACAGACTTGTGGGTGTATAAGTGATGTATCAGGTTSCTAAACATTTCTCTTTGGATTGTTGGGGCTTCATTCTGATCCACATCTCATCTTTTAACCCAGGGGCCTGAGTACCCAAAGAACTAYTGGTCTTACTATTAAAGACTGTGGCAATGAAGGCATTAAGTATCTCTGCCTTCTYATTATCCTTTGTCACTCTGTTTCTCCATGAATCCAACAAAGTGCAGAGAACCTCCTAAGCCCTTCTTTTATTGCTAATGCATTTATAAAAATTGTTTAATTATCTTTTGCAGCAGTAACCAGATAAAATTCAAGTCAGTCTTTGTTCTTTCTCTTTTTTTACCGTGCATTACTACCYAACATCCTAAATTGCTTGCCCCTCCTTTCAAAGATCATAACTGTCCTTTTTTCCTCTGAGATCCAGTCAAATGTTTCTGTTCATCCAAGCCAGTTTTCTTCCCTGATGCCTCRTCTTTTGCCATATGAGGACAGATGCTCCTGCTCCTTCAGCATTTCCTTMTTGAAGAATATCCAGCCTTCCTGGATACCTTAGGAGTCCTTAGCATTTAGTCCTTAGCAGATAGTCCTGCTTTCATGGGTGGTGGGAAAGGGCAATCATTCCAGCTACTGGTTTTAGCAATTTTTGACTATTAYAGTTTTCAATATATAAAATGATTAGATTTCACCATGTGGGACTGGCACAGACCTGATTCTGAAGCCTCTGAGTGGGTCACACATTTGACTGGGAGGAAGGTGAAGCAAAAGCTTTGCTCAAATCCTTCCCAGGACTCTATTAACCATGGACAAAAACCAGGAATATCTTCCTCTGAGAGTGTTTGAACTATTGGAGAATAGTGGGAAATAACACCAGCTACTACTTTCAATAAACCAACTTTGAACAGATGCCTCTCACCTGAAAGGACAGTGTGAAACTAAATTAAAATTTGCAAACAGTTCCAGATGAYAGAATTTCTTCTGTAATTTTCATTCTTTAAAATATTTTGTCCAGTTTAAGGATAGCTGGAAGAGGTTAATTAGGTAACAATTGGCAGGAGAGTYGCATATGCAATTTACAAAATATTAACTCTCACAACACTTCATATTGTCAAAAATCAGGATTCACAACATTTCAAATCATGGAAATTTTTGTTGTTTTGTTTTTCTTTAAAATTTSAGTGAGCATGATTTTGAGGGTTTTTCCATGTTTCAGGGTCTGGTAGGTATTTTGCCAAACAAAATTTTGAAARGCTAAGATTGTCAGACAGCTGGGTAGCTAAAAAAATGTTCATTTGGAAAGAAATGGTACTGTTAAATCAGGTTTATGTGATTTGGATTAATTTGAATTTATGTTTTTGGTTTTTTTTTTAATAAAATTTCTGTGTCTCTTGACAGGCCTTGCTTGTACTGGGCAAAATTCTTTCCAGATTAACAAGATACTGCTTTACTTGCTTGTGGTCTTTCGTTTCCTCCCAGGTTTCTCTACATTTATGAAGTGGCAAGTTAGCTAATTTTATTTAGCAATTTGAATAGACTCTTTCCTCTTGACATTATTCWCACACTTCAATTCCTAAAGAGGAATCTAATAGCAACTTCAGCACCTGAAAGGTGATTGCTTACAGGTGGGATGGTGTTCTATCCTTTCGAAGAACATAGTAAGTTATTATATTATAGTGAAACAATGACATGTGTGGGCCTAAAACTCAGGAAAAATAAGGGCTGCCTTTGTTACAGTCATTCAAGGCACCTAGGAAACAACTAGCAAGAAAGCAACAGATCCAAATAGAGAGAAGGCAGCAGCGACTAAGATAACAAAAATTTCTGAATTTTGGAAATGAAAGAATTCTTACAATGATTCGCTGCCTCTTCTAAATAGCCAGGATTTTTTTTTGACAAACACTTTGCAGGAGATGGAGACTCTTGAATTGGAAGGTTTTCATACATAACTTAGCTGACAGTTAGGAAGAAAGACAGAAAGTAGATGAACACAAGGACAGCCTAGTATAGAGTTGTCACAGGTAAGGCAGACTGAACCACTGTTTGTGGGGGACTTGGATGCTGGAGTTTGAGGACTGAAGAGAAATTTTACTATGCAGCTTTCCAGTTCCCTTCTCTTTCCTGAGACYACTTCTTTCTGGCATGAGCTCATCTTTCTTGGTCTCCAAGTCTCCCATTTTTCCRGTCTAAATACCTTATTTGTATAAGAACAATGCATGATTATCCTTCTAATTGGTAATTCTGCCTCATGTTTTCCTATTAGATGGAGGATTCATGATACGTCGCTTTGTTCAGGCTGAGTATCATCAAAATTTGCAAGTAGCCACATGAGCTGCACCTACCAAGTAGCAGTCTTCTGCCTGAAACTTGAAGAGTTTCAAAAATTTAGTTTCAGACATCCAAGCAGGCATACACCCAAGTAGATGCTGCCAATTAGAATTCAAAATTCAAGCTGTTTTTTTTCACATACAAATGAATGTTTGGAAAGTTTAATTTCTAGTTGTACTTTAAAGAACTTTTAATATTGCTATCACCTATCCCTGCTGGGGATTTGCACTTCTGCACTCTACCTGGGTGATAGGAAAGCTAAAAACATCAATGAGTGTCTCCGGCTTGTTGGATGCAAGATGAGAACAAATACACAAAACCTTGAATCCCAAAATAGAATTTTGATTGTTCTTTTTCTTCAGTCTATGCAGAGATCTCTGAAAGATGATCTGTTTTWCAAAAACAAATTCTGACAAATGAAAGCACTAGATATTGCTGCAAAATATAGAACGTAAGCACCCATCAGTTTGGATGACTTGGAAGGCATGMCAGTGTTTCCTTCTCTGCTGCTGGGGAGTACACTCAGATAGAATTGAAGAGAACTAAGTGTGGAATAATGGTCAGCCAAAGCAAGCTGCACAAAGACTGAGGACACTGAAGGGATRCTGCATTTTGTCATGCTCTGGTTGAGATGGACCACACGGGTATGTTACGGGCATGAGAAGAAATTGCAAAATGATCCTACAGATTAGATTGCCATCAGCTGTTGTCATTGACTGACAAAAAACTTCCTGCATGACCAAAAAATAACAAGAATGGGGTCCAGTGAGAAGTTAGATGATTTTTGTGCGATTGGTAGGCAATGCATGGTTATGGAAGGGCCTTGGCTCAGTAATTGCTTCTACCTTATCTATACACTCTCTGAATACTATTATTATTTCAGATTTACTTTACAGAAATGTCAAGAAACAATGACTGGAAAAGTAAAAATAAGCAGTCTGTTCCAGAGAGCTTGAAATATAAAAGAAACAGAGGCAACTCTTGAGTAGAATGAGAGAGCAGAGAAGCAATGTGCGGGTTAATGACAATGAGCTCCTTCAGTGATAGCAGGGAGCTGTGTGAATGTGTACTTATGAAATAACTCTACTGGAGTCTTTGCAACTACAGTAAGGCAAAATTGATGCAAGGTCAAAATTAGAATCCTATGGTTTCAGGTGTGACACATAGATCAGTGAGCCAGTTCTCTAAACTGCGCAGAGGGCACACATTTGTAAYGTGACAGAGGATTTTGCAAATTCTGAGAGACATTTCCTAATCTCTGTGATGCACTGCTTAGCCTCTTGGGTCACTGACAGTTTATGACTTCCTGGGCACTCACTGTTGATATTCCACAATGAAATTTGTCTTTTTAATGTATTTAAATATTTTGTATTAATGGGAAAAAGAAAAAAAAAAAAAAGAGAGGATTGATTTTGCAAAGGTTTTCTTTATTCGTCTGGTAGAAAAAAACAGATAAATGTAGCCTGACAACASTGTCAGCTTGACTAAGAATGTGCTCACACACAGTACAGAAATGTTTTCACATCTCATTTCCTTAACAGCTGAGATGTAAAATTAATTTAGAAAGAAAATCAAGTAAGAATATAGGCTTTTTTCTCCATTAAAAAAAAAAAAAAGAAAATAAGTAATGACATTGCTGGTAAACTAAAGGTTTCTTAGCCTGGGCCATAATACCAATCAACCTACCTGGWTAGATAAGTGTAGTATTCATCTTAGCCTATCTTACTATATTATTTTAAGACTAATTAGAATGTGACTAGTAACTGTTTGCTATTTRTCATGAAGAAGTCTATAAGGAACATAACTGCCCTGAGTGATTTACTTACAATTTGATTTCTTTTGTACTAGGAACTCTGACACAAAGTCTTTCATCTAGATGAGCAAAGACACAACATTTGGAAAAAACTTTATAAAACTCTTATTAACAAAACTGGGTTTTAACATGCATAAAAAACTATGTAGAGCTGAGGTACCTATTAAGGCACAGGTTTTTTTCTCTTGGATTAAAAAATCTGTTTTGCACTGGATCATAGGTTGTTAAACAGCAGCATATGTGCCACAGGTAGTGTGTTAATCCCCCTGAAGTGATCAGACACACAGATGGGGGCTGCCTCCCCCAGCAGCGTTACCTGCTGCTTACACTRTTCATATTCTAGGGCCTGTAGTACTTTATCTTTGCTGGATCCCTCTTTGTCATGGATTCCTGCATCCAATGATAAGGCTCAATCTAGGTTTTAAAGAGTATTATAATTACTTTAATATAAACTGTAGTGGAACTATAGTCAAATGTATTTTCACATTATGTTTATTTTCTCTAAGAAGTAGTTGATGACAGACTGTGACTTTGCAGACCACCAGCCTCTGCTCTTCTCCTAGATTGCTTTCTCCTCTCAGATATTCAAAAGATCTCTTGTCTGCTTTCCCCTTCTAAGGTCCTTGCCCTCTCTCTCTGCAATGGCACCAACTCCTGACCTTAGAAAAATCGTATCTTGTATGGGCAGATGTCACATTTTAACTCCATACAGAGACGTTAATTAAACTGGAGAAGAGGTAATCTTCAAAATTTATATGAAAGCCTTTAATTATCTATATAGGTTTATCAGCTAAGAAAGTTTTGGAAGAGTTAATGAAAAATCCACAAAAYCCAGAAAACATATGAAGAAATATTGCTGAATAAATTTGGAAATAAAATATCCAATTTTGAAATAAAATCATACTTGAATTTGTGAATTTCAAGTATGTAAGTATTCAAGCATTTAAATGTTATTGCCTGATGGAACTTCTGTCACCTTGTCATAGGGATAGATTTTTTCTCTTCAGCATGGGAGCCCAAAGCAGGCTACTGATTGAGAAATGAAACAGATTAGGTGGGTGCTTGGATCTTTCCAGAACTGAATTTTCTCGATCCAGCCCAATGCATCTAATGGAGCTGATGTGGCCCAATGCAGCTTGTACATAGCTGGTCTCAGAAACTGGAAGATAGGAAGGTTGTGCTCCCCTCTTGGCCAAGATCTCAATGTAAAACTAAACCTAAAGAAAATGAGAAATGCAAAGCTGGAATTGGCCAGAAGCAAGAATACAAAGCTATTAAAATCAATGATCTGGTTGCAGTCCGTGACTCATTAAATCCCCTAGTTCTTTGCTGGAAGGAAACAGGATACACCAAGAGATATATCATTCTGTACCTTTCCTGCTTTTTAAATGCTTTCCCTACATATTTTCTATTTGTCATTACCATAGACAAGCTATTGGACTGGTTCAATCCAATGGTTACATTTACCAAATTTAAAAACAGCAACMRAAAMCCAACCCAGGACAGTTATTTGTGTCCAGCTGTCATGATACGGCTTATGTCCACAACATTAATGYTCTTCCTCACCTAAAGAAGATGGCTTTATTCAAAAAGCCTGTTGGAGGTGACCCACATAAACCCTTGATGCATATGCAGGGCTTGTTTGAGAGGTTTTTAGTTGAAACATGGTTCCTAGTGTTGAACTTTTAGGCAATCCTCAGGCAGGAGACTGTGTGCTCTTTATTGTGCTACTATAGACGTAGCTAATACGTCATTATAAATGGAGGGAGGATGAGGGGTGAGGGAAGCTTCTCTTCATCTCTGTTGGCTTTTAAAGCTCTCTAGTTGTCTGTTTATATCTTTTTGCCAACCCTTGAACGTTATCCAAAAGGATTCTTACCAGTGTGTTAGATGGGAAATACCCCAAGAGCCTTTCGCCTTCGCATCACAAAGTTTGGGACGTTTATTGCAGGATTGGACTGTCTTTACCAGGGAACAAATCTGCTTTGAGCAATCAGAATAGACAAACACATGGCATAGAACAAAGAGGGACAGTCAACCTCTTCATGCTGTGTTGATACATTACAGTATCCTCTTGCACTGCTGTTTATATGTTGGCATATGCAGGGCAGTTCCTCTGACCTCACTTTCATTTTTATCTGTCAGTGTCACGTTTTCCTTCTGGTCTTTTTCTGCTAGATTTGTGGTCCTTTTCATTTCCATTTCCTTGCAGTACTTTTGAATAAAATACATGAATTCTGGTTTTGCAATAGAAGTTGGTTAAATCTCTAAAGACAGGGTATGCCTGCAATGAATGTTTACTTAAAGTTAGTTGGAAAATATATTTCCAAGCAACACATTGCCTATGTTGCTTGGAATTAGAAAAAATAAATTATTCTTCATAAGGATTAACATGACCAGGTGTCTTGTAACCTTTCCAAGAGACATTGAAATCTCCATCTATTAGAYGGGATTTTCAGAGAAATGCAATTTCTGTTGCTAACTGATCTATTTCAGTAAAGATCAAGGAATGATTCAAAAGTCACTCACACCAGGTGCAGCCTTAAAAATAATTCAGATTGGTATACAAAATCATCAGTATACTCAATCCTGTTGACCTTTAAAATGGCTATAGACATTAATTTTGAGTACCTGTAAAGGTGAAGTCTAAATAAAAATATAGATTGGTCCTGCATGCATTCCATCATACAGGAGTTGTGACTCTTACATAAACCCTGACTCATTAGTTTTTCATGTTTTCTTTGACTGATTAATTATTTAGTTTTCAGCTTTTGCAAATGCCTGATTATCTAGTGAAAAATAATGAAGGGAATCTGAACTGAATCATTCTTTAGAGGAAGGTGTCAAGTTTCCCTTGAGCAGCCATGTAATGAAATGAGGCAAAGCTAAACCATAGCTAAATTGTCAATCAGAAGAAATCTCTGAAGATRCTTTAAAAACTAGTAAAACTTTTTCTGAGAATGGATGATTCTCAGAATTGAAATCTGTTAACTACAGAATAGCAAACAAAAAGTTTTTCAGCTTAGACTGAAAGTAAGTTTTTCTTTTTTTCAGCTAATACACATAAGCTGGAAAAGCACTTGTTTTTTGGTATTTTGGTGCTCAATGCTTGAATTTTGCACATTTAAAAAATATTTAACTTGCGCCTTTCATTTATGTATGTTCAATAGTGAATATATGAGCTCAGAGTTTTTACCCTATGTTTTCACATGACATCATGTTTTGTCACATAAATTGTATTCACCATGTGTTATTTGTCATTGGACTGACCTTAAGCCTCATAATAGCTCTGAAATTTATATTTTAAATACCAATATTAGATTTTCCCAATTTTCTCTGATCACTAGCAAAATTTTCTATTTTTCATTTAATTTTCACTAATGTAAATCAGAAACTGCTTTGTAAAAGTAAAATAAAAATTGTTTTTTCATACCACAGGAATATACACTCTGTTTGGAATTAGCTTCTCTGGTGGCAAAGGGGAAATATGTTGTATTTAGGTATAGGGGTCTCAAGTTTTAAAAGTGAAAAGTACCTTAYACATTAGCCACAGCACTGTGTAAGAAACATCATGGCTCACAGAGTTTTAGGATGCAGCTCTGCACCAGTAATTTTCCATTTTGCACTTGTATAATGCACCTTTTCCTGTGTTAAATGGTATTAAAGGAAAATTCTGTCAAAGCTTGTATATTCATCACCAGCCTGTCTGAAGTGAAAGTACATGGCTTCAGGGGCATGAACCTAAGTTGTGGAAAATCTTTAGAGAATTTATTTWAAAAATAGTTAGACTGTCTTTGATAAATACATAGCTCATGTCACCATATGGTAATTTAAAATACTGATATATTGTATTTTTGTCTACTGAGACAAAATTATTTTTCCATACCTTTTTGTTCGAAATTGGTTTTGTTTTGTTTTCTCACAGCAAGTTTAATTTTAGTTTAGTTATTGCTCACTGCCAGTGACCGTTGTGATAGTCTGTATAACTGTCAATTTTTTGAATGCTGAACTGGGTGGTCACTTGTGTGTTTATTCTGACAGCTGAAGAATCTTATCTCACCTTTTTCCTTGTATTGTGTAATGGATAGTAATGTCTTTTCCAGAAAATTAGAGAGWTTTTTAGTACCTACATCATCAAGATTTGTACTCCCTAAGTTATCCATAAATGTATGTATCCATGACTGAAATACATAATAGAGAATTTTGTGGAATTTCAAAAATAATTGTATACAGTTCCAAAGGTAGATACCTGGACTTTAGGTCCTAGAAATTCTAGGTGACAGTCATCCCACATACCACAGTTGTCCAGGACTTAGGTATTTAAACTAATAATTCTGCTTTTCTCCATAGTGAGTAAGAGATAATATAATTTTTAAAAAAAAACAGTTCAACTAGACTATTTCTSACACCTTTTACTTTGGAATAAACTGCTCTTTGGAAGTGCATACRTTCCAACAAGTGTGGAGTCTATTTGCTAACTTTTTGATTAACTGTTTTAACTGTTACTATCTTTTGTTTTGTAAGTGACATAGCCTGTGTATTACCATTACTTTTCTCCACTGCACTGTTTTGTATCACACAATGTTCTTCAGTGTATCATGCATTTTTTACAATTTTTAACTTGATAGAATACTTAGGAAAAAAATGGTCTGTAAAGGTTTCATTTTGACAATAATTACACTGTTCAATCAAGCAAGATTTTTCTTAAATGACTTATTAATGGAGATGTTAAATTCCAATCCTTTCTTCAAAATTATTTGAAGTGATCACCCTGAAAGACTTTAATGAATACACAGTAAATATGGAATAGCTGTACACATTTATTCTAGGTATGTTTTTTGATATCATTAGTTATTCATTAAAATTCTCCTGAACTTTGAATCTTTCACACAGTGTTGAATTTCTTTTACAATTTCAAGAAAAGCTCACACAAATKAAAAGCAAGTAAAAGTATGGCACCTATTCATGTTATGCCTCCTCCCTTTGTTTCTCCATAATTATAACTTTTTATGTGTACAATTGCCAAATAATTAGGGTGCTATAGAAAACGATGCTAAAAGTGTGAAAAGACCAGCCCCAAGGACTTTTAGAAGCAAAAAATATTATCCCCAGGTTGTAACTGAACTGGGGAAGCAGTACACATCTGATGCAAATGGACTCAGTCTCCATGCATCTTAGAAAGATGGATTATTTCAGAGCACTGGGCTCGGTGGTGTGTTGAATGAGGCATTGGCCATAAGGAAAAACCTTTTAGGGTCTTGAAATTAAAAATAAGTTTAGGTGAGTGGCTGTTGTCTTGGGGGTATAGAGGTCCATGGTGACCAGTAGCCTACCTGMAAATATTTYAGTAAGACCTTTCTGAGTCTTTTCCATCCTATTCTACATCCATGGGCATTCCTGCTGACAGCAGGAACAGGATGTGTTGCTCCCTGGTAGTAATTCTTTATAGAGATTTACTTGGCTCCTCTAAAAGCTGCCAAAGCATGGGCTGAGCACAAAAGGCAGAATGAGAGTCACAACTCCCTGAGTGTCCTGCAACTTAATTCACAAGGTGAATAGCAAGAATTAATTATTTAATGGAGTAATTTGTTGGTTTTTTCTTTTTTTTCTGGGATAAAGCAGGATGAAACACTGTTTCTCAACAACTGGAAAACATAACAGCTGGCACATATGTGTGCATCAGCAATAACTTTCTTGGAGTAATGCCAGAATTTTGTAATAGTCCAATTTTTTTGTTTTCTCATTGGCTGAGCAAGATGTCAATCACCAGTCTTTGCAGATAACTGTTTTCCTCTTTAACTAGAAGCTGTGCTAAACCATGACAGTAGTTTGCTTGGTTTTTTGTTGGGTTTTGGTTTTTTGGTTCTTTTCACTTCTGGAAATCTTTATTTATATATCCAGGAAAGGTTACTTATTTATTTTGTGTTCAGATACASCATGATTTCTATAAAAGAATCAGTATTGTCTGGATCCTCTAACAGGACTGTATTTATCCTTGATATTTTCTATGGATAGTATATATTTTTGATTCAAGTTAACAACCAAATTTCACACCTTTGGGAAACATAAAATCAGAGAGACTGTTCTCTTATAGATATTTGACATAGTCTTGGAGGATCAAATTCAGCAAACTGGGTAACAGAAAAAAAAACCAAAAGAAAGGTGGCTGAGGAGTGCAGGTTGCTAAGAGTGATGACAATGTTTTCTTTTTGAAGACAAAAYCAGAATATCAGTAAGGAAGATATATTTTTAGTTTAGGAGAGGAAGAAAAGAAAGAGTTATATCTCAAAGCATGTTCAGATTGAATTGAAAGTAGGGAAAGYATCCTAATTAGTTGAGTATTACTGGAAAACAGAAGAGTTGTACTTGGAATCTGGAGTATACGAACGAGGGCAGTAACTTGATTGAGTTGTTCATTTGGGATCAGGGAGAGCTGCAGTCATCACATTGCTCTGTTTTGTGCTGTGCATGATGTTGGGCTTTTGCCTATTTCTCTGTCCCTGYTCTAAACAGAATAATAGAACTTGTTAAACTCTTCAGTGTAAAACAAGAGCTGTTCATCTTCCAGGATAATTAGGATTTGCTGCATGTTGCAGATAATGTTGATTCCAATARGTTAACTATTTTATGTCTGAAAGTGTCTTAGGTAGAGGAAGATATTTCACCAGCCTGTTGTTATGAAAGACAACATCTGTATTTTCCTGAGCCATGCTGGAATTGTGCATCATAATAAAAATACCATTACACTCATTCTAACATAACAATGATATGGATGTTCCTGAAACCATAGAAAAACCCATATTTGTGTGTGTGTGTGTGTGTGTGTGTGTGTGTGTGTGTGTGTGCACTTCTGTGTTTGATGTTGTAAAACTGTTGGATAGATTTTTTTATGGATTGCTAAAGCAAGGAACTGTATTTAAAACTGGAACAGTAAATTCTTGCAGAGGCCACATACTGATTCTGAAGAAATGATGCAAGAGACAAAATAGACTGCTACTGATTGTACAATTTCCAATAGCCAGAAAGAATACATGTGAAAAATCCTTCTGTAATATACATACTGCATGCTCTTTAYTGCTTGAAAGTATCTGAGGATGTTGTCTAAGATTACAGCCTGTAATTTCTGATCTTTAATTTCTCAGAATAAATTCAGGATTAAAGACTCGGTCCCACTCCAGTTTAAGCCAAAGGTGAAAGAACAACATAGCTGGAAATAAAACCCTCTCTTAATAGTTCTTAATAGGATATTGAAATGTACTTCAAAGACATGTAACAGGGCAAAATGCCCCTGAAACGCCATAGAGTATATCCTATGGTGTGCCAAAAGCTCCAGTAGCCTGGTTTATAAAATATTTGTTACAATCTAGATTTGATTTGCTAGATCAAATTACTAGATTCTGTGAAAACATTGGATAGGTCAAGACACAGAGAAAAGAATAACAGCAATAATAATAAAACCTCCTAGGGCTTTATGCTTAKATCAGACAGTTTGAATATAAACTTACATATAAAGCAATATTTGAAGGAGAAAAGTAATAAGAATATGCTGGGAGGAAGTATTAAGTGAATTAATGAAATAACCTTTTGACTGATTAACAATTACTCAGCTAGAAGAAACAACTTTCAAATGCCAAATGAAGGTAATGTGACTAATAACAAAAAAGAAATTGATCACACTTCTTATCTGCCTGAAGGCAATGTAAGAGTGCTCTGGTTGCTGTGACAATGCTGTAAACTGTTTATCTTGGCTTGCAGTAAGAAGCAAGGCACAGAGGAATTTTATGCACAAACTCTGCAGTGAAACGGAAAAAGAAGAACAGTATCTTAGAGGTTTATACAATGTTCCTTTTACTAATCAAGTTCCTTGTTCAGTGTTTGAAGAATAGAAATATTGCAYTGAATCTCTTCCAATACCAGGAGGCAGATGGCAAATCTAGAGGTGTAAATGAGGAAGAGCACATGACAATTATCTCTTGTGATGCACACATCTGGCCACAACATTGTTGTGTAGACTCTCCCAAAGTCTAAAATCATCCATCATGAAATTAAAGAAAAAAATAATAAATTAGGCAAGGGAAATGGAATATAAATGCCTGACTAAGAATGTAATTTAGTTGTGTGTGTGCAGTTCTTTCATTAAAAAAGCATTGTTTTCCTCCCTGCCTCAGGGTGGACAGGGCTGACTGCCATTTTGAGATCCAGGTGCAAACTCCTACAGGTGAGTAAAATTTGTCTGAGTAGTTTGATTTTATTATTTCACTGTCTCTTTCCTGAATAAAAACCCTTCTTTGAGGCCTGTGCAAGATCAGTTGTTTGGAACATGGGAATGAAATTTTACCTTAGTTCAAAAAGGATTTAATTTCAGCAAAGATTGAATTTTTCAGTATAGCTATGTCATAGGCAGAAGAGCAGGCACCAAATATTCTATTATAATGAAAAATTAAAGGAGAGCTTGAGTCCTTGCTTTAATATAGTTCTAGTGTGTGGGCTGGTGGATGAAATTTAGCTTTCCTATTCTTAATTAAATTATTGCATATTTTAAGGCTGATGCAAATGTCTTTAATATATTTTTGAGCTGTGTCCTCTCTGCTGTCATGATGGTCTTGATATTTACCTAAAATTTTCATAGAGTTAAAGATCTATGCTTTGTTCTGAACACGTAGGTGCCAATCAGTATAGCCGAGAGAAAGACATCAATAAATAATTTATTTCTTCACTAACATGGGATTTTTTTTTAGTTAATTTCCAGATCACTATCTCAAACCTTGCCAGACTGAGCTTTTCCTTTAAAAAAAGCTGTCATTGCACGAAAAACTTTAAATATACAATATTAAATGGCCTCTGGACTYAGTCATTCTCTGTTGGACCTATGTTTTATCCAGTTTTTTGAAAAGTGCAGATGTTGGTAGTGAGGAGCACTACTAATTTGTTGCATTCATGAGCTAGCAGGATGAATGAAAATAGGTCCAATTTCCTCATTAGCAGTACTTCCTTCTCTCATGGTTTGCAAACCACAGGGTAGCCCAACCTTTTAAAAAAGGCCTTTATCACCCAGCATATACACACTATTTCTGCATGCTGATACTGGCATCTTCCATTTCCTCTTTGCAGCAATAAGTATCTCAACAGACCCATGAAAAAGAYTTGACTCTATCAGTGCCATTTTCCAAATGGCAACACCATTTCATTTTCACAAACATCTGTCAGACTGCGTTGTATGTCACCCTAATAGGGGCAATTGCAGCTCCCAGCCTGTGTGTATGATCTCTCCAGGTGACTCACAAATGCACATGAATTTTCAGCTCTTATGTACATCAAATTTACTGCAAATGTGTAGGCCATTGGTGCAGCACATTTTCAGGATATCCAACACATCCAGGAAATCTAAAACGTATTTTATCCTCTTTACATCTGACTTCTGTCTGCTGCATCCATCCTACAAGGATAGCAATGAGGAGATGTGTCATGCATATTGCACACTGGGTGCTTCATCCATGATCATGCCTGGGCACCACRAATTAGAGTGCAGAGTTTCCAGATTCCATCTGGAAGAAATTTCTCATCAGGAAAAAAGCCCAGAAAACCCAACATGTCTGGCAGCCTCAGCTATAAAAGGAATTGCCCTTTTTCAGTGTCGAAAATAGAATGCAGCTTCCATTGTGGGACAGTGCTTAGTGGGCATGAATAARCCTTACTGACATCTGTGTTTGAGGCCAAGGAAGCTTGAATTATTCAGCATGTGCCTGTGTAATTAGTGTCRTACACATGAGTTAAATGTGGCACACACTGTGAGGGACAATCCCTAGCCACCAGCTGAAGTTGTTGTGAATTAATGATGCTGACTCACGAGCTTGGTAATGGGTRTGTGGTTGGCTAGTTGGAGAAGATTCATTAATTACCCACTGTTGGATCCTGTAGAACTGAGTACATCATGGGACATAAAATTGTTCATTGACACCTTTCTGGGGAATATTTTCATATATCTGCTGTGCAATARGAATTAGTTTACCTAAATTGGTAACTTTATCCTGTGGTTTTTGTTATTCCTGGTTCCTGACCTTTTGAACACTACAGATACTGTGAAACTAGAATTTTCGTGGTCGTTAATACCTTGATAGTATGATGTCTGCATAAYAACCATACATTTTATATGTAAAAGCAAGGCCCCTGCTGTGGTTTAGGAATGGTATTCTCCAGTTTAGTGCTCCCACTTGAAATTAGTACAGATCATGTGCCACATGCTCACTCCTCCTCTACTTCCCCTGCAGTGGGTGG
Source organism: Alauda arvensis (assembly GCA_902810485.1). NCBI lineage: Eukaryota > Metazoa > Chordata > Aves > Passeriformes > Alaudidae > Alauda > Alauda arvensis. The sequence goes on along the minus strand of CADDXX010000271.1, from coordinate 1,105,731 downwards.
GAGAGGAGAAATGGAGGCACAAAAGATTAAGATTATGGGATAAAATAAGAACAATTTACTAGAAATAGACATGAGATAAGAAAATCAACAGTAACAACGATACTGCTAAGGGCAGGGGATACAAGAAAAGAAACATTATTGCTCRSCCTGTGGAAAACCCCTGACAATACTCCATGGCTCCCTCCACTAGGCTACCCCGACCTGGAAGGGAGCCCTTCCCTCTGTCCTCAGAAAATTATGTGAGGCAGTATAGACAATAACCCCTGAGCCCTGTCTACTGCAAAAAAACCCCATATCTGTCTGGAAAAAGGAAAACCTCATATTTATATTATCATTTCAATGTATATGTACTAAGCCCAAAACACTCAGCTGTGTCAGAAGTAATTTTTATATCAGATTGTTTGAGATAAATGATTGCTTTACAACCATTTACTGCAACCCTGTAGTTATACAATAGGCTGCCTGACTCTAGCCCATTGCTACTGTTTGAATGTCTATACTCTCATGCTCTATTAAAGTAAGCTGGAACTGATCCAGATGTTTTTCATTAAGGCTGTCTTGAAAAGTCTCTGGGAAGTTGGAACAGTCATGGAGGCCTGACTCATCAATAGTGTTTAACAAGACAGAATTGAATAACTGTTTAATGTTATTTAACACCTATGCAAATTCAGTTTATTTTCATAGAGTTAAAGGCAGTGTGGAGTGTACRTGGAGCTATCACTTTAAAAAAAAGTTTATTGTGACTGTGTTTCTGCCATACAGGTTTTAAGTATTTTCCTACTTTGTACTAAGGAAAGAAAGGCTTTAATAGGATAAAACAAATCAACAGGAAAGCACTCAGCTAAGTATGTTTTTCAGGCYTTCATCTTGGTGGTGGTGGTGAAAAAACAAAATGGAGAAAGCATCTTTAAATTATATCAGTGTGATTAATTGCCAGGAAAGGTATACACTGGGCGGAGTTTTATAATTTACTGTGCAAGACAATGCATATAATTGTCTCCCATGAAAATGTGTGAATTATACAGTTATGTGGTAATTTTCAGATTAAGAATCAAGAGGAAAATGTGGCTGACCATGCAGTTTTATTTCCATTACTTTWACTTTTCTGCTCTTTGTTGATGGCTTGTCCTGACTTTTGAAGCATAAAACCCAACTSCCAGCATTCTCAATGTGTGATGAAAATATGACTGTGAAGTCCCTGTAAAGCTAAGGTGGCACATTCATGTAGATGAGGATTTACTCTGATTAAAATAAAATCAATACCKATATCTGATATCTGGGGAAATGTACACATAATGGCCTGACTTGGAAAGGACCTTAAAAGTCAACTAGTTACAACCACTCTGCCATGAGCAGGGATGTCACCCACTAGACCAGGTTGCTCAAAGCCCCATCCAATCTGGCCTTGAACACTGCCAGGGATGGGGCATCCACAACTTTTCTGAGCAACCCGTTCCAGTCCTTCAATACAGGAAAGAATTTCTTCTTAACACCTAATCTGGTTTTAGTTTGAAAGTGTTCCCCTTTGACTTATCACTATCTGCTTGTGTAAAATATCTCTCCCTCTTTTTATAAGACTTCTGTAGGCACTGGAAGGCTGCAATGAGGTGTCCCTGTAGCATTMTTTTCTCCGGGCTGAACATCTCCAATTCTGTCAGCTTGTCTTTGTAGGAGAGATGCTCTAGCCCCCGATCTTGTTGGTGACCCTCCTCTGGACCTGCTGCAATAGGTCCACGTCTTTCTTGTGCTGAGGAGTTCAGAGCTGGATGCAGTTACTCCAGGTGGAGCCTCATGAGGACAGAGCAGAGGGGCAGAATCACCTCCCCTGACCTGCTGGCTACTCCTCTTTTGATGTAGCCCAGAATCCAGCTAGCTGCCTGGGCTGCAAGCACACATTTCTGGGTCACATTCAACTTTTTATGCATGAGAACCTCCAAGTCCTTCTCCTCAAGGCTGCTTGTTATGTGTTCTTATCCCAGTCAGTATTTGTGTCTGAGATTGTCTTGTCCCAGGTCCAGCTCCTCGGTTTTGTACTTTTTCAACTTCTTGAGGTTCTTGTGGGCTTACTTTTCAAGCTGGTCCAGGTCCCTCTGGGTRACATCCCATCCTTTAGGTGTGTCAGCTGCACTGTTCATCTGTCATCTGTCAACTTGCTGAGTGTGCACTCAATCTCACTGTCCATGTCATTGATGAAGATATTGAAGAGCACCAGTCCCCAGACAGATTTCTCACCAGCCTCCAACTGGACACTGACCACAACTCTYTGGCAGTGCCTATCCTGACAATTTCTTAATCACTGAATAGCCCACCCTTCAAATCCCTTCAAATCCATCTYTCCCCAGCTGGAGATAAGGATGTTGTGTGGGATGGTGTTGAAGCCTTTASAAGGTAATTGCATTATTATAGAAAATTATTACAAAAAAACTGGATTAGTTTCATTATAGTGAGTTTGTTTTGGTTTATTTTGTTTTGCTTTGTTTTCTCTCCCACAACTTTGACTTTYACAAAGATTGAGTTTTACTGTTGTCCAGGACCAACTGAATAACTATCAGGCAGCAATCTGACATTAAATTCAATTAGAAGACTTTCAATGTCAACATTCTAGTGTTGCCTCAAACAAGAGAAAGTGGACATTAGGTTTGGAAAGAAGGACAGAGTGACACAGTGCAATGATAATTTTCCACTGTGGRTGAAACAGCCAAATGCCAGTTTTAAATAGAAATCCAATGATAAGCTCAAGGAGAGCTTAAAAGACTGCTTCATTCTTTTAGCTGGTGGGAGTGAAGATTTTGAGATTCGGGAAAAACCTCTGGTTTAAAACAGATGGAAGGACAAATTGTGATTATTGTATCTGTCCACAGCTTGTTTTTACAATTATCAATGCCATAATATTACAGCTGTCCTCTATTATATAGGACAGGTATGGTGCACTTCCTTCACTTAGAAAACCCCAGTTTCTACAACAGAGACTAAATGTCACAGAGGAACCTGAGGTGACAATGTAAGCAGGTGTTAATGTCAGCAATGATATCTCACTGATACACCACAGACCCAAGTCAAACATGTGCAAAGAAACCCCACAGATGAGGCCTGCTGGGTTGTCCAGCTCTTGGCAGCTTTCTCACCATTGTCTCCTCCTGTTTCCCTGACTCAGGCAGTTTCCYTGCAGCATCTAACAGAGCTGTATCCAAGAATCTCACAAACAGCCTTTTTCCTCTCAAGTTATACATAGTGGCAAATGTTAGAATATAATTTAAGCATAACTCTGCCAAACTGTTTTGTATTCAGTACCTCAAAATGGCAAAATCAGAGCAAACCCTTTCAAAGAATGGGTTTTATTGAAAGAAAAAGAAAATGAAGTCTTTATTCCCTTTTGCCTCCTGCAAAGAACGTGAATGTTTCAATGCTTGCASTTGAATAAATCCTGAATTATGCTCCCTGCACATGCCACTTCATGTACTATGCCAAGTGCAGTAAAATACTGTAACTTGTTCATCACCCATTATACAGTGAGTTGTTTGCTACAGCAAACCATTATAGGCTTCKCAACATATGTTCAAGAGCACAGTAAACAGGGCAGAGTGGGGATCTGAATCCCATTCATCTCAAGATCCTTCCAGTCTACACTACTGGTTAAAAACAATCTTACAGTAGGTGCCMAAGAAAGGTGCAAGGCCTTTGTAATGGTCAAGTTGTATAAAACAGCTTTATGTAAAAGAGAAGCTGGGCTGAGATCATCATAAGTGAAACTTAAAAGATCAGTGCAGATAAAGCCACACTGTGGAGATGATATCAGAACTGCCACCATGGCTTCAGTGATGTGATGTCATCTTGAGATTATGAGTGTAACTCAAAAATTTATGCCTTTTTCCACACCTCTTTCCTCTCTGTGCAGGGCTTCGTGCCACCTGCCCCTGAATGGTTTAGAAATTCCGTTTGAATTGCCAACTAGTTAGCCAAAATGTAGCCAACTGCCCTGCCTCACAGACACTAGTTGCACTCACAGTTCAAGTTATACAAGCAAGTATGATCTAGTAAGACTTCTCAACGAATCACCAACACCATAACAAGCTGCTATTCATGTAAATTGTTTATAGCAATAAACAGAATTCAGTGGAGGAATCCATTTCTGCTCCTCGTGCTGACTGTGTACTTAGTCAGCATCTATTATGAAGTCTGGCTGTGCTTTGGGGAATAGTCCTGGTGAGGTTGATTGCTGCTGTATCCCTGGGTGACTTCACATAAATCATACAGCTCCATCTGTGCCTCAGTGAAATAGCACTCTGGAAAGCTTACATTTCTTGTATGTGCCTGAATACCTGTGATCATCTGCGCCACAAGAAATGATATTTAAAGTCCCCTGAAGCAATAACTGAATGTTGCAGGAATAAACTGTTCTCAGCAGAATAGCTCTCAGCATGTCTATACCATCAGTTAAGTACATGTTCTCCAGACAGATTTCCTCAMAACTGCACATTATAAATCCCCCAACTTCCACTTATTATTGCTCATCTGAGGCAAGGCTTGGCCTTGCATTTTCTGCACATGGGGCCCATAATTATAGGTGTAGGTTTCCACTGCAGTGTCCTGGATAGACTGAGGTGGTKCAGGGCAATCTGTTACCGCTCAGCTTTCCCAAGTCAAGCATGGATGCTTTGGTTCAAGGCTCCAGCCACCAGAGTAGACTGAACACACCCCCATGTTCTTCTCTGTCAAGTGGAGACAGAGTCCAGAGTGTCCAGCAGCCTGAGCCTAGCTGCTGCAAACTTGGTGCTAGTGAAAGRAAAATGGAAGATATTTGGAAAATGGCAGGAAAATAGTTAAGTGGGAGGAAAAAAATTCAACATTGTGAATGTTCTATATTTCAGTCTTGTGTAGAAGTGCTGTTATGCACACCTTTAAGRCTTCACCACATGCCTCATTCCAAAGTTTGAGGTTCTGGGACATGTTTTAAATGCAGAGTGTTTATTACTGCTTTTCCATGTATTATCTGCAACTGTTTAAAAGGAACAACTAAGAAAATAWGTTGTTAGGCTGTGACCCAGAATTATGAAATAGCAGGCAACAGATAACTGCCCCCTGCCTGTGTGTTCCTACTCCTGTGGAGATCTAGACAGAGAAAGTGATCTGACTTGRAGGAAAAAAGTTTTAAAAATCCATGGGATTATTTCCAGCTTTATCAACTCCTTGGTCTGGTTCACAGCAAAGCCTCTCAGGCAGCTGTGCCAACACTCCTGAGGAGATAATGTGCTGTGACAGGAGTMTCTGGTGCTGAAGGCTTTGTTTTATGAAATCGGTCTCAAGTCTGCCTACAATTTGAGCAAAGATGAACTCTAAAAAGGTCTGATCCCTCTAATGATCAGTGAATGAAGTCCCACTTCATAGGGAGCAGGGCATTAAAAGGAAGGACTGTAAATGACAGATTTATTTGTTTAACTTGTAACTCTTGTTTGATTAGCTGTTATTTGGTTGATTATCTGTGAAGTTTTGGTCAATTTGTGATCAATTTTACACTTATAACTGATTCCTATCAACACCCAGTCCTGCTTCCAGCTTCACTTATCAGTAGTAAAGTGCAATTTTACCATCTATTTAGRAGGTTTAGTTGCAATTGCATAAGATGTTCTTATAATTTAATTTCATAATGATACCAAAAGTTTATAATTACATTCCATTTCTACTTGTRGTGTAGATTTTGAATTAGAATGGTAATTTTAAAATTGAATAATGACAACTYATATTTAAAATTGAAGAGAAAATAAAATAAATATAAATACAAATTAAACAGCTGGGATTTCATGCACCCTCAGCAAGTTTGCTGATGACACCAAGCTGTGTGGTGCAGTTARCACACTGTAGAGAAGGGATGTCATCCTCAGGGACTTTGGCAGGCTYAAGTGGCTCCATATGAACCTCACARAGTTCAAGAAGCCMAGAGGAATGTCCTGCACTTGGGCCAGGACAATCCCAAGCACAAATACRGSCTGGTTGGACAAGGATTTAGAACAGCCCTAAGGAGGAGGGCTTGGGGGTATTGGTGCATGAAAAGCTCCATGTGACTTGGTGCAGTCACAGCCCAGAAAGTCAAACATGTCTTGGGCTGAATTAAGAGCAACGTGGCCAGCAGGACAAGGTGGGAGATTCTCCCTGTGAAACTCCACCACATGTACTGTGTCCAGCCTGGGCTTCCCTAGCACAGSAAGGGTATAAGCTTGTTGGAGAGAGTTTAGAGAAGATACACCAAGATAGTCAAAGGGCTGGATCAA
>CADDXX010000271.1:984581-1089632 GCA_902810485.1 Alauda arvensis | reverse complement strand
CACCTCAGTTCACAAAGAAGAGCAAAGCAGTGATATAAATTAGCTGTCTGAGGATCAACTCAGATTAACTGAGATTGTAATGATAGGTTGGGAAAGAAGCCAGAGGACACCCAGTAATCTTAGCTCCTCTGTAAGAAAAATGTATCCRCCATTAATTAAGAGTACCCGCAGCTAAAATGTGATTGTACACTCCCAGGTGCTGTTTGACAGCTATGTCAGAGCAGAAACTTACTGAGTMTTGAATTATTGGTGTTTGGCTAAAGAGCTGTGACCTTCTTTGTGGATACAGACATTGGCAGTGTCATCCAAGCCCTGACCTCTTAAACATTAAATTATTGTTAAACATTTGAMATTTATAGAGGGATGCTAAAGGGGATTCTGACAGTTTGATTATGAGGAGACTAACTTGATGGGAGCATAGTTCTTCTCAGGTTTGTACAGGCTTCCTKCAGATCCAAGAGCGAATGGAAATAAATTTTTAGGAACAGTCTAGTTCTTGCTATTATTGCTGTAATTGGTATTGCTTTACATCATTGCAACAGTATCAGTACTCAGGAATTTGGTACCTCTGATCTGAGGTTTGCCAAATTTGATTGCCAAATTTGATTGCCAAAATTTGATGATGTCCTTACCTTGATGAGAAAGTCTTTTCAACACTCTTGAGTATCAAAAGGTGACAAAGGAGATGCGTAATTCTTTGGAGCAAGTCAACTTCCCCGATAATCCATTTTGGCACTATCTAAATTTAATTATTTTAAAATCATGATTAGTTATGTAAGGGTAATTCTAGGAGTATGAGTTAAAGTTTAGAATTGACTGTATCTGTTGTTCTAAATACATATGAGGATTTGCTCTTTTAAATGACACTTTAAGTCTGAATTTGAACTTAGATAATGTTTATTCTGAGTCTAATCAGAGTGTATAAGCTCTGTTCCTCATTGTAGATAGGAACTATTCTCAGACAAAAAGGGAACACTTCTGTCTACCTTCAACTGTTGCTATCAGATCCCTGGTAAAAATTCTACATCTCTGTAGAAGACACGAACTTCTGCTGCCACAACTTCATGGTGCCATGGTGCTTTTTGTTATATAGATCTTACAACAGTCAAAAAAAATTTGCTTGGATGGTGATCAATGAGTACTTCCTGGCATGCAGTAGCTGCTGCACAATTTACAAGTAGGATGAAACTGGGATGTTTACCATAGGAAGTCTCTATGGTGACAGGCAGGAATTTTGCCAGCAAAACACTAATRCATAATGGTAATTGTTGACRTTGGGTGGTTGCTTTAGAAGAAGGGTAGCAGTTTTCATGTGAATTTGGTGGAAAACAGCAAAATACAGTCTTACCCTATGTCATTATCTTTTACTCTCAGGAAACTATAGCAGTTCAGATGTAGCAGGTTAGCAGTTCCCTCCTCTCTTCTGCTCTCCTATCATTTTTCAGAATACCATTGAGACTAAAAAATGTTTGAAAAAATGAAAGGAAGGGTGAAGATGGAAAGGGCTGCTGCACAATGGTGTTTGGAACATTGTGCTTTACCTCATTACAGGATGCACAATGGAGACCAGGAACAGTATGGGGCTTCATTAGCTCTGGGAATATTGGTACTGGACTGTGGGGGGCTTTTTTAGGTTATTTTCAAAAGATCTTTCTTTAGGTCCACAGCTATTAAACACCCTCAAATTTAAACAGCTGGTAATGTGAAAAGTTTGGCAACATCATCTGAATTGTATATGAAGCATTGCCTCTGGTTAGCAGCAGTAAAATGTTAATTTAGTCTTTGATAGAACATATTAGCATGATAACTCACAAAACACTTCTGGTATGCTAATTCTGAAATAAAAAATGTGTTCTGATTAATGCCCAAATCAATATAAAAACTACTGCCTGCCTGAAATGACAAAGCTGATCAAAGCTGCCAAATTTGTGTGACAAATATATTAACAGCAGTAGAGGCTATTTGGTTTTACTCCTCCTGTCAGAAACAGTGTGAAATTTAATTATAAATGGAACCTATTTAAACATGTAAGTCTGCAGAGTTAAACCTGTGTGTCCTGTCCTTACCTAAATCTACAAATTATCTGATTTTGCTGTCATGGACTTTGCAGCTAATATTTCTAATGAGTTGTCACAAATGTTAACCTCTTCTGAACTGACATTAAGAACTTAAGAATTTTGCTAGTCATTACTTCGTAAATACTGCTTTATGTTGTTGTTTTTGAAATTAAATTACTACTTTGTGATATGGATGGTTCACTGGATGTGCAAAGTACTGGTGTGTGAAGAAGATCCCCACAGAGCATGTGTTTGGCATCCCATTTTGGCATGATCCCTGTTTTGTTTACAGTACATTTTTCTTAATATTACTCTATCTTAAGTAGCAGAATCATGCTACTTCACCGTGTTTATTAGCATGGTTCCTGTGCTACTTAATGGCTTCCAGATGCACGTGGAAAATTGATGTTTGCCTTAAAAAAACTGTGTGTCTGACAGCAGCCTTAGAGGAAGAACAGTGAGGCACATGAGAAAATATGTGGTACAAATTAAAGCACTATAGGAAGATGAAATACTTTAAATTTAATTTCTTAATATTAGAGACCAATGTAAGCTTTTTCAGATGCTTCTAAGACTGTAGAGTGCTCAAGATTAAGCCTAGGTTGTACACTATATTATACAAATTTGTAGGGTGATATTCACAGACAGGGAATGCTTAAGGCCTGGTACAGAGAAAATTCTGCTTTAAGCCAGCACTTGAGAACACATTTGTTTCAGCAGTGTCTGTGGGTCTTGAATAAGCAACAGTGGCAGTGCATGTGCTCTCCACAACAACCCCTTGGGGTATGGCATTAAGGCAGCATAATAATGATTGTACAAAATGCCTAACCCTCCCAATTCACACTTTCAAAAAAATTATGACACCACATCATTACCATGCTATGATTATTTCTTGTAATTTACTTGGAAGAATGTGTGATAAATCTTATTAATGACATGCTAACACATTTGCATGCAATTAATTCAGTGCTGTATAATTATGGTATAGAATATAAAAGTATAACACTATGAAGTGCGGTAATATAATTACATTTCAGCTTATTCAAGCCCCAAGTCAGCAAAAATTCTGTCATTGATATCAGTGATGAAGTGGAAGGTAAATGAGAATATTTTTGTATTCTCATGATGTGGTGCTCCTAGGAGGGAGAATGGTTTAAATTAATCTGCAGGTCAGACCAGCAATTAAAACACCCCTCCTCTGCTCCAAGGCGAGGAGGGGTCTCTCTGACAGAATGGTCATTTAGGAAGGTACATAAAAATGAAGCTGATCAATGCAGGACAGCTTAAAACAAATCTCCTGTTCTCAAAGTAAGCACTCCTTTCAGGGATGGATTTGGATGTTGGGGCTGAGATTGCCCACACAATGGTCTTGTGAGTGATTGATTACTGATATTAAGTAGTAGAATTGCTCCACCAGGAAACATTTATCTTCTTTAATTTTGTAGTTATGCCTGAAGGTAAAGTGTGTATTTGGTGTATTTGGGCCCTTTTTCCTCTTTTTTCYTTTTTTTTCCRAAGRGGTTAGACAATTTCACTCAGCTAAAAATATCTTGCATATATATAAGGTAACTTGCTTTCTCAGAGGAAGTWGAAGCAAGGATTTAACAGTAAGTCCTTTTGAAAATGTCACCCATACTCCTGAAGTATGGGTGCTATTTTTGGGGGTATGGATGCCATTGCAAACAAGAGGAATATCAACATTTGAGATAGTTTTCAAGCATATATTCTTGCTTTGCTTCTTGGGGCAACAAGAGCASATCTATCTGTGTAGTAAAAGGAAGGAGTCCTTCTCTTTGGCCCGTGGGCAGGAKATGGATGAGGAAGGCTACTTTGAAAAAAATCAATGCCTTGATAACTACTGCTATCTGGTGCTAGAGGCAGAGAGAGAGAGATGTCTTGTAGAAGTTATGAATCCTTTCTTTATGAATCCTTTTTTCATCATGCCTAGTGGTTTAACAGATGGAGAATCATAGAATGGTTTGGATAGGAAGGGACTTTAATAACCATCTAGTTCCAACACCCCACTACACACACACACAGGTCAGGACACCTTCTAATAGACCAGGTTGTTTAAAATGTCATTCATCCTTCYGCCTTTCCCCACAGTTTGTGGTGGTTTGTCCCTCTAATCAACTTCATGTSSCTCCTCTGGACTTGCTCCAACAGGTCCATRTSCCTCCTGTGCTGAGGACTCTAAAGCTGGATGCAGTACCTCAGGTGGGAGGTTGCCCCAACTCAGCTAGCACCTTGCACTTAGCCTTGACATATCTCAGGAGGTTTCCATGGGCCCTCTTCTTGACCTAGTCCAGACCCCTCTGGATGGTATCCTATCCTTCARGTGTGTCAATTGCACTACTCAGTTTGGTATCATCTACAAAGTTGCTGAGGATATGCTTAATTTTTTTGTCTCTGTCATTGATGCAGACATTGAATAGCACTAGTTGCAAAACAGACCCCTGAGGGTCCTGCCGGGACTCTGAGCAATTGACCACTCCCCTCTGGATGCARCCATCCAACCWATTCCCCATCCAAACATTCCACCCAATCAAATCCTTCTCTTTCCAATTCAGAGAAAAGAATGTTCTATGGGACTGTGTTCAAAGCCTTTCGGAAATCCAGACAGGAGACAACTGCAGCCCTTCCCTTGTCCACTGATGTAGTCATTCCATCAYAGAAGGCCACCACATTGATCAGGCAAGGCTTATCCYTGRTGARGCCATGATRGCTGTCCCAAATCACCTCCCTGTCCTCCATGTGCCTTAGCACAGCTTCTAGGGGAATTTATTCCATTATTTTTTGGGCATAGAGGGGAGGCTGGTTGGTCAGTAGTTCCCAGGGTCRTCCTTTCTACCCTTTTTAAAGACAGGTACTGTGTTTTCTTTTTTCCAGTAATCTGGGATTTCTCCTGATTGCTATGATGTCAAATATGATGGAGAATRGCTTGGCATTGACATCTGTCAATTCTCTCTGGACTCTGGCATGCATCCCACCAGATCCCATGGACCTATGTACAGTRTGAATCCTCAAGTGGTCATGAACCAGTTCTTCACTCACAATGAGAAGCACTTTGCTCCCCCAATCCTCTTCTTGCATTCCACTCACTTGAGAGGTGTGGAAAAAGATGTTCCCATTGAAAACTGAGGCAAAAATATGATTGAGTACCTCATCCAGTTCCTCATCCATTGTTTGCAGYTTTTTATTGGGAAGGGGTGAGAGAAAGGGGCAGCAGGTGCCTTCTCTGACCTTCCTCTTCTGTCTGGCACACCTGCCCTTCTTGTTATTTTTTTGCATACTTTGCCAAATTCAGCATCAGATACACCTTGGCCTCCCTTACCCCACCACTACACAGCTATTCTGTGTCCCTAAACCCTTCCCAATATATCTTGCTTCCATTGCCTGTGCATTTGCTTCTTGCCCTTTAATTTGACCAGCAGGTCCATACTCACCTGTGCTGAACTCTTACCTTCCTTGCCCGATTTGTGTTGATGAAGATGAAGGGCATGAGCAGAAAATTAAGAAATCAAGAAGCAAGTATATGCAAAACATGCAGAGAAGTCATCAGAAYTTGGGTTCTAGGAAGACAASAAGAAAGAATTGAGAGAAAAGGGAGAAATAAATGGAGAGTCAAGGAAGGGAGGTGGAAACTATGCACAAGTCTAAAGGGAAGGGGTTAAGGAAATGRAGGGAAAATAAGGTAACAAAAAGGAAAAAAAGTACAACACAAGATAAAAAAAAGTATCAAAATTTGTTACTTTGTTAGATCTGGGGGAGGGATAAATAGTACTGTAATGTGCGGGAGAGATGGAACAGGAAGGGAAGAACATCATAAAAGAAGTGAGAGCTTAAGTAGAAACTGTGAAACTGTTTCTTTTGTAGAACAAAATTGCCAAGAGAGGCAAATAATTATATCTTTTAGTACCTTCAGTCATAGATTAAAAACACTTCACTTTTCTTTTAAAGATATGACACTTTTTTTTTTTTACATTCAAAAGTATCCCAAAGTGATAAGCTAATTGTAATTCTTCCTGACATGATTCTAGTGCTTAAAACCCCCCCACCTAAACAGTTACTACACTCTCCTAATTTTTTCCTTTTCTTCTTCCTTTCTTGTATTCTTTAGCTTGCAGTAATAATATGAACAATTGATGTTAWAAAAAGCCCCCTGGCCAAGTTTTCTCAGCCTTCCCAATGGAAATCTTTTAGGTATGGGATGTAGAATGTTGAATTTATTTCTTTATTTAGTATTTCTCTTGGACTGTCAATGTGGATTYCACTAGCAAAAGCTGTAGSAGCATCAAAACTCTCTTTCCTCTTYATCCCAGCTTCAACTTTMTYTTATATGTCATTTTTTGCAGTGTATGAAATTGAGCTATTAATGAACCTGTGTTCAGTTAGGCTTCTTCTCTTGCCCTACTCACAGAGAAGTACTCTATTCAGGAGAYAGAGGGGACAGTCAGTGCTTTGGCATTGCTGGGACAGGAACCCATGGCCCCTGGGATCCCAAATGGGATCCTGGCCCATGGACATGGGGAGTGGAAGAACAAAGGGGCTGGGCAGGGGCAGCCAGGCCTGGATGTGCCTGCGTCTGGGACTTGGATGATGATTTGCTTGAGTTTTGCATGATGCAAATTAAGACAAGCAGTGATAATATTCCCTTTTTAAAATTTCTCTGACACCCGGTTTAATTTCCTTTCTGTGTCATGTGGTTTCTAGAAATCAATCTACATTCTTAGACACAGAACATGTGATGTAGAAGCCACGTATTTTACTTTTCTTCACATTGTTCATCAGGATGCAAATTATATTTTTATTCATTTGAAGTGTTTTTTTTTCTTTTAAATTGATTAATTAGGTTTTTGTTTGTTTGTTTATTTGTTTTTTGTTTTGTTTTGTTTTGTGTCAATGACCAAAAAAAGCATTCATTAGCTGCAAAATGGATGGATATAAAGTGAATTATTCTGATTTAAGTAACTTATGTTAAAAGGCTCCAATAAAATTGAAGGAAATCCATGAGTTTTACTTGAACACTTTGTACAAATTTTAGCCAATTTAGTAGCCTCTCMTTACTGCTGCTATTGTTGTTAGAGCTGATTCTTGAAGCTGTAGCTTAGTCTAAATTGCAAGAATGGAAGCAGCACCTAGTACCASCTGATACATGTGCCTAGCTCCTTCAATTAATTGTTTGCTCATATCTTTAATTGATATAAGGTGTAAATTGYCCCACAAAACAACATATCTATAGTRAAATRTAACAAATTAGAGCATTCTTGCCCATAGTATCCAAATCTGCCAGTGTGGTTGGGTTATCATCTTCATTTGTTTTGTTCTTAAAGAATAAATTCAGGGGCCAGTCTCAACTATTTTCTTAATGAAGGCACATCTAARAAACTTAAGCCTAAATTTAAAGCTTGATTCCTTCATTCATCCATCAAAAAGTCTGAGCTTATTGATTGATTTAAGTGAAACATGATAAATATACTGGAATATTTAACTATGCCTGAAATCTTGAATGTCTTTCTCTTAGCAGCAGAACTAATWTTCTCAAGAATTATTGCATGTGGATAGTAACCAATTGCCACAATCCTAATTTTCAAACCTCTCTTAATCTTTGAGATTGTGTCTTTCATTTTTAAAGAATGTCCTAACTTTACACATCACTGTGTATATGTGATTGGTCTAGGATAGGAAGTACATCGACTTYATGATGATTAATTTCAGGTATCTCATCAGGCATCTTTCAATGAAGATTAAGCAAAAAGGATCACCTTCCAATCAGCTGATCTTCAAATAACTGGTGGAACAATTTAGGCTAGGAGAATTCTGCTCCTCTGCACAAGTAATCAGCCTCTTTGGTCCTACACCTCCACCAAATAAGGAGGAAGCACTGCCTGTGCAGGCACAGCTGTGGTACTCAGAAAYTGAATTCTGCTTCTGAAGACAGCTGTTTTATCAGTGAATTTGAAGAATGGCCACCTCTTTATGTTCACTTAAACACAGATGAAAAACTATTATTTTTTTTTCCTCTGTGTGTTTTCTTAGAGGATGATGCTTCTTTCACCATTCTACTAGGAATTTTGCRGATTTGAGCTCTTCTTCTAGCAGCTAGAGAAGATGGGGACAGCAAGCTTTTAGGGGACATATTTTGACAGACGCCTTTTATGCTGAAGTCTTTAAATAGGTACAAAGTTTGCACCTGTCTTTTAACTAGAAATGTGTAATGAGGGTGCCTCATGTTTTGTAATGCATGGTCMGTACTCATACAATATGGGCTCCTCTTCAGCTGGGGATTTCATCTCCCCTGCTTTCTTCGTGTGGTGGAGTCTATTGTGAATTGTTGGCCTGAAAAGAAGGTATAGGAAGGTAAAGCCCTTTTAAGCAGATGACTTCCTATAGAGGTAAATGGCTAGATAAAGGTCACTAGAAAGTTATGATGCATAACATGTATAATGCTTGTCTCTGGATCTCTGGATACTCATCATCAACCTGCTTCTGTCCTGGGCAAGACAAGGAGTAGGCTGCTGTGTGACTTGTCCTGTGGGGATGGGAATCTAGGAATGGTTAGTGGTGATAAAGTGAGACATATGAAAAATTTATTACAAGCTAATGAGCACTCTGAGATCASCTCAATTGGTCAGAACACAGTGCTAAYAATGCCAAGGTTGTGGTTTTGATCCTTGTATGGGCCTTTAACTTAAGGGTTGAACTTCATGATCCTTGTGAATCCCTTCCAAATCAGGGTATCTGTGATCTGTGGTATCTGTTCCTCACAAGGACAATTTCTTTTTTTGAGAGAGGAGAATTCTACAGGTGAAGCAATAGATCSACTTAGCAGAAAGATAAGTGTTTGTACACTTGTGTGCAAAAAGCCAAACCCATAAAAACAAACCAGCAATCTTCTGAAATTTGTGGAAATGGTCTGTCTGCCTTTTTCTACCTGGTAGTCATGAAATTCTACTTCTCTTTTCCAATCCTCAAGAAGGATAAAACTGAAGCAGTCTTCATTTTTCAAAGTTGTCTCGTCAACATCTTATAAAAGAAAAAACAATAAATKTTTCMCTTCCMAAGYTGGCTTCTGTAATTATTTATCTGCTTTATTTGTAGCTGTTATATCTYCCTAAGACTGCAAAAATGGTTTTGTAAAAATGGCTTGACTGGGCTTCTAATGAGTTGCATCAAGGTGAGATAGGAGAAAGCAATGACACAAGCCTGGTCCCAGACTAGGAATATTTATATATCAGCTCTTTTCAGCATCTGATAAGGCTGAAAGCAAATGCTGAAGCAAATTTAGCTGATAATCTCCTGGACAAYTTAAAATAATTGTTTGTGTTGAAGTGCAAAACTTGTCTTTTTTTCATCTGTGTCCTYTCCATAAAAACTCACATGAAAGAGGAGCTATGTAACAAAATCTCTAGTTGGAAAAGTTGCCTTCATAATATCTGAGTGAAAAATTTATTCAAGACACGTTACAAAATCTCTCTTCTCTGCCTTAAAGCTGCTGACAGATTACAGAAGGAATGTTTCTAGYTGGAGATGTATTTTATAGTAAGCAGACACTTTTATTCTTTTATATGTTTGCTTAAGGAGTGAAAAGGGAGGAAGACAAAGGAGAGAGAGTACTGGATTGTACCAGATATGAAACTAAATAAGAGACAATGGCAAACTAAGGAAAAATATAATAGTTGTGAATTAATTCTAGTCGAATTTCCAGTGAAAAAACTTTTATGCAGTATGACTGGGTCATAGGCATTCAGCACAGGAATCAAAATCAACTAAATTGAACAAGCAACAAAACTCTGTTGCAGTACTGACCTTAGGTTGATGTGCTTCAGTCCACTGGTGTTCACTTTGAGCTGTATCCTGATCTCCCACTATTAGGATCACATCATCTCTCCTCATAGTACAATCCCTATAATATTTGCTTCTTCATGAAAAAGAAAATTAAATMATGGCTCTGATGGCAAGAAAGAGTTAAATGGCTAATATTGTAGCTAGCATACTGTTCTGTGTTTCTAGTTGCCTAAACTTCATTTCAAGCATCTGCTCCCTGGCATTCACTCAGTTCCAAACACTATTATGCTGATAGCTGTTTGTCAAAGCACAAAGGGAGGAAAGCATAAAACACAGTTAAAAATATAAAATAAAAAAAATTATGAATAAACACATCATACATAAAACTGGAACATCATGATATTCCTTGTCAGTGAGCAGGGGGAGGTTAGGGAAATAGAAGTAGTTATAATTTTCTYTAGAGCTGTAAATTAATTGTGCATATATATATATTTATTAAGCAAGATTTTATTTTCCACTTTATTTTTTGACACTTTAGTCCTATCCTCTCATCAGTTATTATTTTAAAGATAAATATTCATTAAAGAAATGTAATGACACCATAAAAATGTGCGTTCTTCTTTACAAAAAGTTTATTTTTAGGCCAGTTACTCTCATACATATAAAATAACTGTCTGATTGTCAGTTTKGATCCTCCTTCTCTGAAACAGTGAAATATTTGAGATTAATTATAGATTAAAAGCAATATTACCCCACAGTTCTTACTGTTGACAAGGGATTTTTCTGAAGTGACTGTGTGAAGTAATGGATGAATTAATGAAATGATCTTATCTGTCTTCCCAATATATTCTTTCAATTCAGTGTCACCCTTTCTTTTCTGTTTTTCTTTTTCCCAGTAAACTGAGGCTTCATAGAACAGAGAAGTACTCTGCTGTCTGTAGGATTGCTAAAGGATGGGACAAAGGAAATGTGTTTTGCTGAATCAGGGGAGAAATGTTCTTAAATTTTTCCATCAGAAAATGGAGGAATCATTCAGTGACAAATTTTTAGGGAATCCAGATGTACTGTTCTGATTCTTAAACCCCAAGCATGATCTTTACACAGGAAATAAAGAAAAAGATTATGCTACTGTGTTTGAGCATCCCCACTGAKGCTTACTATTGGGTAACAGATTTTGGCAGAGGCTGATGAAACTGTGAATTKTTGGTATGAAGCTTTTCTGAAAACACATATTCTGTTATTATTCTGTTGTTTAAACATTTATTTTGCTTGGAAAGCCTCTCTTTATGTCTATTCTGGGATCTAGATTGGCCCTCAACTTGTTTCCTAACCCCATAACTTTAGGCAATGGCATATCTCTTCCCTATTTGGAATAACCTTTTGTATATCATCCCTTACCTAGTCTTCTCTCCTTTTATTTTCTTTTAACTTTCCCCACACAGATCTTGTTTTCCAAGACTCTTAGTCTTGCATTTTTCTTTTGCATTCAATTATTCTAGGTATGACCTTTCATTAGAAGCTTTAGCAGTGTTGAATGAAAGGATGTAATCCCTTGCCTTTTGTGGTGTACACAAAACTCATTCTAAAGAATGTCTCTTAAAATGTCATTTGCCTTTTTTTCAGTAACACATATTTTTGTGATGTGTGTATTGCACTGTCAGAGTTTTTTCTGCACTGCAGTTTTTTGAGATAGCTGTTGCCCAATATAATTTTTATATAATATTTTTCCTACTTAGATTAATTCTTTGCTCTTGTAATTATGTAACATTGTATTTGTAATTTCCTAAATTTATAAGCATAATTTGAATTCTTATCCCACTTCCAAAGTCTTTATTTTCTGGTTTGGTATCATGCCCAGTTTTAAGATATGTACTTTCCTGTTCCTTTGTTTATATCATTGTCATAAATAGTAATTGGATAATAAATATCAAATAGGTGAGMCTACTATGYGAGCTAAAATGCTCTCTTTACTTTKAGACTAAATTCAGTAACTCAGATTTTCAAGTTGTTTTTKTTCTTTTTCTTKTTCTGTGCTTATTACTACTTGAACTAGCATTAGTTTGATAACAAAAATAAGCATTACTWAAGCCAAAAGAGATTGCATCTACTTTTTCTTATTTCTTCTAGGAAATTTGTCGTATTAGGGGGTAACAAGTGCGTTTTGAATAAAACCTGGTAAAAACTAGCAAATGTTGGCAATTCATTATTACTTGATTATTCCTGAGGTTCTTGCAAATTGATTAATAACATGGTTAGTATCATTTTTATGGGCATCAATATTGCATGTTCTGTTGGGCTTATATCTCCTTCAAGCTTTCTTCTCCCAACTCCCTCCCTTTTCCTCTAATGGATACACATTGTTTGCCTTTTTCTGTCCACTGAGTCTTCACAAATCATCCAAAAAAACTGCCTAAACCAGTTGTCTTAAGTGRTTCTCATCAGGGAATAACTTGAAAAATCTAAGTTATCTTCATATAATTGGTCAGGTTTTTTTTACTGTAATATTTCCTCTTTTCTTCATCCTTGTTATTAATAGCCCAGCTAAGTTAACTAAATGTGAATTAAACTGTCTTTATGGAATAAAGCAACCAAACTGAAGCAAGGACACTCTAGCTTTCTCTGTCCCCTGTAGTAGCTCTCCTTCTCCCTTTAACTAACTTTCTTTCTCTCATCCTGTTATTACATCTAATGCATTTCAGAGCATTTCCTGATTGCCTTTTATGTTTTCTTCCAGCTGTATATAATTTTGTGCTGTAGGCTTTTGTGGCTATCTCTCCATCATAGGCTATTCTTCTACATTGTTTTTTTGGCAATGAGTCTCCATGTTTCAGTTGTTCACAACTTCTTCCTTTCTTTCTCCTTCCACTTCAACCACTGAAGAGCTTCCCCTGGAATTGGTGTCTTACCATATCCATCAGGCATTTCCTGTAATAGCATAGATTATCCCCAGACTTTTCAGTCTTATTATAAACAACTACTCTATGGCACTAAAGAAAATCTACAAAATCTACAAAATCTAAAAAATTATGGCATGAACTAAAGTCAATAATTCCCAAGGCTGTATCAGAAAATTATTTTAAATGATTATTCATAGTTGTATATAAAAGCATTCATTAAAATATGGTATAATAGACACATCAGCATAGATTCCACAAATTAAAGTAGTGCCTCTACCATCAATAAACAGTAGTTGATATTAATTCTCATGAATGAAAGTAGCCTTGCTCATGGCTTAAGCCCTGCAATGTGCATACTCCATGTAATGAAAGGGATGAAAAAATAGTTAAAAGAATAAAGAGATGAACATTACAACCAGTCTCTGAACATCATCTTTGACTAAGATTGTGAGACAGGGCACTGACTCAGGTGTGTCGCCGCCCACTGCGCGCTGGTGCCGCGACAAGCTGGAGACTCCCCCGGGCTCTGGCGCTTCGGACAGTCACCTACGGCCAACGTCGGAAAAAGGAACGAGACGGGTTCTTGTCCAGAAGATCCAAGAGTCTGTTTATTAACAAGAACAAAAACTACTATACACCGAAGCCTAGCAGAAACAGAAACTTGCAGCAACGCTCGGATACAACCCAGAGACAAGAACCCGTCTCGTTTCTTTTTTCGACGTCGGCCATAGGTGACTGTCCGAAGCGCCAGAGCTGGGGGAGTCCCCAGCTTGTCACAGCACCAGTGCAACGGGCGGTGACACAGGTGGTCCTGTGGGGCTATTTAATTTGTGTTTTCCCATGAAAAGCTTTGAAATTTCAAAAGGTTGTATATGATTAAGCAGATCCTTCACCCTTCACTGGTGAACAAATCTTTTTTTTGAGTTTCACAGGGAAGTATTGCAACAGAAAAGCAAACGGATGTTAAACAATGAAGGAATTGAGATTTTTCAACACAAATTCARTGCTGAAATAATGTGGAAAGTTTTGTATTTGTGTGGTTATAATAAATACACAAAATTAGAAATGCCTTAGGTCTTGATGGAAAAAAACAGTTAAAACCAAGTATTTTCTACCATTTAAAGGAAGATAAAGCAGATTCTAGTTCCAGATTCTACTTCCAGATCAGAAAAGATACTCAATTATATGTGTCTCAATTTATAAATGTAATGATGTCATACTTGTTCAGAAAAATTGGTGTTTTCATTASTTGGTACTTGAGGGTATAAAGGCAAAGTGTGTGGAAAGCTTAGCTGGCTAGTATTTGTTGAGTGTAGAATAAAAAATTATAGGAAATTTTGCATATTAAACTCTTTATATATAGACCCTGTGCATAACATCTCAGTTTTGAGTTCTGTAAGTAACTTCTAGCTCCTGTCACTCAAATACATATGACCCCCCATAATGGCACATGACCCTTATGGCACAGCACAATGCCTTGTGTGGGAGCAGCATTGCTGATACTAGCAGCTATGCAGGAAAAATACTGAAATATGGCTATAAGATGGATCATTTACCTCCAAAGGAGGATACAGTTGTCCAAGTGGCTTATGGACTAAAARCAGAAGAAAACATCAGTGAATTTTGATTAATTGATTTTGTTTCTTGGCTTATCAATTGCCAACCAAGATTCAGATGAAAGCAATGTATTACAGAAAATCCAACCTAATTTTTAAAATACCTTTTGAAGTGTTGCAGGCTGCCTGCTGTTCTAAAAATGTGTTACCCTACCTCAGTCCACAATTCAATTACAGCTCATGAATAAATACAGCAATTAGTGATCCTTATTTAAGTGCTGAACAAGCCAAGAAAAATATGACTGAACAAGACTGTTAGACAAGAGGAAAGAGTTGCTGTCTGACTGTAATAMAAAGGCCTGGTTAATATTTGGTTTTGTCTTCCATTACTGTTTCTCCTGAGTGRAACTGGATGCCCTACCTTATAAGGCCACCAGAGGTTTCATTTTCTATACTGGAAAATTGTCATGGTTTTGCTGATAACTCAGTTTGAATAGCTATAAACTCTCAGCTGTTTCAGRAGCCCAAGGGCACCACTCCACTCTCTGTAACTGGTCAATGATTGCCTTCATCACCTGGCAATTCCTATTTTATATTGCAGCAGACTGCTACTCATTTTCCTGGCTCAGTGGTCAGCCACTGCAATATTTGCTGTAGCTCTGCCAAAGCAGGAGAAACAAGACTTTGTTTTAGACCTGACAGAAGAATTACACCAACACTGCAGCATCTGTGCTTGTMGCCATTTCCAGCAGAAAGACTGGTAGATATGGAGGATCCCAGCATGGATGTTACAAGAGGGATTATTGGAAATTAAAAGCTGCAAAATGGAAATTTTCAGTAAAACAACCTTCTCTTGAAATATAAAAATATAACTGGTAATATAACCCTGACACCCCACAATACATGGCAGGTATATTTTACAAAGAATCAACTGTTCACYTATGTGGAGCATCAGTGCAACATATAGTGGATCATTTGGGACAAAAGGTGATATGCCCATAGCACACCAACCAAAGGTGTTCACAACTTTGTCACGTCAGATGACATCTGTTTTGATACTTAGGCTACTGAAAAAATCRCTGACAACAGACATGGCTTTTTCACCTACTCCCCCTTTTATGAACTGATTGATGAACTGTTTCAATTAGGAAGAAAGACACAGAAAACATTTTTTTTAATATTTTGTTCTGTTTTTAATGATGAATCCATTTTAGTGACAGTTGTGCTCCAAGCAACAAAACAAAGCATTGCTCAAATGCTTAGACATGTAATCAGAGGAGGGCGTGAACACGGGTGAAGTTCAGCCCCACCCAGAGTAGAAGTTTTTGGACCCTTACCCCCACACAGCCATCCTTTTATACTAAGTATTGTTAAGGATGTGTGACAAGAATCTTGTTGCCACACACAGAATGAAGCATAGAGGAACAGTGACAGGTAGGGGAATCCCAATAACTCAGACAGAAACAAGAGTCCCTGGCCTGATCCTCCAGGGCATTCCAGGAGGACATCAGCCTCATGGGTGGAAGTGACTCCTACCACTGTAGATCTCAGGAAGTTCTACTGGTAGACTAAACCAACTACATTGTGTACATTTTTAATAGGAAAGAAAAAAGAGACTGTAGTAAAAGTGTGAGATATTTGCTAAATACTGCATTTTATGGATRAGTGATAAAAAGGAAAATRTAAGAAAGAAAAATCTAYTTGCAYTAATAGAAAATAAATWAATAAAAAAAARGYCTTTAAATGCATCCATAAAATACAAAATAACCCTTGAAATTTACAATTTTGGTCAACCTGAGACAAAAATGTGTTATTAATTATGAATATAATAGATTTTTGACACCTGTTTTATTGGTGTTGAGATGAAATTGCTATATTAAAAAAAGAAAATTTTTAAAAATTGTATATTTTCTTAGGAAAAAGAATCTTAAAGTGTTTCGATGTATGCTATTTTAATTTGGAAGTAATAAAATAATACATAATTTTTTGTCTTCAGGCAATCAAAATGCTTGAAGTTCTTATTTTTAGACTCATTATTGTTCACATTGAATTGTTTTTTTGGTTGGTTTGCTTGGTTTGATTTTGGGTTTGGATTTTTCTACTGTTTCAGTCATCTAAAAATTTACTTGTGCTTGTGGATGCATTCAAAACTGACAAGTCCCAAAGATAATATTTTAAATCACTGGGATCATTTTTTCATACAGAAGAAAATAGGACTAACTTGGCTTCCAATTCCCCAAACCACTTTTTACTGTACAAGGGAAAGGACCAGAAGCTGGCAAAGAGAAGTGGGAAGAAGTTGTGCTCCACTGCCCTGGTACAATAAGTCAAAGAAAGGATTAAATTTTTGCTTTTATTCCAGATAAAAATTCATAATTTTTATTTCAGATAATTTCATAATTTTTTGCCAGCCTTTAGCAGCTAAAAGCACTAGAGACTAATATCTTGTCTGGATCCACAACCAAAGACATCCAGTCTAACATTTTCTGAGCAGTAGGAATARGAATTTATTACAGTTGATTTTATTGTCCTGTGGTAAATTTATCATTCTTCTCATTGCTCACACAGGGATTTGCTGATACCTGTTTGAAGGAAAGGCTGGAGTTTGATGATGTGAGGGAAGTGCTATGCTTTTATATTTCTTTCTGGTTTTTCCTCTTTTCATGAATTCTGTCCTCTTGAGAAACCAACTCACAACATGCCCTGAGGCCTGACTTATGMTGGCATGTGTGTCTAAGAAAATATCTTCAACAGGAGAATTTTTTGTTCCTAGAAAATGTTCAGCTTTACTGTGAAGTGATACAAAAGACAGCAGCTCATCCCTGCAGAGGAAGGTAGTGTCTGGTTGGACATTTAGAAGTCTGGTAAAGGGTTCTCCCCTCCTGCTTCCTGGAGCTGCTGCACCCTTCAGTGCCACTGAAAAGAGTTGAGAGAAAAATYATGATCCTCTTATAACTCGATGATAAGACATTTGCCATAACAAAAAGATTATCCTATATAAGCAAATTGTGCCATTTTAATTGGATTTCATGAAATGACAGAAAGTAAGCCAAAGAAATCTGCTGGGGTGTACTCTTATTTCATCATGATAGAAKGTGCATAGTCTACTTGCAGATGGCTTGGTTTAAAAATACAGTTTTTGAATTGTACCTTTCAATTATGTAGATCTTAGACAGCTAGAATAGTTCTATTTCCCAAGGAGTTGGATATATGGTATGAGGGAACCTGTCTTTCAGCTGTTTATTTAAGTGGTAGCCAGTTGCATTTAGACTTGTTGTTTTACGAACTTTTAAGTACTGCATCAAGTATAAGTTTTTTGGGGATTTTTTTTGTCTAAAATACCATTGGGAAAAATGCCACTGGTCTCCTTTTCCTATGAGTCTTATAAATACCAACATTTGTTCACTATTTTCTTACTCTGAACAAATTGAGGAAYTGCTGTTAAACATCAGAAAATTAGAACAAGTCAGCAGAAGGCTGAAATTTCAATAAGAATTGGTTCAGGGGTGGGAAGCAAAGACCGCACTTCACATACAGGAGCAGGAGAACTCCAACAACAGCACAATTGGCAGTGTTCCATCATGATGGAGATGAGGGTCCACCATGGAGTCAGTCAGGTGTTAACAGGTGGAAAGAACTGGTTGTAATGTCAAGAATTACATTGACATAACTGGACAAAGATTGGTCAGCATCTCCCTGACTCTTCAGAGAGATCTTCCTTGGTCCTAATGTTATTTACAGTAGTGAATACCATTAAAATCTGCAAGTTCAATTATTCAGATTAAAAATTCGCATCTTCTGCCTAAGGTTTCTGGTGACATGATGATATATAAGTACTTTTTGTTTTAACAGCTCTCCTCAAAAATCTGTTGTTTYGGGGTTTGGAGGGTTCTGCACTGCCTTCTTAGCAAAGCAGAGGGCCCTCACATGATAAAAAGAGAAGAAGTGGAGTGAGTGATACTTGCTTATTCTTCCCAAACACTGAGTGAAGAAAATTAAACTTTTGAAATGACTAAAGGCATGCTACAAGTCAAACAAAAACCTAGAAACCTTCCCTGGTTACATTCAGATAATCTAAAAAATGTGTTAGAGGAAGGAAGTACTTTCAGAGGAATTTCTTTCTCTTGAGGTCAGGGACAGAAGTTTTCAATTGCCCATGCAATTCCCAAMTCACACCAGGCACTCTGTGGCTCTGTCTATTATCTTGAACAAAGAATAAAAACAGCAACTCAAGGTATTTTTGAATTATGTCATTCCCACTAAGGTGAGTGTTAGGTGAAGTAATGTTTACAAAGTAAAAGGCAGCTTTGTCCTAGATCAGAGAAAAGCCTAGACAAAAAGTGGCTCCTGAAGGTCTCTTTATATAAAGAGATCTCATATAAAGGGATTGCAAACCAGTTTAGATAGGGTTTAATTTATTCACAGAGCGAAACCTTTCTTGTCTTTGGATAGGACTGCACTAGCCACTCTTGCTGGCAAGCTCCAAGGCAAAAAAAAAAAAAAACTAGAAAAAATAAAATTACTTCAGAACTCATATTTTATAGATGCTGTTTTGGAGTTAGATCACACAGAATTAAGACATTGGATCTTTCTTCCGCTCATCAGCTGTTTAGTAAGGTGGGTGCCTACACATCACAACATACTCTAGGATCTGTAGCAGTTAAACATATTGAATGTGGGTTTCCTAACAAAATAATCTGTCCTAAACTCAAGCCTGTTTACAAATAAATATTGGCAGGATATCTATTACACCCRAAATTTCTGTTTTCATCTGATACCACTGCATTTTTTTCAGCCAGCTTAGAGAAAATTGAACCAGTTTCAGGACCCAGATGAAATCTGAAAGAAATATCCCCACTCATACTGTTAGGAGCTGAGGACAAGCTGTGGCTTCCCTAGATTCAGAGCCATATTGAGCCATAGCAAAAGTCACAGTTTAAAGCTATTTATGGAACTGGCCTCTTGAGATTTCTCTCCTGACTTTCCTTGGTATGTAATGTGAGTTCTGTTAAGAGAAATGATGCAGATTCTGCTGCAGCTCTGGGTAGCACTACTGGTGTAATATCCACTACAAGAACTCAAGTTAGCTACAGTCTCAGCTCTGGCAGGAAATCCAAGGAAAATTGTGATCCAAAACAGCAGGCAGTGACAGACTGTCCCTTCCTCTTTCTACCTRTTGGGATCAAACTATTCAGAAATAACTAAAACTGTTGTAAGTATTGCAACTAAACAGTGATCTACTGCATCATTGTTTATTGTTCTGATTTAGTAAAAAAGAAGCCTTTTCAAAAGGCAAAGAATTTATGTGAAATAAAACACAGTCAAAATCAGTGGCATAATATAAAAGCCTTATGAAAGTACTGAAAATAAAGTTCTGCTCACCACCCAACACAACCCACTCATCCTGGTTTCCCAGAAGAGCCTTGTAGGAAAAGGTGTCCTTTTTAACATGACCTGGAGGTCAACTAATTCTATCTCAGTTGAAGGATAGGAAAAGCAAGTTCTGGAGTTCAGAACCTTTTGGCAGAACACTCTGTCTCAGCCCCTCACAATTATATCAGGTCTCTGTTAATACCTCAGGCAATTTCCACTGCCATGCTAGTCACCTGAAAAAAAATATCTGTGATAAAGGGAGGCTTCCAGGAAGCATGAAATAAGTGTTTATAGGTACAAGCAAAATATATTTTTTTTTCCTATGGCTAATATTGGTTTAGCACACTGCTATTGCTTATTATGAAAAATGATGGTGGTTAATTAAATAACATAAAACCTTTGTGTTTGGAAAATGTATGGTTATCCCAAAACAGAGATTTTGTTTATTCTTTATATTATGGTAGCACCTAGAGGCCACAGCTCCACTGTGCAAGACACTGCACAAATATACACAAGGGTCTGACTCTTGCTTTGAGGAAAATATTGTAAATGTAAGCAGCATGTGAGTAATGCAGTGAGGTGTAGTACAAGAACAAGCAATATTTGGCCAATGTGAAAAAAGTTATGGAAATGACTCATCTGTTAAACTGTAGTTGGGTTTTGTAAAGCCCTACATCAGAGAAGACTTCCCAGGATTTATTTGGAAGAAGCCTTTGGACACTAGACAGGTTTCATGAGGAATTACATTGACCTTGGGGTGTGTTGGATGCTTACACTAGCAACCCTCACTAGTTTCACTTTTTAAATATATTTATAGGATGTTTGTGTTGGGACTATTTGTAAGAATGGGACGGGAGACTGCTGGAAGATGTCTCCCAGAGCTTTATTGCTGCAATATCAGCCTCAAGACCAGGTTTAAGAAAATAAAAACATGGCAATCACTCATGTCTTGCTAGAAACAGCCAGCAGCCAAAGATCTCTTTGTTACATGTCATTTTAAAAGTTATTCAACCAATAGCATATTACTAAAGCTTACAGACAGCTGTTTTAGCCAATTACCAAAAGCACCTGTTTCAAATAATGCTTGCTTGTTATGCTTGCAATTAGCAGTAAACACTATTCCATTATTAARCTTAAAACTTTTTACTATCTTGCTAAGCACATTTTTCTGTGGTCTCAATGTTTATCATGGCCAAGCCTAAGACTCACATTATTGTTCAATGTCCTTGCTTGCTGTATTTTTGTATCTTCTTCTTCTTTTCATAATTTGCAGCTGCAGCTATTTCTAAGTTCTCTGCTCTTTCTGTTTCTGGGGCCTGCTTTCTCAGCTCCTAAAAGCYTTCTTACCTTTACTATTTYCCACAGATATTCATTATCTTTTCATTGGTCACTAATAGTCTGTGAGTTAAAAAGGGGCCTAAAGATGGTAGTCCTTTATCTAAGCAGTCAACATGGGGTTTACAAATGTCCTGAAGAATGACAACTTTGGGTTTTCAAGTTTTCCATATTACCTAATGTCTGAAGGAAAGTTATKGACAGTGTTGAATAGCCTCAGAATCACATTGTTCCTGTCCTCTGCCTTTGTATACTGAGTTGGTGACAGAAAAAGTCAAGAACTATTATGGTTTCAAAAGATGCCATGAACTCCTGGAGAACATTACTACTGGTATCTGTTTAAACTTCACAGCAAATGTTCTCCTATTCTCAGCTGGATAATGTTATCAGACCTGACAGGGACTTAAGACATGGGGTCAGGTTTGGGGGCTGAGTGTTAGTATTGGATCTGTTTCAAGTACAGACTTTACTTAGAAGGAGTTTATTAATGTCMGTGACTATCTTTTTCTAGCTTTATTAAACAGCTGGAAGTGGGGGACATTTGGCTGGTGAGCTAGCTCAGCCTAGGAAACTCAAAAAGTTGCAAGTTTTGTGATATTTATCACATGCCAACATTTTTCTCTGGCATCAAGTCTTCCATGGGGCATTATTCTTTTCATTATCAATGGCACTGGACAGCTTTCTAATGTCTTCCCTGAACAATTTCCAAAACTATCTGGCTGGTTGGGAAATACTCAGTGATACACAAAGCTCACATATGCCAGCTGTTGACCCATCTGTGGTGCCTGGCACAGGTTCTYCTTACATGTACTGGCACGAGATGGAAACTACAGCCCAGAGTCTGGGAGGACAGTCAGATCCATGTCCAACAGCCCTGAAATAGGACTGGCTTGTCATGTATCACTTGTAAGTCCCACCTCATTTTGCTTGTTGCAATGAAATGGTTGAAGAGCAAAGGGGTTAAGAACYCAGCTTTACAATGTAAACACAAAGTTGCGCACACAAAATAGATGACAGAGAACTTTAAGGTGTATATTCAGCCCCTTTTTTTTTCCAGCAATGCTACCTAATTTCATTAATCTCTTTTAACTCATCCCTTATCTCTTCTAAATGACATTTTTCTATTTCTATACTGCTACATTTTCACTACAAATAGTTGGAGAAACTTTCCTCCTAGATCCTCACAAATTGATTTCAATAGTGGGGTCACATGAAACAGGCTATTATAAATCTTGAGAAATCTTGAGCTAATCCTGGTAGCCATTTGCAGAGGTATCTTTTTAGACTCACTATTTCAGACACAGCCTTACTTCAGCAGCACGTTTTTCTGATTGTTTATTTTTAAACATATTTTCTATGTGTAAAGTCAGAAAAAACTTTCAGATGAAGAGATGAGACAATGCAATTATGTTAATTTGATGAAAGTATGAATAATTCAAGCCATATTTTTATCACAGACAATTGAGCGTTATTAATTGTACAAGTGTTTCTGGTATCAAACCTGATGTGGTCTGGAGAAGTCCAATAAAACAGTATGTACTGCATTTCAGGCAGTAAAACAGTGGTGGACCCTGAAGACAGCTGGAGATATGATTTTCTTCAATGGCATATTATTGCTAGGGGAAAGTTAAAGTTTTTTTCTCCCCTCAGCTTTCCTCTGAATACAAAAACAATGTCAGCAGACATTTGACAACAAAGGCTCTGTATCTGGGTGCTGTTTTTACCCCTTCCCTGCTGTTTCACAGCCTTCATTTTCCTTCCAGCACTACCAGGCAGAAGCAGTGAAGAGGGGAGCAAGACTATCCCATCGACCCTTGGTGAGAGCAGAAGTCTCTTTCACCCTCATGCATTTCTGTACTCACTCCAGATGTGAGTTCATGATGCTTGCAGATTAACACCCATGCTAGCTCAAAGACTGAATGCTATTCTTCAGGTAGATCTATGGATGCAAGAGGATCATTTTTCATATTGTATTGCATGGTGCAAAGCCTTTATGTTTAGCCTGGCAAAATTGCATACCAGACACTGGAGACCAGAGAGTGAAGCTTTTTGATTTCTTGTTCTTGGTCCCTTCAACCTCATGCACTGTCAAACAGATTTCATTGTCCAGGTCTTGCTTTGTTTTCAAGCATTAGTTTATGTGTCATTTGTGTGTTCATTTGGGGCACAGAGGCACCTCCTTCTAAAGCTGCAAAATGGCTTTCACCATTGGGGACCAGGAATAAAATCTCTGCTTTGAAGACAATAGCTGTGATTCCTTCTTCCTGTTATGGCACTGGGGAAGCAGTGGGGAATCAGTCTCAGGAAATSTCATTTCCTGGTGCTTTTTTGTTCTCCCAGGCATGAGGATCAAAGGACCAGGGAGAGAATAGAGTGACCTGGCTCTTTTGTGAATAGAGCAGCACAGTGCATCACCAAGCTATTACTGAAGTGACTGAGAGAGGCAATTTAACCAAATGTGATTTGTTCAGAAGCTCACTTGCCTAGTGCTGGCATCTTCCTAATATTCCTGTGAGTACAGTTCAAATCCTGACTGCAAAGGGAGCAATGTATTATTTGCACTGGATGATAACTTACATATCAAAATACACTTTTATCATCCAAGTGAAACCATTTTCAGTGACTACACAAACCAAAATGGTAAATTTTCCTAAATGGATATAACCATTTTTATATTATCTTCTTCATAGTTCTTATTCTTTATTATCACTCCTATAAAGTTCAAGATTTTCTCAGTAAAAATGTCTGCAGTCACCAGTCTTTAACCATTTAATTAAATAATACTTTGCATAGTTCTATCAGTAATCCCTAAAATTTTGTTTTGTTTTCTATTTAGCAAATGCCTGAAAGAACCTGTTTCCTGGTGCACAAAGATCCAAGCCAATACTCTTCCCAAACACAGTCATTCAATATTTAAARCATGTTTTGCTATTGTTAAATTACAACTGCTTTGTTTTGGACTTGTTTATAAATGTGGAGCATTGTGCAAATTTGACAGTCCTGGGGAAAACTCTTGAGTTATTCATTGGCAGAAGTGCAATAGTTTTCATCCCTAAGGTGAATAAACCCAGGTGGTCAGGACATGGATCAAACACATGGACTTCTCATTCCCCCATAAAGAGGGGACACAGAGACACAGCAAGATCCTCTGTGCCAGCCCCTCTGAGGGTTCGCTGCTCATTGAGACTTCAGATTGTAACTTAATATTTGCCATGACACAGCAAGTAAATAAATACCTTGGCACAAAGCCTGGAGCCTGTCAGCACTGCCCCTGCTACAACCTCCTGTTCAAAACACAGAGTTCTACCATCTTTCACAAAAAGCCTGCACACAGGAAATGACCCAGGACATGTTAAATTTCCTTCTTTGACTTCTCAGTGATGTCACCTAGATAAACCCCAAATCCAGAGACCTTCACTGAGAGCATTAGAACAAAGTAGCTGTGAGGGCTGTTACTTGTCAAAATCATTTAATTTATAATGAAGTGCTTCATAGTAGGTCTGTGCAAAATCAGCTTAAGCAAAAGGCTTCTATCTGTGTTATTTCCCCTAAATGCTGAATTATGGAACTGTTACAGCAGCTGTTTAATGGAACATTTCACAACCATGAGGATTTTCACTCTAGATAGGAGCCCCAGTGCTGAGTCTTTTTATCCCTTCAGTGCTGTACATATTCCTAAGCATTCTTGCTGAAAAGTAAAATGCAATCAAAAATGTACTGGGAATAGGAAAGTAGTTTTTATCATAAGTTTTTCTCCAGCAATAATTATCGTGTTCAAGTATTGTRGTGGTGGAATTGGGTATGTTTCTGATGGGGGGGGAGTGTACRTGGGAAAGAAGGACAGAGGTGAAAGCAAATATATTGTGTATTATATATTGAAATCAGAGGGCAGAAAGGGATGAGTGGTATCCAAGGAAAGATACTGATAAGAGTTACCAAATCAAGTGTGACCTATGGATGGAGAAAAAACAAACAAACAATTGAATTTGTGTAATTGCCTGTAGTCCTGGAAAAGCAATACATACTGTTGGAAATCTAAGGTTATAGAGGTCCTTCCCCCTTGACACCTTGTATTTAGCAACTTTGAGAGGAAGCTTTCAGGACCTACAAATTTTGCAGAGCCTCAACTTGCTGTAGATGATGAGGTCCCTGGGGTGCACACCAGCAACCATCTGCCTCTCAGTCTATATGGTGAATCTMTTTGGGATGTGAAACATATATTAAGGAATCTGACAAGGAAGATGAAAAGCAATAGTACRTTAATAGAAAGGTGTCCTTGGACTATCCTGGCCCTAAATCTCTTAATCTCTTGGAAATAACTCTCTTGGGGAAAAAAAAAAAAAAAGGTTCTCTCGTACCCTGTTTTTGGAAAGTATTTAATTTTTTACAAGATGAAATAGGGGCTTTTCTTCTTTCATTCAGAATGTTAACCTTTCAAAGTCAACAGAAAACACAATGTAACTCAGCATGTCAATTCTATTTCACCTCTGATGGCTATTTATAATTGCTACTCAAATAGGAAATCTGCTTCTGACCTTTGGTGCTGGAATATACTTGAAATTCACATCTCACTGTGCTGTCAGCTCCTTTTCATGCATGAATTTATATGTGGGCTAATAAATATGAGTTTGGGAGCCAAAGCTCCAGCAGTGAAATCCAGCCTGTGATTTTGCTGTGAGGCATGCTTGAAAAAAGCTTGTATAGAAACTGAAGGAGAATGATTTATCACCTAAAACATCTTTGAATATGACATCACTGTTTATAACTGAMATTAGCAARAATTTTAATGTCAGAGTCATGCATAYGACAGTATCACTRAAGTTTAAGTAATGCAGAGATGCATATTTTAATTAGTRCTCTTTAYTGAAACTTACTTTGCCTGAATCTGTGATAAAATAGTTTATTTTAGTATTATCCAGGCTAAACTTTTGTTATTACAATACATTTCATTTCAGTGTGCATTGAAACAAASCAGTGACCTGTATATTCCAAACAGTACRATRCTGTGAAATGAACTCAGCTATCTCAGGCTATGTGGYTTTGCTCTACATCTCCAAAATAATATACCAATCAAAGAGAAATTATTTATACAGGTGATGCTTGGCAGACACTGCCTGATAAYGGGATGCATTAAATCCTTTTGTCATCACAGCTAAGGCTAGGGCTACTCCTTAGAGTCTTAGGCAGTGCATTCTAAGGATTCTAAAGTGGATAGGAACAGCAATATCTGCTGAGGCACACCCTAAGYAGTAGTTGCCAACAGTATCTCTGGCATACCATAGATAAAAATCTTTCATATATCAATCACTGTAATATGATAACTGAATTTTAAGGCTAAAATAAATTCAGAAAAGACTGTCAATTAAAATAAGGTAATAAAGTAACCATTGGTTTATAACATAGTGTTATGCTCCTAGATTTTGAGAAACAGAGGAGAAGGTTATTTAATGATGAAAGTTATATGCTAATGTTTGAGGAGAGAATCTCTTTGTTTTACCTGGAAGCTGCCAGTKAAATCACTGCAGGAATCTATCCATTATGACAGAACAATACTTGGGCATTTACAACACCTCTAGAGCTTTAGGTGCACAAGGAAAAAATTATCTGTGTTTCTGGTCTGAATGAAAAACTGCAGAAGTAGGGATGTTTTTTATCTTCATTTTTCTGTGTCTTCTTCATGCCAGATTCCAGTGAAAGCCAGTATTGTCTTTCAGGGCCAAATMATGTTTTAAAAACTAGGCAGACTGTCTGTCCCTTTTATAAACGTACATGAACTTTTATAAAAATGTTTCAGTAGAACATAACACCAATTACATTTAAAATTACTGTTGTGATAAAGAATGAATTTTTAAACACATTTTCCTGTGACAACTTGGTTATTATTCCCTGTAACAACTTTCAGCAACAGTTGAAATAGCTGTAATGCAAATAAAAAAWTCACTGCCTTTTAGAGAAATATCTAAGTGTCCATGTATGGTTTGGTGTAAGAGTGATGGTGACTGAATTGTTCCTGAAACTTTAACAGGCAAAGAACACTGAGCATTGGAATTAGGAAAAAAAAAACCTTGTCATTTGGAAATTGTTTCTGCTTCATTTGGTTCAGTATAATGTCAAAATCACYATTTTTCACTCTGAAGTATTTGTATTTGGCTTTGGAAAAAGAAACCTCAAATATTTTTTCCCCTTAAACATTTTCTTATTTGGATCCAAATGACAGCTGTCTTTGCATTGAATTCAGTAGGCTTTGGGTCAAGAKCTGATTTCTCTAGGGCTATAGCAGCTGGCTGGGCTGGTTGTGGCTTGTACTAAATGTTGCCTGGTTCTCAGTTCAGTAGC
This sequence comes from Alauda arvensis, assembly GCA_902810485.1. Classification (NCBI taxonomy): domain Eukaryota; kingdom Metazoa; phylum Chordata; class Aves; order Passeriformes; family Alaudidae; genus Alauda; species Alauda arvensis. Next base: position 1,062,290 of record CADDXX010000271.1, on the reverse strand, counting down.
AATCAGGCAGGGCTGGGGACGCACGAGCTGGTACAGGGCAGGCACTTGGGGAACAGTGGTGCTGCCAACTGAAAGCCTGAACTCCTACCTTTAGGGAAGGGTGTACAGAACAAAGATAAGGCAGAAATTATCTGCTAATTTGAGAAATACAAGATCTTTTTTGTTTTATGTTGAGAGCAAACCCAGAGTGTTTCTGGTTGTATCAGCCCAGACTCTTCCATGTGCCATCCATTTTACTTTCAGTTCCCCAGGGGAGTAATGGTCTAATTGAAGTGCCCTCGCTGTCCCATTGATCTTATTCCACTGTGCATAAAGCACTGGCATTCTTTTGCAAAAGTGGATGAAATTAATATCAATGACCCCACAAACTGACAGCTAAGACACCTGTGAAAGAGACACTGTCTCAGACTTGCTCATAGCTGATTTTGAGCAGGTAATGTAAAAAGATCCCAAKCTCCCAGGAAAGGTCCACAGTTATGTATTCGTAGGGTCATATGAGCAGGTCTTCCTTGATCTCACTTACTGGAGCTATTTGATTTTGAATAAAATACTTGAAATATTCATCAGCTCAGAGAGTCCCTGGGAAGGGTGCTTCATCCTGGCAGGTAGAGTACTTGCTTGGGAGGTGGAATGTCTGTGTGCAACGAATTTTTAACAATTTTATGTGMGGTTGAAGAGACACAGTAAGGGAGTTTGAGAAGCCATGATCATTTTGCCCTAGAGCACCAGCAGTCAGGTCATTGTGATAGCTTTTCCCAGGCAGGTGGCAACTGTACTGACCCTTGTCCTGGCTGCTGTGCATGATCTGCTGGCTAATTAAATAAAACAGSCTGACAAATTTCTTCCCTTGTTATCCTGAGAGAATCAGCAGAAAGCTTTGTACATATGATGAATTAGAATCAACCACTTCAGCTATTTTTTAGTTTTTATTAAACTCTTTCTTTTACAGAAGAAAAAAGTACTGAAGCATGGAAAAAGATTGACAGATGAACCTAAGYCCCCCTTGTGGATTAATAAAACTGTATTCAGAATATTTTTCACTAGACCCATTGGTTTTTACCAAAAGAGTAAAACACACATCCGGTATAAGAGTGAAAAAGTCATATGTTTTCTATRTCAGTGCTTGTTTTGAGATTGTGACAGAAAATATTTGACCTTGAAGGTCAAGGATGTGAGGCTAAAAGTGAAAAAAAAATTAATTCTAAATTGAAATGTATTTTTGAGTGTTGTAGGACCATTTTTGATTCTTTTTTATGATCTTTTATCCTTCATATCCTCTGTCTGAAAACAATTATATCTGATACAGTTTTTCATTCCTTTCTTGTGGCTTGTTTTATCAATTTTCTTGCAAGTTTAACTATCYTGTTCTTATTTGCCTTTTCCTGGTCTTTTATTATCTGAAGCACATAATTTCTCCTCTTTCCTTAATTCTTTAGCTGCTTTCATCCAGATCCTGTGACCTGGATCCTGTATTCTACATAAGGACACACAATTGGTTTTGAACAGCATCCTGTAATTTCATCATAGGCTTTTTGCCATTACTGTGTAGATTCTACTACTTTAGCTTTTGTGACAAGTGTATATTGAGCCAAGATTTTTACTGAGAAGACTGTTAGGGTGCTTCTTCATGGATTCAAGAAGGTAATTTAGATTCATCTGCTGTTTCCATTTAGTATTGTTTGACAAACCTGAATATGTTGGTGTAGCTCTGTACAAGAAAAAATTTTTACAAAATCCAGCATCTGTGGTTGTAGAAATTCTACTGTGTAAGGTCCTAATTGTGCTTGAAAACTTTTTTTGACTAATGTATAACCAGCAAGCCTGTGATGCTTGATAAGAAAATAGAATAAATAAGGAGGAAGAGGTAGGTTAAATGTCAGTGCACTTGTCTGTTTGTAAGTACCAAGACACTTACATAAGATTTATGTTATGTCTGTCCCTCTGTCTGTTTAGCACTTGTCTGAGGAGACTGCAAACTGGCTAGGTAGAAACAACAATTTATAAAGTATTTGTACAAAAAAGCATGGTTCAAGGAGAATTCAGTCCTGATAYGAGTTTCAAGAGACTATAATAATGCAACTAAGAGTAATGTGGCAGCCAAGAAGGAGCAGGATTTCTGTAATGTAGCTTATGAAGGAATATTGAGATGGAACTGGACAAAAGCTGTTTGAGCCTGACTGCTGATGGACTTTCTAATGGTGAAATCTATCAGAGTGGTACAGTCTCTAGAGCGAAGCAGKAGAAACTCCAGCAGTGAATTTAAAAATTAGTCTGCTAAACCACTTGAAAATTAAATGAATTGAAGAGGTCTGTGTTGGCAGAGGACAGCTAAAAAGACCAAACCATGTTCTTCCCAGTTTTCAGTACTGTGAGTCTGGGACAGCCTCAGCACTCTTGCCTTTCACTTATYCAATATATCTAACCAAACTAGCTCATTTTGTAACACTTGGGAGAGGGAGCAATGYACTGTATTAATTACTTCCACTTATGAACTSCATATATGTCATTACATTTMTGGCAGTTCCTTCCTTGGCAGCAGAGGAATTTCTCCTTACATTATTTTCCATCAAAACAAATAATTCAATCAGATACAGGTGCCAAAATAAAATGTGAAAAGGTACAGTTCCTCAAAATGGTCAATGCCAACAGTACAAGGTGATATACTTCAATGTCTGTAAACTGTATTTTTCCAAAATTGAATTGGAATACCCTGTATAGTGAAAACTAATCTCAGCTTCATTTTCTAGAAACAGCATGTAAGCTACAACAAGACAAAAAAAAACCCTCAAATTAATTTTCACACTGTGTTGAGTTTTCTATTCCTTTGTACTGGAGCAGAATTTTCATTTTATTCAAATTGGATTATTCTCCAAATAAAATGGAAATTTAAATGATAGTCAATGGTTTAGGGATTTTGCAAATAGCTAATCAGCTTTAATTATTGTAGAAAGCAGTGTAACTAAAAGTYGGATGGATATAGTGTTTGTGTTGTTACCAATGAAGCATTATCAAAACACTCAACCATAAGTATGATCCATTCTGACACCAACTTAAGTATAAGCTCTTGCCATCTATACTGTGAAAGGCTGGTGATAGGCTAGATCACCTATAGCACAAATAATGAAAGGTAAATTACAACAGTCCTCAGCTTTGCTTAAAGAGAGAACCATTGCAAACATTGATTCTGCTATTTATTTTTTTTCCTACTGCAGCTATATGCAGCTGAAGAAGGGATAACTACTGCAGAGGATTAACCCTAAGAATCTCCAACCCTGCATAGAGGTTGAAGAAATTTCTGTTAATTGAATTCACTAGGACTTTTTTTTCAAGGTCCACAGAGAGAGATGGACTCCTGTCTCTGCAATGAGTATTCATTGTCCAGGATACAAGTTCCCAAAATCTCATTGGTGTTGGACAAACTACAGACACAAACATTGGTGTAATCTCTTCTTTAAGAGCTTTTGCAGCCTACTTAAAAGTTCATGTACACGTATAATGAAAAAGTGGACATGATGAAAAAGAAGTGATGGGGAAACTACAACACTATGRCTTATCTTGCCTGTGCAGAACTGGATAAGTCTGATGTACTTTAACTTCTTAAGTAGGTTTAATGAAAGACTCCAAACCTGCTGCCTCTGTGCTTTAGCTCTCCACATTTTTACAYGCTGCCCTTAAGCCTGTCTTTACCTCTATCATTCCTTTTGCCTTAAATAGCTTATTTTTACATTTTTTCTCATGAGACAAATCTTTTTGCATCTCTCCAGGGCACAGAATGCTGCAGAGAAGGCAAAGGTTTCATGGCAGAGCTGCAGAGAGGATAGTCATCWTTTTATGGGGCTGATGAGGGCCAACTATTCCCCCACAGAGGACGAAAAAAATGATCTCTGACGCTTGACCATATCCCGGGCTATACACTAGTTCACAAAATCTGAGATCTTTACTCAGCTCAAAGCCAGCAGAGCTCCAATATCAAAGCAGATGGAAGAGGTGAAAAGCTTTTTTGGTCTTGAGGCTCATTAGTGAGGTCTGAACCAAAYATTGATGTTGGTGCTGTGCTGAAAAGTTGGACTTAGAGCAGTATGTCTTGCTCAGAAAAGAGCCYACTGGCTGGGGGTCACAAACAAGTGTTTTAAGATAGCTTAAGGAATCACCAGCAAAGGCAAGCAGATTTAACATAAAAGYAAGTGTCACAGAGTTCATTGGCAAGGTTCACTCTACTGCTTACAAGATGGTTAAAGCACACCAGGGGAAAACAACAAATAAAAAACAGGAGTCAATCAATTGAAACTGAAATAGCCTTAAAAATATCTGTGTGGAGGTGAGGGGGCCAGGGGGAGTGTGTGTGGGGGTGGAGGGGGGATAGTGGTGGTGTATGAGTGTTGTGTGTGTGTGAGACAAAAGAATAGAAAGGGTAAGGATAAGAAGGAATACAGCCTAAAAGCCCAACAGCCCTTAATTTGGCATCAATTAAACTTAACAGTATAACTGCACCTTAAACTTAAAAGCCTTTAACTTAACAGCTTTGAACTTTGGTTAAACAATTCACCAATTGATTCATATAGGATTTACTATACCATTACCAAGACATTACAGTGTCTTACTTGCAGGCCTAACTTGCAAATCTCAACTACCGCATTTCTCCCACATTTACTCTATCGCATGCACACTTGCATGCTCCTAGACATAAAGAGGCTAGGTACAAAGTACCTGTGAAAAATTACCCTTGAAAATAGTGAAATATTCGCTTTGGAAGCCTTTTGGCTTGGAAACATTTCCTTAGTGGGTTAAGGGTTGARCATTGAGGAATGGGGGTACCAGCTCAGCATCCTCTGAGTACAGCAAACCTAAGAGTTCACTGGCTCTGAGAGGCTTCACTCAGAGGGAAGTTGCTGGTCACAGCCCCCTGAGGTCCAGGAGAGCCCAAAGGGTATCATTTTGGACCGCTGTTTATAGGGGGCTGCAAGTAARTAAGCTTTAGTGATAACAGTGTTTCCTCTTGGAAGCACTTTGTGTTGGAAACTTTCTTTGAAACTGTAGGAACAAAAATGCCATTTGGACAAAAAAAAATTCTCAAAAGCTGTTCATTTAAAAAAATAGAAGAAGAAGCTCATTAGACAGCTTAAGTTCCTGGGAGCAGGCAATGTTATTAATAAGCTTAAGAGCCCAGGTGTTGCTGGCTAAMTCTAGGGCTGACAAGCAATTCTCAGATTGTGGTGCAGCCTGGAGGCAGGGGAGGATGTGCCACCACACTGGGCTGCATGGAGAGACCTTACTCTGCTTTTAGTTACATTTTCTCTTACTCTGCTTTTAGTTTACATTCTACATTTTAGTTACATATTCTCTTGAGCTGTTACCCACGTCCTGCAGAGGTTTTACAGTTTGCTGGAATCACTGCAGCATGGCACCTTTATGTGCAATCAACACAYTAATGTAGTTTATGTTTTCTTATTTCCTAGAGCACGTATTCCCCAAAACAAGGGGAAGACTGGTGTGCCACATTGTTTAACTAAAAAAGATATATGATGATCAAGACTTAGTGGGCCTTTTGGTATAATTTTTAAAGATCTCACCACTTAAAAAACTACAGGACTACASACAGTGAGGTCTCTGGTATTATTTGTTCTTTCATGGGAGAAATAGGGAAATAGGACAGAAAAAGGAAAATATTTGGTGCAAAACACGTTTTAGAAAACATAGTGGGTTTGTTGGTGAGGCCATTTTGCAGAAACTGGAAACTGAGTATGTTGAGTACATACTTCATTCAGAGAGACACAAGATTCCTGTAACAAATCTTCCCTTTGTCACAATAGAAAAGAAGGGAACCCTGGATCATTTTGAAATATTTCTGTAGAAAAGCACATTAGACCTAATGACTGYATGTTGGGTGATGGAAGATACTTCACTTATCTGGGAAAAAATGCTTTTTAATGACTTCATTTTTTCATTTTTAAAAAAACAGTGAAGATGTCATGTTATAATCTCTCAGAGATGCTCCCAGGTGAGCTGTTGAATGGTAATTTCAGCACACCTAGGGCTTCATACTCTAATATAACCTGTGGTGCCTTACAGTTAAATCATTCTGTGGCATTTAGAAATCATTCATTGCGGCTGGCAAAAATGTCTTGCAATAACACCATTACTGCAACTYACATTTTTATAGCAATTTTTTCTTCTTAGGCAAACACACTGAAGTGGTCTACAAAACATTTTAAGTACATAACAGGCATTGAATCACTGAGCATTATGAATCCCTTATGACCTAGAAGCATCCCTTATATAATAAAAGTATATCACTTTTTCATAAGAAGTTATCATAGTTATAAASCATGAATATATTTTTAATTTAGATAAAACTTTCTTTTCCAAGAGATCATACTGAGTCATGGATTCAGATACCAAAGTTTAAAATACAAGGGAATTCCTTATATCCACTTGGAGACTGGCAGTCTGATAGCAATCAAAGGTTTTAAAAAATCCATAACACAAGCTGTGGTAAAAAGGGCTTCTAGCAGACTGCTGAGCTTAACTGGGGCTTACTAAACTCAGGAGTGTACAACACACAGAGTTCAGCATTTAATATTCTTTTTGCTCTAGGAACAGGCTGTCAGCCACATTTGGGAAGAATTCAGCTACTGATATGTCACCGTGGAATATCAAAATGCCCCCTCACCGGTATGGAATATTCAATTAGCTAAGATTTTTTGTGACATTTATAAAGCTTTACATGTTCTGGGTGCCTCAACCAAAGAGTTTACTATTGTTCCCATTCCCCTGCAGCAACTGCATTAGACTTATTCACAGTCAGATGGCCCCTTCTAAACTGGCTGCCTTCTCCATAGATTCTTGGATTTCCTTTCCCCACGTCTGAGATAGCACCCAGGGCATGGTGACAGACAAYAGGCTTTGAGGTGCTGCAAACTCTCCTCAATTAAACAAAAAAGAAATCACAGAATCAGTGGCTTCAACCCTCAGAGATCACCCAATACAAAACATGACCTTAAGTTGCCACCTTTATCAGTGCAATAATGCCTTGATAGGCTCTGAATCTAGTCAGTCCTTATATAAATTTTGCTTAGAGTATGTTTTAAACTTATAGGAATAAACCAAAATACCCTTCAAAATCAAARCTTTCCCATGTACTCTGAACACAATAGACAAAACCAGTGATGTGACAACCAAATTGAATTATATTTTGGTAAATATGAGGAGGCTGCAGCAAGGACAGTGGGACAAATAAAAATTGCTGATCAGCTCACCCAAGGCAGAGGTGTATGCATTGAGTTTTTGTATGTGATAGCACATACCTGAAGTGGTCTGAAGTCAAACTGATTTTAAAATAAACGCTGCTGACTATTCACCTGCGGCAAAATAAATGTGTCCCAGACCTTGGGCTGATGTTATGCTTGCAGTCCTCAGCTAATTTTTTCACTCTTGTGCCATTGCTTCCCTTTTWACCATTTTCCTTTATTGGAAGAAAACAAGGAGAGATTTGTAAGCAGCAGAGGAAAGAAGGCAAGAATGTTTGTCTTCATGTGGCTCAGGCAAAAAYCATGGGCTTTTAGTAGTAATGAGTGATCTAGCTTTGGGGTTGTTTTGTATCTTGAATGCTGAGATGGAGCCTTTTACTTTACAAAGGAGGCAGGCCAGGAAGGGAGTGTTAGCTGAATATTGATTTTAACTTCATATGTCACCTGATTGGGATTAAAATTGAACAGTTATTGCACATTACTCTCTGCATGAATATCCTTCATTATTATGGATATTTTAGATTTTTTAGAATTTTTGATATTTAAATGTTTATCAACAGCTATCTTGTATTTGGAGTATAATTTGTTTTTTTAGGCCTRAGAGCATGTCCAGAASCTTCAGTTCTGAGCACAAGATTTCTGCAARCAGCACTTAAGCCTACAKGACTCCTCAAAAATATTTGTGTCTCAGTGCTACCATTGTCTCATCACACTTATAAGCAGAARGCTCRGTTACAGAGGGATTATGACCAAGTTGTGCCCAAAACACAGATGTAGGCCAGAGATTTGGGATGAACTTGTACCTAAAAGTCATGTCACTGGACACCAATTTTTCAGTCTCTTAGAAGTTTTGAAATAGCAGGTGTTAGTTAATCAAGTGCTGAGTATTTTGATGATTTTTAAATATTTTAGCAATCACCAAGAGCAAGTTCAGTGCAAGAATGAGAAAGAAGAAAGAGTGGATTAACTCTTTAATAAGAATTTCATCTAAGCTCTACTTTTAAAGAACAAAAGGGAAAACTTAAAAATTATAAAGCTGGACTTTCATGTAAATTAAGATATAGAGGTGTGTTATATTTGTTTCACAATACAGTAACTTTGGCTAATTCCTACAAAGCTGTTTTGGCCAGAGGTTTTGTTAACACTTTTGTAGCAAGTAAAACCAGATAACTTTTCAAAGGAGAWAAGCCCTAGGTGAGAGCCTAAATTTGCAGCACTGCTGCAATACATTTTCTAAAAACCTTCTGGGTATTGTCTAGAAGAAACAGAGAACAAAGCTGGATCCAAAGCTGTGCAGTTACCTTAAGCACCATTTAGGCACCTCTGAGCCAGAAACTCCTTGCATGCCCAATAGACATTTAAACAGCAAAGTTGTCTCAGTCTCGGGTTGTTGGGTGGTTGATTGGTTAGCTGGTTTACTAGGAGGCTGCTACTGTGTATATAAACATACATTAGATAAGCTTCAGGCTTTTCCATTCCTGGACACATTTTTATCTTTCCCTCCAAAGTGTCCAAATTGAAGGTTAAGCACCAAGAGTGAGCACTGCACCAGGATCTGGACCAAGTATAACAATACTGGGTATTTTCCTACAGGTTGGTTAAAAAGCGAGAGAGACAGGCCACTCATACGCTGTTTCTCTCTCCATCTCTCACCTTTCAGAAGAAAGCAGTGAGTAGGAAGGTTACAGGTATTTTGCAYGCAGAGAATACCTGTAAAAGCTGCTACACTTTCCATCAGCTGTCTGGGATTCATTGCATCAAAAARTAGGAGCTGTGACCTCCTACTCTATACAGGACCCTGATGATTTGCTCAAGCACAAAACGTGTAACACATGGAGCCTGAGCCATTCTGGGGGGTCATCATAGTCACAGTGGAAATTCCCATATCAATGAAATCGAAATGGAGCTCTACACAACAAATATTTACTCATGTAAACCCATGGGATTGCTCATGCAATTAAGCATCTGTYGAGAGCCTTAAATATGTCACACATCCAATCTGAATGTGGGTGTGAATATATAATGATGCAAAAATATAAACACAAAAATGTGCCATCTTCTGTGTAGCTGTCAGTGACTGATAGAATCACCTGCTTATCCAAAATGAATTCTTAATTAAAATAGGAGAGTCTTAATGCTGGCTTTTTTTTTTCTCCCTGGATGGCTGGAAAATAATTAGAACTCTAATTAAGCAATTTCACCTGATATAGTTATCTGAACATTAACTCATCAGCAGTGCAGTGAGGGATTTTGCATACTCAGGGAAACCTGCTCATATTCCTTTGAATCCCTTGAGTTTTGTGCTTATCAATTTTATGTGGCCTCCACAGGTTTTTGACCAGAGACTTTGCTTTATTTTTCTGGTGTACATTAGTACAGGACCTCAATGGATTTCATTTTCTTATGGATGTTTAGAATTTTGTTAGGTGTTTTTTTTGTTTGTTTGTTTGTTTGTTTGTTTGTTTTTTAATTTCATATGTTAAGAAGGCACAAAATATCTGTGATAGCAAGGGACAGGATCTGTTGAGTCAGATGAGCTCTGCCCAGGTCTTCACTCCAATTTACACTTAGTACTGCCACTGCACATGAGCTTCTATAAAACAGGCCATTTCACTGTACTGTATTACTGTGTGTGTTTTCTACATTAGCTGCACAAAAAAAGGCCTCACACAAATCTGCCTTTTAGCCATATTTGTTTCTTAAGATGTTGCTCAGGACAAATATTCARCATTACTCTGGCAGGTGAAGTTATACCCAGCTGGCTGTGCACTAGTGAGATAAACCATAGACCTGCACCAGAGCGTCCTTTTAATTTTAAACTGTACACAGGAAAAATGCTCTGCCTCCTGCTATAAAAAGAAAAATTAATACCTTGGCACTTGGGATTTTTTCTATTTAAATGCAGATTACAGCTTTCCCCACAATCATTTGGAACCATTAATCCTTTTGGRAGATTTCTCTTCCTAGGACAGAGGGAGATGGACAAGGTTGCTGTTTAAACATACTTTTTAGTTCTGTGAAAACCTTTAAGTTTTAGAAACTGGTGAATCTGGCACAGTTTTATTGAAAGAAAAAGAAGAAAAGCACCTTAATACTATTACCTCTAGCACTGAAAAAGTTTCATTATTTCCAGGGTGTGCCTCTGCACTGAATAAGATTTGAAACCTATATGAACTTAACTTAAGAAACACTCAGGCTTCTCCAGTAGGTCATAGTTGCCAAAAGATCAGTAATTACTGAGTAGTCGACAGGTAAAGAGAGGTKTAAGCAAATTCCCCATTTACTGTTCACAGTGCTAAAGCTACCTGCTGGCTGCTGYAAAATAGCCATCCTGGCAGATTAATTTGGGTTAAGTGGAGTTGTGCCTGTTTCCAGTTATGCTCAGAGGAGTAATGAAAGCAACATTTAAGCCTCCTGTCTGTTGATATCTATTTGGAGCCAGTTTAAATGGAAGCAGGTCTTTCTGRTAGTCCCCAATGAGTCTTGAACTTGAGCAGTGGGATATGAAGCAAAACGGTTTTTTTGCTGCCGTGTCCTTGTGTTAATTAACTAAGTTATGATGCATCTGACAGTCAACTTAGTTTTGGGCTTTCTCTAATCCAAGAGATTAATGTATAGTCTAGTCATTTAACACCAAAATAACTGCTGCAGAACAGTTACATATTTTTTCAACTATACAGTTTCATAAAAATTTATGATGTAGCATCAGAATAGCAAGTTTCTGACAGAATCCTGTTCTATTTCTGGATAGAAATGTCTCTTCTCAGGAAATTAAAATTTTTTGAGGCGTGGGGACTCTGCACATTTTTGTGTTAAACCCAATATACAGGATTTCCAAGGCAGGCTGAAAGTTAGCCCATCCCAGGAGCCTAGGAAGATCACTGAAATCCTATGATTTTACTCCTTTCCCAAGGGTCTTCRCTTTCTTCAGAAAAGCTGATGATTTTTTTATGTTCCATACAAAGGAAGCAGTTCAACTTGAGGTATTCTGATGAAGCAAGTGAAGCAATGGGATAGCTCAACAGAGGTACTAAACACTACCTTGAGGGCATTTTAAACTCTTGTGCTTTGTCTTTCCTTCAGATTTGTGTGCTGCACTGTAGAGCATAACAGATGTAAGAATTCTACTCTGTAATTTAACCAGTAGTAAATGCAGCTGGGAAAGTATGTAGTGTAAGGAAGAATATAAAACACTGATGGCTCTTAATGATTCTTTTGCCCTTTTTTCCCACCATATAAAATTAAACTAATATATTTAGTTGAGTCAGGAAACTAAAATGCTAGAATTGAAAAGTGATGTTTCAACTGTGAGCAGATTAGAAAGCAGGGACATCTTTTGAAATACTTTATTTAAAAAGACCAGAAAATTATATAGAGCTGTGCATCCTTTACCTCAGCTTACATAGGAGAGACAATTATCACTAAAGAGGTTCCTGCTCTTCTAACAGCATGARGGCTGGCACATGACCTTAGCTGTGGCCAGCTTGGACCACAGTATTTATCCCATCTGACTTTTTGCGTGAGCCAAACTTTTGTTTCTGAGATTTCTCGGACAAGTTCTCTCTTTCCATCTGGAAATGTTATYTGGTTTTGAACGGATTTCTGACTGTCTGGTTTTCATCACAGATCAAAAAACTTAAATGTCTGCTGCACACCTACAGCTCTGGGACTTGAACCCAGCGTGCCCATAAGGATGAACAGCAGCTTGCTCAGAAGCCAACAAAATGTGCACAAAAAGTTGTGACTTATGATGAATGTTCTACTTGAAGAGACCTCCTGACGTACRGTATTTATGCTTTACCACTCTTTATTATCTGTCTAGAAAATCTTTAATGTCCCTTCCAACACAAAACATTCTGTGATTCTATAATTTTAGACTTTTGAGTGGTTACATCAGTGGTGGATAATAACAACCAAGACAAGTTGTTAATGAATATTTTTGCCTACCTTTTCCTCCACTTCAATGCAAAAGATACAGTGGGTACCAATATTATTATGATATTCTTTCCAGCTGCCTAATGATATGGAAAGCTGTTGATACTAGTTCTAGTTAACAGCTGTTGAAATGTAACCCTTAGCAACATAAAGGAGAACATAAAAACGGTCTTCCTAAATGAAAAACCTGACAAGTGAGTGGAATGCTTGATAAATAACAAGCACCAAACTCTTTTCTTTTATGAGATGGAGGTTTCTCATTTCCTGCTTCTTGTGATTTCTTACAATAGTACTTGGTACTTATCCTATGCTTTTGTTCTCTGAAGCACTGAATAAACATTGACTAATTAATCCTCCAAACACCCCATGAATTAGGTGAGAAAGCAATATTTCCATACACATTCTGCAGTGTAGGGGAAATATTAGAACCAACTTTTAAAGGAGCCCTTTACTCATTTACATGTGTTAACCTCTGTGTTACATATGTTCAAACAACAGGGTTTCTTTTAGGGGCACACAGTAGAGCAGTAACACTTACCAAACTTATTTGATTCTTCTTTTCATTAAATGACTGAAAATTAAGTACATATTTCCCTTCTGCAAGGTGAATTGATCTCTCAGTATTTATGCCTCACTTATCTCTGAATGAAACTTAGCACATGAAGACAATATGCTAAATATGATTTTGTACAGGGTGTTGTATCTCCTGCTTCTAAGATTTTATCCCTACTTTCCCATCCTCAGCTTTCCTGTGATATTTKTGTTTGTGCTATTCTTGCTCATTTTTCTTCTGTCTCAAAACACAGGTTGTGTTATAAAATTAGACCCTAAGCACTGTGATGCTTGGAATTGCATCGAGACCCTGGTACTAAGTTCATTTGTTCTGACATTATAATGTTTTATAATTGGGATCTATCTGTCTATCTACATTTTCTATCTGTGTGCAACCCTAGCAGATAAATTTGAGGCCACTTTTCTTTTATCTTCCACTTGCTGTTAAAGTGCAATTGTCCCTTCCTGCTCAAAATACGTCCGGGAGGACAACAACGATACAAGGCTGTGAGCAAGCTGTTGGGTAGCTGTTACTGCCTGCAGCCACACTGCTTGACAGAGATTCATATTTCATCATTTGCTTGAAGCCATCACTGCTTCCAGTAGCCCAAATTATGCTAGCTCTTGTATCCCTGTTTGAATTTTCTTTATATTTTTTCACACACTTCTTTCCTGAATTCCTGGTGTCAAAGATCTCCTTGTTCCCTGTCATATGTTAGATGAATGTCAGAAGATGGCAATGAGCTGTAGCTGTTGTGCTCCCTATCCCTGAAAAATTCTGTATAATTGGGATCTTACCTTGTAACCTTTTTACTCCTTAATTTACCCATCCATCATGTCAGGGTTTCTGAGACTAATGAAAATTAGGAAACTTCATTTTCAAAGAAAGAACCAAGTTACTACTACTGAAGTATGTTTCAATTAATACTCACGAAAATTTAAGGTTCACTGTAATGTTATTGTTACATCAGGTACTGCACCTAATATTAAATCATATTTGACATGCACAGTCACTCTGTTTTCTAGAATAAACTATTAGACAGAAAACTGAATTACAATTATGCAAGAAAATGGTTTTCTACATATTTGCTGTGTGTAGACTTAATTTGGGTCATTTTTCTTCCTTCATTACCAGCACACACTCTCCTGCTTGTCCTGGGCCTCTGTTTCATCATTTATAATGTGTCCTGATAGCCTCCAGTCTATTCAGTAGAGGCCAGAGTAAAATATTATTTYGTTGTGGTTTGATTATTGGATTTTTTTTTCTTATTTTTGCATTCTTAAGTCACCATTATATACTTTGTTAAACATACTGCTCTCTGTTGCCTTTAATTACAATTCCTTTTAAATGTAGAGATATTGCCCTTGGCTTGATAGTAGTGCCTCTGARTTTGAGCTTCCAGCCTTCCTGTGKWAACAGACTAATTGTTTCTTCTAAAATGTGGCTCCATCTACAGTTTATCCCATAATTTCTCTTTTTATCAGACTTAATTGCATTCTTATCATGGAGAATGCACTTGCAGCTATTAATCTTCTCCTGAGCTTGTTTTTGACTTTTTAAGCTGTAGATGTTTAACTAACAGCATAAGATTCTGTTCTTAGGACAATTTGCCACTGTTCTGTGTTAGTACTGGCAAGCCTTTTTTTCTGTTGTGTTTTGGACAGCTACATTTGCTCAAAGGAACAGACAGGGCAGTTTTATATCAGTCTGCTCACTTTTATTTGGTTCCTTCTTTTGCATGTCAGCAGGTTCACTTTTTAAAAATTGTAATTATTTTAATTTTAATGGTAGAAGAAGAATGTACAATGCACTGCTTGAAGGACACTGGTTGTCTACAGGATTTTCACTTTAAGTTTAAAAGTAACCTTACCTATTTTTCCAAATTCTTGCCTTCAACATAACTGTCTGCAATCATCGTTTATACTACACAGAATGATCAAGGCACTGGAATAATTTCAATGTAACAAAAATAAGATATAGCCATAAATTTTATCAAATATAGGAGAAATTATTAGATATTGTCTTGTACTGTCTAGMATAAAGATTTCAGAATAGCTAAAAATCCTGTGGCAGCACAATGATTCATATGCTGACACCTAGACTGGGAGAAGTGTTGCTTCTCTTGCATCCATGTGGGCTGTCAACTCGGCTTTTGTGGAAGCACTGTCTATAGCTCTGTGAGGAGATACTATATGCYATAATTCTTGCCTTTGTGCTAGCAGCACTCAGAAACTAAGAAATAATGTTCTTCCTTTTATTCTACTCCATGTTCCTTATTTTTTAGGATTGCCTTAGCCAGTGCTCWGTTAGAGAAATACCACATTGCATACTATTTTGTTCATCTTGAACAGTCCAGTTTTTTGAGCCTTCTCCCATAGGTTCTTGGGTTTTTTATTTGCTTTTAGAGATTCATTTATGATTGGAAGGTCAGAGTCTGCCCAGAAACTTTTAACTTGCACTATACAGCAAAAGGCAGATGATAAAATCTTGCTCTTCATTTAATCTTATTCTTCGTTATTTTATTCTACAGTCAGTAACTGGGCTTTTAGAAATTGTAAGTTGGACTTTTTAGCTTCAGATCAGTAAAAAGGTCYTCTGTTTTTTCACTCTGCCTTAGACTCATCTGATAAAAATCAGATTTTGTGAAACATATTTATAGAATGGGGACTAATATGACCAAAGTTTCTTTCAAGGTATATCAGAATCTGTGGAACTGGGMAACCATGAAACTATCTGATGTTTTACATTTACTGCTCCTTATTACATGCAGAGGAAAAAACTTTGAGTTTTCTTCCTTTTTTTTTTTTTTTGACATTTTGAAAGGGATTCAGCTATTCTGATAGAGTTTTTAGCACCTCCATCCTTTAATTCAGAGTATTTTAGCACTTTTTTTTTTCTCTTTATCCATGTGGGCAATYTCTCTGATCTATTGTTTGTCTCAGGGCTTTTTAATTCATTGTTTCAGTTTCTACTGCCTTTGAATTATGAARCAAAAGCTTCTTAAAAGTGCAATATCCTTTCAGCATCAATAGCAGTCAAGAGACCACATAGATACAACAGACTACCAAAGAACAGCAGCTTAAAACCACCTTAGTCTCTTGGCAAGGGATTGCTAAATTTTCAGAGAAGTAGTAGAAGGTTTGAAGGCTGTGAGCTTTGGTTGAAATAGGGGAGAAAAAGGAACAAGCCTAAAGACAGAGAGAATCAGGGTCTGTTTTGTCTCTTCTGTCATCCACAAATCCAAACCTTCACTTCAAGGACATGGCAGTTTTCCCTAATCTTCTGCTCCTTTTAAGTCAGTCCTTTCACAAATAAAAACCTTTTATGCAAACTCATTAACTACCCCCCCAACCATCTATATATTATATATAATTCATGAAAGAAAGCATARGAATTTATGAGAAACATATTGTGCYAAAGAGTTAACCACTCCAAAGTAAATCAGATAAAAATGGATATGGATATACAAATGTCAAGTGCCTCAAAAATATGTGATTTGTCATTAATGTAATGGAATTTTGCCAATATAAACAAGGAAGCTGTTAAACTTCAGATAAAACTCCAAAACATTCAGAAGGGTATTATTCATATCTGGAGAACAAGTTTTATTCTTTAAGAAAGAAATAATTGGGCTGCAGTATAAGATTTCTGTGAAAACTATCCACTTGGAAATGTGCGCCTTTCCCTGCTGTTAGTGGAAGTGCTGTGACAGGTTTGTCACTCACTCAAGCTGTGGCACTGCAAAAGCAGCACAGCACTTCTATTTCAAGTGAGTCTGTCGAAGTACTTCTGTAACAAACCAGCCTCCACTTCTCCTCCAGTACAAACACCAATCTTCAGCTTTTCCATCACATCAGACTCTTCAGCAGAGGGAGAAAATTTCAGCACTATTGTATGCAAAACATACARAAACTTTTCCAGTTTCTTTTCTTTTACCATCCAACAAACATTCCAAAAAAACTGTGACAAGAGGAAAAGACTTATTTAAAAAGTAATTTTTTATAAGAAGTTAAGAAATTATAACAACAAGGCAAAAGCATCAGCTCTAATGAATGGCTGGAAAGTTTTTAAGGACAATTAAAGAAATTATGGACTGCAGAACTTAGATGTAGAAGGGCTGTGTTTTTTAATGGGCTTTTCTGGTAAGCTGTCAAGACGCTGTCCCTCCATGAATTTTCAATAATTTTTCTGACTTTCTCCATTTTACTTGCTGTTTATTCAATTATGGTGGTTACCAGAAACTGTTCCTATTTCACTGAGACCAGTAATTCCCAAACTGCTCACCAAACACTGGCAGCTACAAGGCTGTAATAAGCAAGATCCATTCTCAATGAAACAGTGTGGGTTTTCTAGGCCCTTTCACATGTGATATTTTGACCTCAATTGGAAAATGTTTAGTTTTTAAGTGGAGCAAACTTGTAAGAAACATTTTCCATTTCACCAAGAGATAGAAGGAGTTAGTTAGTTAGTTGTTAGTGTTAGTAATAACAATGCCAACATCAAGAAGGGAGACAATTAAATCATTACTAAATTTACTATTAACAGATGTGAAACTGGTAAAGTAGAACGGCACAGACTGCATCTGGACTGAGCTGGTGCATTCTGCAATGCATCCTTGCTCCTGATCACCTGAGCATCACACTGGGGCCGRCCATATCAGGCTCCTGCAGGCATGAATGTCTAGTGAAATAGAGTGATTCTTCCAGCTGGGCCATGGGGGAAGACTCAGAGCCATAATCTATGTGCTCAGCTTCTGAAGAGAGTTTGTGCTTTAGGGGAAAGTCATGAATCTCAGTGACAACTGAGAACTCCCTTGGTACTGTGATTTAGAGTGGGATTTTGATCTGCATTGTCTCCAGTGGCTGGAGTAGTTTTAGACAGAGCTGAGTCAAAAACAAGAAGCTGAGCAATAAAACAATTAATGATGCAGCCTTTTCCAGCTGCATCTCTTCTGAACAGTATTAGCAGAGTTTAGCCAGCTGTGTTATACAATTTCTTTACTAAAATAGAATTCTCTTTCTTATCTAGCAAATTGTTTTGCTGCATAACAGATGGGTTTAGGATGTGGCAAATTTCAGGTTGACTATAATGAAACAATAACCAGCCCCAATGAAGGCAGAAAGAAGGAAATATTTCTGTAATTTTCCTGTCCTCAGAAGCACATTCAGAAATGACCAGATCATATACTTCTCCAGTTTGGTCATAAAGTTTCTGGGTGCTAGAGGTATMTACAGTACCTGTTTTGGGGGATGGGGGAAATMATAGGGAGAATTTATTTGTCAGTTMTTCCTGTGCTACTGGTTCATAAACACTGGCAGATAATGGAGCTGGGATCTGTGGCTTGACCCTGGAGCTCTGTAGTGGTTTGTTCAGCCCACTGCCTATTTCCCCAACCAGTCATCTGATTCTGTTCAATCATGCTGTTTTCCAAGTTCCTCTTCCTACTCTCTTTTTCTTTGCCCTCAGTGTCTCAACCTGCACTCTTCTCATTTGTCAYACCAATCCCACTTGCCCATCCATGTCCTATGGTTCTTTCTCAACTTTTTTGWTGGCCACTTTGCTTGCTCTTGTATCCTAGTCCTAGTCTATCTCCAACCATTTTCAACAGTCTCAGATCAGCTCCATGCTCCCTCCTGGGCCCTTTCTCASTTCCTCTCTTGTCACATCCCTTTGCACCCTGACATGTCTCACACAGTTCTCTTCCTGTTGTTTTTCCAGTTCCTATTTATCKGWTCCAAGTTGCTTAAGCTCTAACAATAAGCTCCTCCAAGTTTTTTAACCATTTGTCTAAGCCAGCCAAATAAGTCTCTGGGTTTTTTATAGCTCCCAGTCCCTGTCTCTTCCAGCTTTTTTGCTTGCTCAGTAAAGTCCTGCTTGCCTTGATCCATCTCACCTTTGGGTCACCRTTCTCTCACAACATTTCAGCCTAAAAATTTGTAGAAATATCAAAGGATTTAACAATATGAAGCATTGGGAAATTTGAACTTGGGATGGTGTTAGCCTACATACAACATAGATTGCAATMTCACTAGAGCAACACCCTTGTCTGTTTTGCTGTGTATTCATAAAGTGCAATGGAAGCCATTAGAAGCATTTATTTTTATTTTACTGTCTAACAMCAGCGTAAGTAACTGTCCATTAGAGCTTAGATCTCTTGTACTCTGAAGAAAATGGAAAACACATCACGTAATAGAAGACGGTAGTTGAAACAATAAGCCAGATGTTAAGATGGTGTAAATCAGTGTGAGTGTAAGGAAGCAATTCCAGCTCGTACTAGCTGCAGATCTCCTCTCTTGAATATATATTCACTAGTAAGAGAAGTGCTAATAGAAACATTGTTAAACTGAGACTAAAAATCTGCCTCATTATAACTGCAACTTGATCRGTCTTGTTTCTCTCTTGAGCTTAATTTGAATGCAAAAACAGTAGGCTTTTATTATCTAAGTAAACTTTCTAATTAAAAAAACAATCAAAGTTTTATAACACAAGCATAAAATGTAAAGAGCTCAGTTCAAGTATGCTGATTAGAAACTGAAGTTGTGTCTCCTAATAAAAAAAATAAACTTTTTTTCCTCTGGATATATAAGTTTTAGGGGTTTTGTCATTTTATTTCATTTTGATTTTAATTTTTCCTTTTTTGTTTGTTTGGTTTTTTTCACTATAGTCTGAATTGATTATTAAGCTAAACATATTTCCACTCCTTCAGAGCCTTTAACTTGCCCTGTTTGGATATTCTGATTTCATTTTTCCTTTCTCTCTCACAGGACTCTTCCGTTTATTTTTCATATTCCTCAGGACTATTGAATAATGGTAGGTAATTTACCTCTTTCCATTTATGGACACTAGTTTAAACAAACTAGTTTCAAAAGAAGTAATTTCTGCATTAATTTTTCTTTTTAAGCTTCATCTGTGTAAAATTTTATGTTGTTTATAACCACTKTAGTTTTTTATTTCCAACTCCTCATAGCAACTCTCTTAAGTATAACTCCTGGAAGTAAGTTTTGCTTTAAGATTTACTCTAAGTGGTTGATGTATGCTGGGGATGGCTGACTAACACCAATGCTTTGGCACAGTTGACAGAGGTAGACACACATCTTGGTTGTGCATAGGGTAGCCAACTGTGTAGTTTAAATGTTTAACAACTTCTATATATTTGGGTTACACAAAACAGAACATGGATCAATGAGTAGTGTTTAGGGACCTCTGTGCTAACACCGAGTTCAGCTTGGGTCTATACAGGTAGAGCTGGCAAGAATGAATCTAAAGGATTCAGAAAAAGAAATATTTCCTTTTGATTAAATGAACATTTTCATAAAAATGTTTTATTTTAGATTTTCCTCAAGAAAAATCTCCTTTTACCCTTCATTGATCACAGATGTTAATATAAACAGATCCTTACTGGTTTTTATCTTCACAATTTTTATAGATGAGTTAAAACTTTTTCAAGYATCAATATCTTCCAAAAATCTTCAAAGTTAAACTTTGATGAAAATATCTGCAACAGATCAACTACCGCTTTTCAGTATTCCTCCCAATAAAATCCAAACCCCAAACATTTTACCCATGACATGGAGCCTGAGTCACAAATATGACTGGTACTGCAGAACTCCTGATTGCAAAGGCAAATCATGTCCTCTTCTATAAAAATGTGACTTTTTTTCTGGCTTTAGCCCTTCCTTAGTAATTGCAGTAAGGCTTTTTGCAGTCATCCAAACCTACCCAGCTGCTTCATCATAGCTGGCACTGACAATCTACTTGAGATGTAATAAGCTATAGTGTAATTAAACAGCAAATGTCCATAACTAAAGTAATTTGCTCTATTCTATCTACTGATATTTCCCAGCTTGACTGTGCTTAAATTATTTGTTTGCTTGTTTTCTTATTTCAGTTCTAAAATACTACAAAAAAGTTAAATTTGCAACTCCATGCAAATAGACTCTATAGGAAAAGATGTAKATACAGGAAAGACACTCCTGACTGTACAGTTAGACAACAGAGGTGAGGAGGCATGTGATATAAAAATGAATGAATGAAGAATCAAAACATGAGTGTGCTGGCAGCTCTGACTTTTAGTTTTTCCAGTGTTATTTTAGAAACCAGGATTTTTCTTATAACTATTTTCACATAGGTTTTCATAACATTTATGACACGTAATTTTCTTCCTCTTTGCAAATGACTGGTTTGCCTTTGGCTATTCCTAAATGYAGAGAAAGAGAAGTTTGGAAAACTTCCAGCAAATGCTGAAAAGCTAAAGGAAGGTCTAGTATGAGAAAATAGAGGTGTGATGGTAYGGTCCTCTTCCCTCTCTCCCCCAGACTGACCTTTATTTTCCAGGACCATACTCAAGTGATAACCATTAGTGGTGATCATAATGTATCCATCTGCTGGTGATTACTTCATCYATCTCAAAGTGGATTCAGGGGAGACAGATAGGAACACCATAACCAAAGGCTAATTTGGGCAATGCACCTACCTAACCACAGCAGTGGTGAAGGTCTGACTCAAGCCAAGGTAGAAGAAACTAGGATCTGTAGCTGACATGCAAAGGTGAGTATGGGTCAATTATCCTATTCCATGGAGAGCCCAGGACTCACTGAGCATTCCTGCATGCAGCAGCATCCTTGACAGTATCCCTCCTTGAGCAGAGAAATCTCTCAARCTTATTCCTTAAGGCTGAGAAATCCCTTGCAACTGCAGATTCTTCAAAGAATCTAGTGATTAAACTAATCTAGTGATTAAATTCAAACCCTCTATGCAAGTAGGCTCTATAGAAAAAAATGTATATACACGAAAARCAGTCCCAACTGTACAATTAGACAACAGGGGCGAGGAGGTACGTGATGTAAAAATGAATGGATGAAGAATAAAAACAGGCTCTTGACTTTTAGTTTTTCTAGTGATTGGCATGGTAAATGATGAAATCCTAGCTAAATGACGTAAATGAGTGAATCCTTTAGGCTATTGACCAAGTCTGGCACTAAGTCTGGATCCAGCTGCACATAGACTTCCTCTGAGAACGAGTTTAGAACATAAGGGGGTATATGCTTATGCTCATGATTSAACAGGAGGGTCTCCCTGATAATTCTGTCTGACCTTGTCCACTATGCGGTAAATAATCAACTTTACCTGGCTGTTAAAGCTTGCTAAACCACCRGTGTATTTACTGTTGAACTTTGTAATATCAATAAAGTTTATTGTTTTTCTCTCTTATGAGTGAAGTGCACAGCYACATCTATAATAAAAAGTGATACTGGAATGCAGAGAAATATGAGACTGCARTGGTATTGCACAGCTGCTACCCACCAAATGTCTAATATAGCAGAAGCAGGGAAAAAATGTGGAATACTTCTAGTTGTCTTGTTTAACAGAATAATGAAACAAYACTGCTTCTAGGTGTCATTACAGTCTGTATGTGGCTCAAATATTTTTGCAGCTCTCCYTTTTATCTTGGTGGCCCTTACTGTTCCTATGATATGCAGGAGAAAGTCACTAGAGGATAAATCTAGGATTTAACTATATTTATTTGGCATAGTTTCTACATACTGTGAGAGGCTGAATCCATGTTTACAGGATTAATGGCTTCCCAAGAAAGAAGGAGCACTCTGTTAACTGCTGCCTTGCAAGAACTCTTTGTTTCACAATTTACTGTAGGTAATAAGTAAATGTCTGCAAAAAATTACAGCTGATTTAAGTGAAACAAAGTAAAGAAAAAAAAATTAAATGTAAACACAAGGATTTGTAGTGAATCAGATGATTGATGAAAAATTAAGCTGTATACAAAATTAACCTCAAGTCATTCCATATTCTTATTTGACTGCACAGTGTGATTTTCTTTTAAATATTTTTCTTCCCAACTTGTACTTGTTTTCTAATGCATCCTCTGCCTGACATGAAAGTYTTARAAATTAAATAATTCACTGAACACAKTGTCCATGCACAGTCACAGAAAGTCTTTATACCTTTTTCTTTACTGCCCACTCTGCTCCACAGGTCTGTTGGCCACGCAGGGTTGTAAGATGGGGATGCTCTATKGCTGTTTGTACAGCAACTGTTCTGCAGGTCTGTCTGTGTTCATGGTTCAACATGACACTAYGGACACTTCACTGTTTTTACATTTTCTCCCCATTGTCTTTCCAATGCTTTTGAAACTGGTCTGAGCTGAATTGCAGCATCAGGGAGGGTGGTCTAGGGSTAATCCCATGCAAATGAACTCAGGTAACTTTCAGTTTGCCTAGCAATGGTTAGAGTTTCAGCTGTTGGAGAAAACTGTTTTAAAAKATATATAAAGGACAGGGAGAATCTGTTTATTGTTTTCTGCCTGGACCTCTGAAGAGTAAAGGTATCCAAAATGTAGCAGCTGGGCTCTTCCAAGGCTATGTCCTATGTCCAGTCTGCGTTTTGATATTGATCCTTGTGTCTCTGTTTCTTTTCCTTCCCTAGAAAAAGGTTTCCTTTGTTGCTTCCTTCTTTTGTCTGCCAGTCTTATTTATAAATTCATAAGTGCTTCCCAGAAYTCATTTTCTTTATCCAGCAAGGAGCTTCATCATATCCACCAGAGACAATCAGCTCTTYCCTTGCCCTCCTACATTCTGTGCTCTTTGTCTTGTCAGTAAATGAGAGTCAATATGAATAAACCACTCTTTGTTATAAGGTCAGCTTTTTACCAGTTCCTCCACTGCCTGCTAATTTGGCCAGGTGGTTTTGGGGCCTACAGCACAGTCTGAATATCAATGTGTGTTCCTCATTTTTTAGAAGTGTGCTTGTGTGCTTCAAAATGTTTAGGTACATCCATCCACACACAATGAGATTTATGATGYTCAGCCCTGTTCCAGGGTTCTTTTTTGTTTAGCAATGTAGACATATTCCTCATGTCTGACACGAACATTTACTTAATTTTACATCAAGCCTAACACAATATTATCTGATTGCTAGAAGCCTCTCTATACTCCTAAAATAAGAATTATTATTAAATCATTATCAAGTTTACTAATGAAGATGATGATTACAATAATAAATACTCTTCTCCCTCAAGAGCTTACCTTGTGTTAGTTGGAAAAACTGTGCTGTTATCAATCAGGGCTCCCCGATTCCTTTTAGCTTCAATGGATGAATTGCTGTTGTTCTTTCCTGTATTCATGAACATTTTTGCTATTTCTGTCCTACTTCATATGTGGATGCCAAAAATCTAA
Source organism: Alauda arvensis (assembly GCA_902810485.1). Lineage (NCBI taxonomy): Eukaryota > Metazoa > Chordata > Aves > Passeriformes > Alaudidae > Alauda > Alauda arvensis. The sequence continues at coordinate 1,038,366 of CADDXX010000271.1, read as the reverse complement.
TTAGGAAATTTCAGGATGCAAAGAAGATACAGAAAGGTATTTCTGTTGGGCACAACATGATAGCGTATGGATGTTGTTTCCAGGTCTGTTTTAAGTATATCCTGACTGTATGCAGTGAAAATGATACTGTGAGATAGGATAAGGCATTTTAAGAAGATTATGAAGTTGTAGAAAATATTTTAAATTCAATGTTTTTGTTCTTTCTTGCCACTAAATAAAATTACAGAAATATCTTGTCTAGCATAAAAAGTTTCTGTCTGAGTCCTCATTTCTTGGATTAAAATGCCTGTTCTACAAATRTGCAACAGGGATCAGTAACAGTTCCAAATAAGTCAGAGCTTTCCTGGAATAYGTAGTATGAAAAAATAGTCTTTTTTCTCCCCCCTGCCCTCCAAACAAAGGAAAATTTAAATTTTATGGCCACAAAGCAGTGTCTCTGATGTAGTATTTAAGAACTGAAAGTATTGGCTTGAAGGGTTTGGCAAGAAGCTAGACTTGTAAGGTCCTTGCCCAAAATAGCAGTACTTTAAGAAATATGTATCCTTCACACCTATACTCAGGGGAGCTCACAAGTTCTGGACTGGAAACTTTTCTGTTAAACTTACTGCTATTAAAGGATTGCAATTTCATATTAACCACTGCAATTGGTTTGTAATTCTGTAATTCCCAATTACAGAATTGGGAATTCTGTAATTCCCAATTACTCTTACAATGGGTCCTGTTGCTCCACTGAAGCAACAGCCAGTTTTCAGAAATTTCCAAAGTTCTATAGACAACGTTTCTGGAGGACTCACATTATGTAGGAAAAATAACATGATAAAAATTCTGCCTGCTTCTTTTCTCCCTGAAAAGATGAGTTCTCTGTGGATCACTGCCAGTCCTGTGCACTTGTAATCCTACTGCTGCAATTTTAAAAYCTTTTAAAAATTGCCTGTATTTTGTATTGGTAAATAAATAATGACTACATATGATTTTTCTTCTTTAAAAATTGAAGGCTCTTTGGGCTCTTGTTATTACYTCTGTGTAGTACTAAATGTCAGGTCAGTGAGACTATTTTCATCACTACAAAATTACTCCCAGATCTGTTATTAAAGTGGTAGAGCTGGCAATAAATATTGTATTAAGATTTTAGTAATGGTAATAATCTAGCGATTGTAGCAGCATTTCAGTTTTTACCATCGTGTGTTGGGGGCCAGTAGGTGATTTTTGGAAAAATTGTTATTAAAGAGAGGATCACTTGGTTAAAGGTTAAAATGCCTGTTATTGATTGTTAAACTTGTGGAAGAGCACATGCAGTTTGTGGTATCCATAYAGAATAGACCTGAGATACAACCTTAAAAACCTGAGTAAATCCTGATAACTAAGATTTTGTGACACAAGTCAAGGAGCTCCCAGCAGCCGTCACAAGCTCCCTTTGCACAGGTCCAGAATGATGTGGGGCAGGGGATGATTATCCCTTCAGCAGCCCCCCCTCAGATACAACTGAGGTGCTGAGAACCAATGGGAAGAATATCCAGAAGAAACAGGAAGATTGGTGACATCATCTCCTGCAGAAGTGYCCCCAGTCAGGGCTGGACATTAATCCTGTTTCCTCCGTGTTCATGGAGCTGTGGTGTTGCCCAGGCATGCATTTACAACGTACGCATTTGCCGATGGCTRTAGCCAGCAGACATAAATCTCAAATCTTCTTTTTCCCTTGGGGAAAATGTACAAAAAGGTGACATTGCTGATTTATAGACATCTGAGTAAAAAACTCTACAAACATATGCTTGAATTTAAGGTTTTTGTTGCAGAMAGGAATATGGAAGGTACAGAGTAGATGGGCATACAGAAAACTCTTGTATTAATGCATGACTGATTCTATGATTCTGGGATCAATGGCTRCCAATAACCATGCAGCACATGCTGTAGTCCTGTAAGGTCCTTTGGAAATAGCAAGGAAAAGGTACAGTAAGTCATATTTAAATAAATTTATTCCCTATCTTTTCATGGCAGATAACAAGGGTGGCATTCAGGTAAAATTGTGTTCCTGGCACAGTGTGATAGGATAGACAGACATAGGCAAATGTATATAATATATATGAAGGAAATGAAATAATTTTTTGACATTCTTCCTAGGTTAATAACTACATGGCCATTTTGAAAATGCACATTTTCAAATGGGAGAGGCAGCACTAAGAATCAAGATTCTTGAAAAAACTGTTGGTTCAGTAGCTTAAAAACACGAAAGGCTTGCAGAATATAAAAAAAAAAGTACTGAAACAAAAAAGAAAATTGAAATATTCAAAAATCTAATTTCCTGACAGAGAGGTATTTATTGTTATGTTTGAGATTATGGGCTGAGTCCTGCCATTTCCTATGCACCCCGTCCCAGTCCTTAAGATTAAAGCTGTGAATACCTCTATTATGAACAAACTAAAATACTTTTTCACACCATGCCAGAAGGTTAACATTATAACTAAGGCACCCATCTACATGCTTCCACAAGAACCAAATGCATGTCTGATTTATTAGAAGATCATTGCCACCAAGGAGCTTATTTTTCTTGTTCACATGACTGCTGATATAATGCCAATTTAATTATGAGCAAATATGCAGTGCGGTGTATCCTCTTTTCCCCACTGGTGCATGAATTACAGCAGACTTCACAGGTGCTCTCCTCTGAACCTCTATGATTCATACATGGTGCTGTAACCATGACTCCCAACATCAAGTTCGAAAGCAGTAATTTAGAATTACTGACTCTCTGCAGCAGCCAGACCTGCAAGTGTCTACATTCTAATTATCAGGGGCTGATCTTTGACTTGCTCATTTATTAAAGATGCAGGACTGTAAGAGGGAACCAGTGAAGAAAATGCAGGGTATCCTGGCATACTGTCTTAACCACAAAGCTGCAATCCTGAGTTTCCCTCACCATTACTCCCATCAGACAATTTGTTAATATTCAGAGACCAGCTTGCATTGCCCCTTGCTGACTGGATAGAAATTGCTCCAGGGATTGCTTTTCATTTGCATTTTCCTAATAATGYTACCATTAGCCTTGATAGCTTTGTTGAGAAGGTTGCAGAAAGTAATAAGTATATTCATCTGGGATCTTGTGCTTTCTTGTTTGGCTTATTTTGAATTAAGATTTTTTTGCTGTTGAGGAGAATTAATTGAAATACTGTCTCAGCCTGTATTTGGAAGGCAAATTTACTCTCCTACTGGAAATGCTCAGTGTTCCTCCTGCTGTCTTTGCCCAGTCACTAATTATCTCTTAGAATCTGTAAATCATCCTCCCTCTGGTTTAGATTTGAAAATTAAAGTACCTGAAAAAGATACAATGCAAAGGTTCTATTACATCAACTCATTAATTAGCTAATGATTACTTAATTAGTTAATAAGTTGACATGGTGATGTTTGGTCATAGGTTGGACTYGATGGTCTCAGAGGTCTTTTCCAACTTCCTTGATTATATGATTCTGTGTGATTCTGTGATTCTGTAATTGCCCTTATCTGGTTTTGCTCAGCCAAAACTTTGGAATGGAGAACTAGAAACAGTAAATACCAAATATTGGAAATGTGTAAGGTGCAGTAAAGCAATTATCAATATTATTTGTGAACAAAGCAAAGTTGCTCGAAGGTGTGGAAACTGTGTTACAAGCACTAGCTACAGATTCCTGTAAGAAGCCACAAAACTGAAACTAAATATTTTAAGTGATGGCTACACAAACATTAAAATAGATCTCTCAGTAGTATGGGTAGAGAAACTACTCAAACAACTACAAGGCAGGAATAAGAAGAAATAAATGACAATGAACTTTTTTCTGCTTTCTATGACAACAGTGGCATGGAAAGGATGAAAATGTGCATTGAAGAAGGAATAAATAAATAATGCCTAGGAGAAAGGTGACAGAACAATTAAGGCACTGAGGTTTTTCTGTCCAAAAAGACTGCTTGTAGAGGGTGAGGAAACCTTGCCACTTGTAAAACAGAAGAGGGGGTTAGGCTGTGTCATTCAGCTTTACTGGATGCTCCTTTTGAGGCAATTACTGCCATGTTAGAAGGAGCAGATTACACAAAATAAAGTAGATTTGCACATGGACAGAAAGGAAAAGGGATAATGACCCACACAAATTAAACATGACAAAAGTCTGTTAGAGAAACTCCAAAAATGCTGCACTTAATTTGGACCTTAGGGCAGGGGCTGACAAGTCACGTCATTTTTTCATGCATTGTCTTCTGTAAAATGATCACGCTTCGTCTGTTGTCTATCTTGCTCTTAAAAAGAAATCATAATTGTTTGAGAAAGGACTTTCYCTGGCTCATTATTGGTTTTTGCATACAGAATTCCTGCAGTGTGGCCTCAGTCCATCTGAGAGTGGGGTCTGTCTTTCACTGGAGCCCATATGCTCTCTCCCTAAATGCACGCAGTACRCAGCCCATCATAAAGCAGTCTGGTATCTCTGAAGGGAGTGATGATAATACTAGAGATAAGGCTGATAATTATAGTAATAGTCAATGATTTACTGATAGATCTCTAGGTTAGACATAATTGATTCTGAAAGTGAATGAGACCTGTATTTACCCAGTAAACACATGGTTTTAATGCAGTTGCTGGAACAAGCTATTTGCACCAGAGGAATTATGAGCATTTTAGGATTTAAATTACTAGTTTCTTCCAGCTCACAACACAGAGGGCATATTTAGCTGGGCAAGGCTGCACAGTTTCTGCCTTTGCTCTGATGGTTTCAGGAATGAGCATATTGGACTTAATTTTCCAAACTTGTCAGCCCAACTCTCACAAGCATTACATTCAATTAGGAGGAACACCAAAACCAATTTAAAACAAATGACAAAAGGAGGMATCTACAATGAATAAAGTTCCTTGCTTTCCTGTAATGGCCATCCCACTTTCTCAGCTGCTGGGATTATCTCAAGAGAATAACAATAACCATACCTTTTTCGCTTATCTCAAGTCTCCACAGTGAGTCTTAATTTTCTAAGTGTGTGTGTATTTTCAAATAGCTTTCCTTGTAAATCCAAATGATACAGGAATGGTCTCTTAATGGCTTGTTTTTATGTCCAGTATTAACTTAAGTGTGACTCATTTACTCAACCTTCTGCTGCATGCAGCAGAGGAATCAAATARTTATTATTATTGTAATTTTGGCCCATGCAAGTGCCAGGTTATTCGGTGTGTCTCACTTCGTGTTGACTCCCCTAGCTTACACAACTTTTTTATGCCTGCTATGTGCCAGTTTTGCCAGTTTAACTGAGGGTTTTCATTTGCCCCTGATTTCACAARTGCATCTCAACATAAATATTATAATTTGGAATTGGTTTTATAACAGYTATGTTCCGATGTATAAAGGTGACCTCAGCATATACAGTTTGAAAATTGCTTTGGAAAAGAACTCACCCTGGAAGGATATTTGGGGCAGATGTGTCCTACTAGCCAGTTGGGYCCCTTTGAAGTTAGTTTAAAATAAATATCACTCCTTTTGTTTTCAATGTTAAATTATTTAGCATCTGYCTCTAGACTTGTACCTTTATCTTCTGCTGTGCCGTTAAGGTACTCTTTTATTATTTCCTGCCACAGCTGATCCCATATCCTCTCCATCTATGTGTTATCAGTGCTTCACATCTTCTAGCAGGTGCTGAAATTTGTTCTCTAAATGTTAATAGAAACAGCAGAAGAATTTTGAATGTTCCCTAGCTAGTGTCCTCGGAAAACCAGCAGTTGAAAGAACCCAACAAAAAAATCATTCCAGAAACTATTTGATCATAAACCTCTCAAGCAGAAAATTGGCAATCACTGCAGAAACAATTCCTCAGGAAAGTATTCAACTTTCAAATAACCCTGAAACACAACTCGATATCATTTGATTTCCAGTGAGCACATCTAGCAGGCCACACCTCCACCAGAAACCAGTGCAAGGTAAAGACTGACTGCTGTCCCCACAGTACCAGGCAATTTCACCCTTTAGGAAGGAAGGATACAAAGAATCCTTTTTACTGTAATGGCTGTAATTCCCTACATGTGTGTTGATGCACACAAAAGTGACGAAACCCCAGAAATTCTTGGCTGAWTTCTATAAAAGCACCAACATTTTTGGAAATCCCTGTATGGGTATTCAGTAAGTAAAATGTGTCTATAAAATCTATAAATTCAAATTCTCCTTTATGCACATCCCAGGTGTGTGTGTGAGGTGGGGAACAGCAGAAGTGGCTGTATGTGGATCTGAAGTGCAAAATAGATGTGCCATTAGCTGGCACATGCATGCAGCAGAAGATGAAAGGGAGAAATGGTTTGGGACCAGTCTCCTACAATTGCACTCCTGGCAGAAATAAGCTCAGGGTGAAGCAGGCAGCTTTGCAGAAGCCTGCAGATTTTTAATTATTCCAGATCTCCTAGGTGCTATGTACAAGGAAGCAGAAATAGAGATGTTTTCGTGCACTCTGGTAAGTCTGCATCCACAAACACAAAAGGGCATGTTGCAATTGAATCAAGCATTTAAAACTTCTTTCCACACAAATATCTCAGTGTACACGGGAAGCTCTGCAGACAAGGAGAATGAACTGTGAGCATATCATTAACTTGAGATCACCTCTTGTTACTTGGTTGAAAATATCTTTTGCAAAGATGAAAATGCAACAATCAGAAGTTTTTGGTTTCTGAACACAAGGAAAGAATGTGGGGAGGTGGTGTGCATATCCAGTATGCTGAAGTTTTATAAGGGGAAAATATCAACATAAAACAGCATTAAATATAACTAAATGTAAGATTATGGTATGAMTAAACAAAGCAGTGTATAACTTTTACAAAGTCCAGTGTATACAGCTTTTGTTCTACTACTTCATCTCCTTCAATTTTATTTTTTTTCCACCTCATTAATATCTGTTTCTCCAAAGGTGGATTTTGGGAATAAATTAAGTTGTAGACTGTGATCACTAATTTTATACATGTCTAAGTCATATGATTGACTTGCTATAAGAGAATGTTTTCAAAAGTCTTAGTTTGCATTTTGAAATGATATAAACTAGCAAAAGCATAAATAAAAATAAAAATAAWTTTTAGTCTACCACRTMATTTTTTTTAAGGCATTGACTCCTGATTTTGTCCAAGAAGGAAAACTGGGAAGGACTGAACATATAAACCATGTTGAGTAAGATCAACTCCCAAATATGCAAATATATCTCTTATGTAGGAGAAATAGAGTCAATCTGTGTGTTGCCCTGAGTCCTGTCCTCTGTGCAAATGAAATTCAGCAAGGCTGATTTTTCGGGATGTGTGTTGATGTGTGACTGTGCATTAGATGTCAGCCATTAAACCCTCAAAGGTATGTGTGTGTACATATTTGTATGGAAAATGAATGAAGAATGGCAACTGCTGGTGGCAAGTCTTTCACATGTGTACATCTCTGCCTCAAGTAATAACAGTAGCAGAGATGAAGAAAAAATYATTGAGGAGTGGGATGAAGCATTTCAATTTCAGAATGCATAATATGCAGCCATGAGTAGTTATCAAGGAAATTCCAAAGGGATTATATACCWTTTGAATTTCTGAAAAACAGACCATAATATAAAAGTTTTAATATTTAGTATTTCTCATCTAATGCACATCACAGCAGAGGATTCCTGTAAAATTTCAAGCTTCCAGTTTCCTAAAGGAAAAAACTGAGATGTTGTATATAAGTAGGTTTATAATTGGATATTATTGAAATGATGCACTGATTATAGTGTACAGTTTACAGACTGAAAAAACAGTAGGAGCTTTCAATCTTTTTAGCAATTTTTAAAATTACAGGGAAAGTAAATAGTATTTGTGTCTACTGGGATACAAGAAGGTAGGAATTTATGATATATTCCTGCCTAACCCAAGGTCTGAACTATTCACAAACCACTTACCACCATTTTTTTGTGTTTTCATTCTTGGTGGGAAACATCAATTTGCTATATAATTTATAGTGTCTTTTATATCTGTCATATAAAGCACATTCTAAGCTTTATTAGTGTTTAAGAAAAAAGTGTGTCCAGTGAAACCAAGTTAATTTTGAGGAAATGTTATTTCTTTCCTCGTCTGTCAGTCTAATTAATATTAAATAATAATGTACAGAGCAGTTAATCATATTTTCAACTTCTCTCTTCCAAACTGTGCTTTTTGGAAGTTGTCTAGTGGCCACTGTGGTATTRTTTTAAGTTTTCAGAACTACTGTTATTGCTATTATATTACTTTTCACAATAGGTAAGAGAGGGGGAGGCACTCTGACAGATCTTGGAGAGAAGCTTTCCCTGATTCTTGATCATGAGCTTTAAACCCATARCTATCAAACAAACATTTATTAAAAGATAATGAAATTGCATCAGATTATTACRGAATTGAGATTTTAGCTTAGGAATTGACACATTTATTATAATGAAAAGTCCAGATTTTTCCTTCATGTAGCTGCAGGATGTAAGGATCTCMTTTTCTGAGTGACCTGAAACACTCATTGTGACAATACCTGAGGCAGATATGTGAGACAGATTAGATGAATTGCACTTGGACAGTGCTTGTATTTTTCCCTTATTGATTACAGCATCAGCTGAAGGTGGTTAGTTTAGATTCAGAGACCTAATTTCTTGACATCTCAAGTTATGAAAGAAGAATCCTTGCATCTGCTTGTGTTACAAGTAGTGACTTTTTGTACCATTCCTTTTAACTACCCCACATAAAATCACTTCACAGAAGACATCCTTTTCTCTCATTTTTATTAGGTGGGTTGACAGTGTGTGAATATTAATTTCTACTACAATCAAGGAACTTTGCAATGTTGAGAATGGTAATTAATATCTGTGACTCCAAAGACAGTGTCTGAAAATCAGCAATGATTACTTTATTCAAAGTCATATAATTCACCTATTTTCTGATTTTTCATCACTTAATACAGGATTTTAAAGAAATATTTAGGTCACTCCCTTCTAGCATAGTGTATTAGTAAGTTCTGCTTACTCATGCTGGCCCTGGATAATTTGGCAGCACCTCTTTGATGCTCAGTCACATACACTGTTCACCATTCTTACAGGTGGTTTCACAGGTCTCAGGTCAGGTCTCTGTTCTCTGTTTACTTATTGCTTGGTGAACATGAGCTTAACTGTCCAGAGGACATTTTTTAAGCTGTCMCTGTATTCAGTGGAAGGCCTGTCACTCTGATTTTCTTTCCTGAAGTATCAACCTTTTATAGCTGCCCTGGCTTGGAGACAGTAATTTCCTCGATGTGATCTTGCAATCCAACCAACTAAATTTTCTTTCATTGTAAAGCCAAGCAGAACTTACTAAAACGTTTGGTTTCTTTCTTATTATTTCTTTAAATTCTTGTGGGTCCATGAAATAGTATGTTGTATCTCTACTTCTGGCCTCAGATTAGAATTCTGATTGTGTTCACTAATGTGGCATTTGTTCAAAACACTGAAAGTGCTGAGGTTTATTCTTGTTCCCTGTTTTTGACAGTGGCTCAAGATGTAGCCTACATTGACGAAGAGGAAGGTCAAGTACTGTATTTGTATAACTATTAAATGATATTAAAATTTTATATTATAAAATTTATATTATAAATTTATATTTATATAACTATTAAATTATATAAAATTAAACTATTTATATAACTATTAAATAAATAATCATTATTTCAGGGACTTCAAGAATAGAGTAGATTTTGTGTCCATTGAACTACCTTCCACCACACCCAAATTATGTTCTGTGAACAATGCTGTTATCATCAATGACAAAAGAAAAGAATGACAAAATTATCCTAATTAAACCAAAGGTCACTCAGGGTTTGTGGCCCAAACTCTAATTAAATTTAACATTTTTCATATTATTTTTCATGTCCGCACACATCATAAAATATTTGTTCCATATAAGCCTGCAAAAAAAGCTGCAGCAGAATGTAATAATGAACCTTGCTGAAAGAGGAGCTGGTAGCCYGTGCTTTGCATCTGAGAACCTGAAGGTGAAGACAAAGCAGCATTAAGTGACATTGGATTKCTCTGTTCCCCTCTAGTGGTCATGTGTCTCATGGCTGCCCTGCCTCTTATAAACATTTAGTTAAAGCACCCACAACATCTGGAATATCTGAAACAGTGCCTGTTTATRCAGTTTATTTATGCACTCAAGTCCTGACATACACCTCTTTTAATACTCTAGTGCTTTTTCAAAATTATTTCCTAGTAGAAGCAGTAGAAAGAGGACTGTCCAGAGCAAGGATGTGGGAATTTGAGCAGAGATACTATCGTGTTGCAATTCTCAGAGATGCTCAGTGTTTTACAGTAGCAGTTTCCACAGCATAAATGCAGCCTCTTTGCTCTTCAGTGCTCTTCACAGTTTACACAGAGTGTACAACACCTTTGTATTGTATGTAATGCATTTTTCCAAGTTCAGTACTTAAAAAATATTTTAACTCTTGATTTTYCTTTATAGTTCAGCCTTAGGAGGAGTAGTCTTTTCATGGATTTCATTGAWATGTGGCAGTGGAAAGTGGACAGATCAACACATCTGTTTGGAGAGATGGTTTACACACCCAAGGGGAAACGACTGTTATGTTTATTTTTTGCCCAGGTTCTTGCTTTTATAYCTTTTTCTACCTGTCCATATGAAATCAACTAATGCATAGTTATTTTTTTGAGTACTGTAAACCTATTTCTGCTTGTAATTTATCTGTTCYGAAAACAAAGTGAACCTATTTTCAGSATATTCTGATTTCATCCAAATTAGAGAATAATTCAGTTAGTTTTGATGCTCTCAGAAAACATTTCTTRTGATTTCTTCATCTGTTTTRTGGCAAATAGGCAAAAGTGCACTGRCTTATTTTTTGAGAGAAATTTGTAGTAGAGTGGTGTTTCTTACTGGTGTTATCCTGCTGTGAGGGAACAGGTGACTTGTTCAGGCAGGCAAATCATCRAGATCTGTCCCAAAATCTTTAGCAAAGTAGAATTTGCTGARGAGTGTGAATAGAACTAATTTAAAAGTGTTAGTTTACAGAAAGCTGCTGTTTAATTTGTGGAGTCTTTGAAGGCAGTGAGAATGAATGGCCTCATGACACCTGATGTGATAGGGCAGGCTGAGTACAAGGAGCCAGAAAGATGAGTGAAAAGCATCTACTAGAGCCCCCTGCTTAGGGATAATTACAAGTAGGTGTTATGTGGAATTTACAGCAATGGGGCAGCAATGAATTTGAAAGACAAGGAAAGAAAATAAGTTAATTGCAGGTGACACCTTATACTTAAAAAGCTTTCCCTTTTTTTACAGTTTTTGAAGTTGATGTTGGGAAACAAATTACAAATATGTCTACTTCCTCAGGTACATACTTTGCTGTACTGTATTCTTGCAGAAAATCAGCATTCTGACTGCTGCTACAAAGCAGATAAGTACTTATCTGTAGTTCTTCATCTGGAGTGCCAAGCAGTGAAGGGCATTGTGAACTGGAGTGAAGCTCTCTCATTTTCTGCAGTGCCTTGGAGATAGGCATATCCATTTGGGGAATGCAAGACTGTCTTTTTAGAAGGCACAGGGATATTAGTAGAACACAAAGATRTATGAAGACAACAGGACACCCATGTTTAGTATACTTTTTTTCAGATTCTGTTTAAAGAGATATCTTAACTGGTTTCTAAATTCAACATCCTAGCTCTGTCTTGGWACTTTCACATCTTTCTGATGTTCCTGTACAAACTCACATGAAAGATTAATACTGAAATATTATGTTTAATGCTGGAATATTTAGGAATGCAATAAGATCTTGCTCTTCTGAGGTGTGGTATCTTTTACATCAGCACACCGCTGTGTACACATGGGAGCAACATTTCAAAGATGGTATTTCAAGACCCTGTGGGCAAGCTACAGCTGTGCTAAAAGCCATTCTGCCCAACTTGATACTGATGGCTTCACTCCTTGCTTTCAGGTGTCTGACTCACAGGGGGCTTGCTTGCTTGCTTCCTTCCTTCCTTGTCTGGTTAAAGGTCTGAAAATCCCATTCCACATCCCATCCCTGCCTTGCCTTGGTCTGCCTGCAGCTTCACCTCATGCTCCTTGCCTCCATAAGTGGGTGGCACACACTGACAAACCCTTTTAGRAAGAGGAGCTGAATGCTCTCACAATCTGTTGTAATCTGCCTTTGTTGCAGAGCCACCGTCAGCTCTGAACTCAACACCACCACAGACAAGCAAACTTCCTTCTCCACAAAKTGRYAGGGGAGTTGCTGCTCCCACAAGTGATAGATGTCATTTAGGCTGCCCARGGTAGCCAGAGGGACCACTGAGGACTTAATGCAGCTCTACAGCACATGGTATTCTTGCAAACATGGAAAGAAAAAAAAAAATCGCCCTTTCTCCTGGTTTTCAGATGTGTTTCCCTGTCCCTGTTYATAGGTTAAAGTAAGTTCTTTGATTCTGATGTAGAGCTCTAGGGACAAAAGAACAAGACCTCTTCAAAGCCACATAGCATCATTGGTGACATTCAGCTGGGGGACAGAGCTCAAGGGGAAATGAATCACTGTTTACCTGGTGTCACTATGATTCYGCTTTTCCCAATGGTCTATGCAATGCAAGTACCACCTCTTTCCAGGTGTTCTCCCAGAACAATAAGAATCATTTCAGTCCCTTCAAAAATATATTTGAAAAATCCATTTTATCTGTATTATATAATTACTCTCTCAGAGAGACGAACAACAGACAGATCTGTTAAGACCATCTCCTGGTTCCACCTCATGCTGACAGCAAACCCTGAAATAAACAAATCCTAAATTGCTTTTTTTAATGCTTTTTCTCCCCACTTCTTTTTTTTTTTTTTTCTCAGTGCTCTTCCTTTTTTGGAGTATCCAGACAATCACACTCAGAGTGGCTGAGGCCAAGARGACTTTTTTTCAACTCATGCTCTACAGAGATGAGCTTTTGGATTTGTGAGCACAAGARAAGATGAACTACATAATTTTCTCTGAGCTTTCACCCTCTTCTAAGAAATTATGAGCATGTAGGGATGCTTACAAAATGGTTACTTCCTGAAAATTTTCCAAGGCAATAGACAATAATGAAGAATTTGCATATACTGAGCCACTCATCAACAAGGTGAAAGAAAAGTCCATGATGTTCATGAATATTTTGGTGAGCTGGGCTTTTTCARCAAGCATTCACTAAATTAGAGTGATTGCTTTTGGCACTTGAACACCAAATTTAATTGTGCTTTTGGATTAGGGTTGGTCATCTCACGTCTCCCTAAAAATTAACTATTCTAAAAAAAAATCAGAGAGTGTGTAAATTTGAGAATTTAGGTCATTGAAGTTCTCTTATATGCTATGTAGATTTTTGAAGATCATGAATTTGTACTATCTTTGTATAACAAGATAATATCTACGTTCAACTCATTCATTAAGAGGGTTTTCACCTATTCTTCTGTTACTATGATTAAACAGGGTATAAAAATTAAATTATTATTGTTTAAGGCTCAATGAGGAATGTTCATGATGTACCRAGGCCTTCAATAGTGGCTTTATGCTTCTCAGAAGCACATGTAATTATGCACTAAGAATAAAAGATAAAGAAAGGTAAAAGCCAAGAAACTTAAAAATTAAAATTATATGAAAGATTAAGGTATTGATAAATACATAGATTTAATTCTATATTTAAACCTGTTGAGTGTTGATTCCATTTAACTGGRGAATGCATTTAAAAAAATTTTTCCGAAGACAGGGGAACAGCTCCATCTAATCTATACATATTTCTCTTGCATGAAATCCTATTGCAGGTAAGAAGATCAGTAATTAGTTARTTTTCATTCCCTGCTTCATTTCAAATCTTATTTAAAACAACAAACTATCAATATTAGTTTGTTTGCCTAACACATCTCATGAATGGCTACTACCATGCCTATGTGATGGAATATCTTATTCAGAACAATGGTAAAGCTCTACATATAAAATCAACAGACAATATAATATATGCCCTTCTGAGGGCAAAATGACTTCCATAGAATCATARAACTATAGAATGGCTTGAGTTAGAAGGGACTTTAATGACCATCTTGTTCCAACCCTCCCTGCCATGGGACACCTCTCACTAGACAGGTTTCTCAGAGCCCCATCCATCCTGACCTTAAAAACTCCCAGGGGTGGGGCATCCACAACTTCTAGGGGCAAAACCTGTTCTGATGCCTCACCACGCTCACGGTAAAGAATTTCTTCCTAATATCTAATCTAAACCTACTCTCRGTTTGTAACCATTCCCCCTTGCCCTATCACTGTATGACCTTGTTAAAAGTTTTTTTCCCCATCTTTCTTGTAGGCTCCCTTCAAGTACTGAAAGGCCACAATTGGGTCACACCAAGACTTCTTYAGGCTGAACAATCCCAATTCTCTCAGCCTTACCTCACAGGAGAGGTGCTCCAGCCCTCTAATCTTCTTCATGGCCCTCCTCTGTACTCCCTCCAGCAKGTCAATGTCCTTCCTAAATCTGAACTTTCTCTCTCACACTTTATTGAAAGTTTGGTGCCAGAATTTATCTGTTCTGCTGGATAGAGGAGACCCGAGGCTGCATTTGTTATGGTGGCAATACTTACCCTGGAAAGTGTCTGTTGTTTGTGTTATGCTAAACAAAAGCGTATTTTTATTTGCACAGGTATCTTTGAAGAAGAGTGTGTGAATGGAATATGGCATTAATGGCCTAATAGAAGATTATTAATAACTTAGTAAAATAATGTGTTAATTATAGATTAGCAGCGACTCCAAGTGATTAGGCAATCTCAATTGATTTAAATAAATAACAGATACTAAAAAACTGCCTGCTTATAACTGAGACCAGAAAAAATAAGTGTTAAAAATTAAAAGTTTACTACATCAAGTAATACTTCAAAATTTTATCTACCTTTTTTTTTTAACTGAAGAAAAAACATGGGTCTGATGGTCTTACCAATTCATATTTGATCAATTTTTGCAATTTATCTACGTGCTTTTTCTTTCATTAATGGAGATTTGTTAACCTTATGAAACTGGATTGGCTTGCTTTGTTTTCTGTGTACTTCTGACTTACCTCTGGGCACAGAAGATATTTATAATAGATTTGTTTAACTTCTTGATCTGTTAAAATTGTAATGCACCTGGAGTTTATGAACGATGCAATAACAGTTTATATCCTCAAGAAAATGCCACATCTATTGTAGTTTCTTTCAAGGGTAATGACACTTTCTATTATCTCTGTCAAAGTGCTACTGTGAATTATCTGAATGAATGCAGCCCTTTTCTTTCCTGTTCATAAGCAGATCCAGATTTTTATAGAAACAATCATTACTTGCAAGCATTTGCCAAACAGCAAACCCATTATATGTTATGGATTATTTACTAGTTTTTTCTGTCTGAATTCTCTGTGAAATGACTGGTCACCTCACTGACACTGCTTCTTTTCCTTTCTTGCACAGAAGAATCTTTTAAAAACCTGTAGCTTATCAATAATGGGGAGGGGAAGATCCATCCATATCAAATCATCTATTAAATATGTAAATATTCATGTTTCTGTATATGAAAAGAGCCTWGGTGAACAATAACAGAAACAAAACTCCTTTAATACAAACAATAACAATAAATCCTGGACTAAAAAGATTTTCATATTCATATGGATTTCTGCAGAAACATCATCTTCTTGGAATRTCAATAGCTGGRTGGACAARGAGTTCAAGGCWTAACTCCTTCTTACATTACTCCTTKGGCATGAGGTAACTTGTAGAATTACATTAAGCTGCTCTTGCAAGTCTTTTTCTTGAGCTTATCACATAAGCCACCTTAACCTCCTTATTCATCCTCCAAATATAATTAAGAGTAAGTTTGTGACTTTTAACAGCTTCTGGAAAACCACAGATGTTTTGGATCTAAGTGTTTTCTTCTGAATAGAGCAACAGCTGTGCAAGCAGGGATGGAGAGCTGAGTGTAGGAGGAAGGCTGACATAGCAAAATTCCTGTCAGCCATAATGGTTGTGTTCATTTCGTGCATATTGAAGTTTCAGTGGTGAGAACAATATATTGCCCTGCTAAAAATCTAGCAAAATCTGAAATAGAATGTGCGTTAATAGCTGCTGGTTCTGAACACAAGAGGACAATACYATGTGTCCAACTCAGACAACAAACACCGCCCCTCCCCCTAAGATTTTAAGCTGCATTAAAAAACAAGTAGGAAATTATATTTAAAGGGATGATAAACYCATTTCTTACRACCCAAAAWGAATATTCTCATAGATTCTCTACATGCMAAATTATWTCCTCCTTTTTTTAGTGTAGTTATATGTAAATGCTCTTGGAACGGGTAGAATTAACAAAACTGATTAGAAAAACTGTTGGCTTTTGAAATCTAATTTAAAATTCCATAGGCTCTTGCATTCCTCCTGATTCATTGTCTCTAAYGTATATATCACTCCAACTGGAATATGCATCAGCCTGACTCTAGGGGAAAAATGAGGGAGTGTTCTGTCATGATTATGTTTATGATTAAGTCTTGTAGAGCCAAACTGAAAGAGGACCAATGAAGTTCCAGGGAAATTAAGAAAATAAACCTTTTTTTTTCTTTTTTTTTTTTAGAAATGAAAAGTTCTTTACCTTTTTGGAACAGTTTAAGGAAGAACGTTTCAGAAATCCAATTATTCAGGTGTTCTCAATTAAATAAGTCCACAAGTTCTTCAGRTAAGAGAGAAAAGCAAAGAGGCAGTTGAATAAAGACTCTCTAATGGGCACAGTAAACGGAGGAAGGCAAAACTGACTCAAATTTAGCACTGTCTGCATTAATTACGTTCCAAGCTCACCAAAAGACAACTTGCAATATATCTTTATAAAAAAAAAAATTATTAGTTTTAATAACATCTTTATAAAAAAAAAAATTATTAGTTTTAATAACTTGAAAAAATTCTTAATCATATGGCCTAAAATTATTGGATTTGATGGAATATAAGATTTTAAAATGAAGAATTTAATAAAATTGGGAATAGATTAAACAATTTAGGAATAAAATTGATGTTTGTATCACCATATCTATGTCAGAATAAATCAGTTTTAGTTTTTTTCTTGCAGAARTGTACAACCAAACTCTAAAGTAATTTCAGAGTAAACAAGTTTAATCTTTGGTATAGCTCCTTAGCTATACCAAAGTATGTTTCTTCTAAAATCCAAAGTTATTCTATCTTTAAACATGTTCCTTCTGCATGACTGATACTTGTGTGAATATTAAATCTCCTATGTTGTTTGATCTCTAGGGGGATTATTTTACTTAGAYGAGAAAGTCTTGGGCTTTGTGATAATCAGTGTTGTTCTTTACCCAGGAAGGTGTGTACATGTAGAATAAGGAAAAGACTGTGATCAGCTATGCATATTTATCAAAATCCTCCTTGCAGCTGGAAGAGCCAACTAAAGAGAACAATGCTGTACCATCATCCTGCCGTATATACTTCTCATGTATTTGTCCCATGTTGAAAAAGCCACTTTAGAAATACCTGGAAAGACAAAAAGAGACAGTTCATGCAATAAAGTCTCTTTTCTAAAATCCATCAGCTGCTTAATCCTGTCAATAATGGGCCAGGGTCTCCTTTGAAACAATTGGATTGTTTCAAAATCTCTTTGGTGCAAAGCACTTACTGATCCGTATTGAGTGTGTAATGACATTGCTAATGAAAACGTGACACATCCTGTCCATGCAYGAATGAGCTGCTTCAGCCTCCCTGGGACAACCACTGCGGCCAGAATCACACCTGAAAGATGAAAAAATCCTGAGCATTGCAGCTGAGCTTGTTGACAAAGAAGCTAGAATATATTAGAAGCTATGATACAGTTCGTGTTATTGTACTTTGTAACTCTAAAGCCAGAGGTTGGCTGTTGCAATTTGTATGGGGTTTTCTAAGAATCACCACTGGCCTTTCATGTCCTGGGCCAGTCCAGGACTGAGAAGACATAAAGGTGACCTACAGTTACTTAAGTACCCCTTCCTAAGTATGTTGTAGGCTGATTTCTGTCCATGGGTCTTACCCATCCTGTGAAGCCACAGAAATGAGTTTCAGTAATAGGGAAAAAGTAAGCAGAAAAAAAAGGAAGCCTTAAAAAAAAATTTAACACATATTCATCTTGTGTCTAGTTAATCACTTTAAGTTTCAGAACTCACTTGAGAGATAGGAGTGTGGAATTTCCTGCACTCAGTTATGTAAACTGTCCATCTACTCTGACAAATGGAGAAAACAGTGGAGTCTGAGCCTTTATCTGTGGCAAGACCATCAGTGTATACTTCTGAAGATAATTTCTTTTTCCTAGACCCCAGGCTGACAAAATTCTGAGTAATTGGAAGCACTAAATGCAGAAGGGACTCAATAGGATTACATTCACATTTCAAATTCAGAAATCGAAATTTTACATTTGGCAGGTCAGTCTTTTTAAGGCTCTTTGGATGAAACTCCTCAGACCTGGAATATTCAAGAAAACACTATGAACTTGAGTCTTGTGGTAARAAGGCAAATAACATGATCAGTAAAGCAATAAATAACAAATCAGGTATTTTTCTGTGGTTACACATGCAGGACCRAAGAAAATTGTGCCTGTTGTAAGCTACCAATATAACGATAGTGTATTAATTGACTATAAAAACAGAGCACCATTAAATACTTTCTCTAGTACAGAGGGTTAATTGCATGAGTTATTACTGTCAAGATGCATTAATAGGTACATACACATATGAATGCATTTTGTTTTTTTTTTTTTTTGGCTTTTTCTGCTGAGTAGAGATTACCTGTACTCAGAAGCTAAAAAAGGAAGGTATTTTGTAAATGAGAAAGTCATAATGACAGCTCAAATACCCTTCTAGATTTGTGTGGGGTTCACACAAACAAAGGCTATTCTTAATTCATGTGAAGACTCCAGGTAGTGTCAGTCTAATTGGTTCAGTCAGAAAAAAATATATGAGGTTGTGTTAGCAGGCTTAAATTTTTTCTATTTACAGCTCACATTGGGGAAATTTTGTCACTGAGCATCAGGCAGRAAACCTTATACTCTCTCTCCCTCTGTGCTCAATATCCATGCTCTTTTGTTTATGGTAATGTTGTATACTGAAATTCCTGTCATAAGCTGCCAAACAACAATTTATTCTCTGTCCTCCCACAAGGGGATTGCTAAAAATAACCAGAATCACACAGCAGATAATGGGTCAAGGGTGCCAGAATGTTCTCAGTCTGTGCACTTCTCCATGGAAGGTCCAGCAGTATTGCTGCTCCTWCCACTTCACATGCAAATCCTCTATTTTCCATTTGCATTGCTGAGATGGCAAAGCCAGTCTTAGAATTCTGTCATTCTGCAATATCTGTCCTTTTTTTCTGAAAAGAAAAGCTCCTACATTCACTCTAGGAAGAGACTTGAATAATARCAAGGCACAGTAAAGTCCTTCTCCACCTTGTTTTCTACTTGTAAAACTCAAACCCTTTACACCGACAGTGCCAAGTGCCCTGCACAAAAGCTTAAAAAGGAAGAAATTGTACTTTATAAGAAACAACTAATTTTAACTTTAAATTTACTAGACATTGAGGAGGGTTACTGTTACGCTTGCCTATTTTGTGGTACAAAGGGATTTGTTTAATCAGTCAAGGCTGTGCCAGAAATCTGTGGAAGAAATGGGAACTCGGCTAATTTGAGATCCATGCTGTAATTATAAGTCATGCTTCCAGGAGGACGAACACCAGAAATTCCCGTTGGTACTATTTCCTCTCCAGTTTTTTCTCCAAGCAATTTTCCCCACCTCTTCCCACCCAAAACTCTCTTATTACAAAGTTTATTGGTCTTTTATTGGTCCTGGGTCCTCTCTGCAGCTTTGGAAAGTTTTCTTTTGATGCACAGGATTGCTTATTTTTAGATTACAGGATTACTTAAAGTTCATTGTCAGTGTCACTGACTGAAGATATTTGTAGCATACAGATTATGGAATACATCAGATAAATATAATAATCTAGTAGAATATTTGCTAGACAATATGGAAACTATTTTTCTTACTTTCTCCAAGAGAAAGATGAAAGCTAAATAACTTGCCCTAATTAATATATAGTTTACAGCGTACATAATAACTAATTTGCAGTTCCTGTGTTTCCAACCACCAGTAATGGTATTTAATTTATCTTCTTTGGAGGTCTAACTGATCTGTTAAAGGATTTCACRCTTGTGAGCATATTTAGGTCTCTGCAGTAACAGATCCATTTGCTTTATAGATAGAAATACCCTTTGCATCAATGATGTTGGCCATAGTGATGTTCAGATGTGTCAAATCTATTTGGTTTCCATCATAACTCATTCCTTTGTGGGACAGTCCAAAAAAAATTTCTAGTAGCTCAGGTGTGTTGGATTTGTGTGGCCAGGTTTTGGTTGTGGAGATATTRGAGGGGTGGTTTCTTTGAGACTCTATGGGAAGCTTCTTCCATGTCCAGCAGTGCCAATGCCAGCTGGMTTCAGRATGGATGTGCTGCTGGACAAGGCAGAGCACATCAAAAATGGTGCTGCCCCTGGGGTAACAGATTGAATAAGGAAAAAAAAAAAAGTTACTTTGCAGTTGTAATTGGGACCAGAGAAGAGCAGGGTGAGAATATGTGGGAGGAACAGCCCTGCAGACACCAAGATCAGTGCAGAAGAAGGGGCAGGAGGTGCTTCAGGTACCCAAGCTGAGTTTCCCCTGCAGCCCTTGGTACAGTCCATAGTGGGGCAGCTGTGCCCCTGCAGCCCATGGAGTTCCACAGTGATACAGAAATCCACCTGCAGCCCATGGAGGAGGCCAGGCTGGAGCAGRTGSATGCCTGAGAGGAGGCTGTGACCCCATGTGCTGGAGCAGGTTCCTGACAGAGACCTGCACACCCATGGAGAGAGGTGCCCACACTGGACTCAATTTCCTGGTAGGACTTGTGACCCCATAGGGGACCCACACTGCAGCCTGTCCTTGGAGGACCATGCAAAAGTGCCCCATGTTGGARCAGTTTAGGGAGAAGCATTGCTTATGTGATGGAATCACATTGGAGAAGTTCATGGAGAACCATCTCCCTAGGAGGGACTACACTGGAGAGTGGAAGGACTCTTCTCCCTGAGCAACAGCAGAAAAAATGTGTCACRAACTGACCATAATCTCCATTCCCTGTCTCCCTGCACCACTAAGGGGGAGGCAGTAGAGCTGGGAAGGAGGGACAGGTGGGGGGAAAGTATTTTTAAGATCTTATTTTAGATCTTGTTATCCTGCTCTGTTTTTCTTTGTAATAAAATCAATTAGTATCTCTAATTCAAGTCTGTTTTGCCTGCAAAAGCATTTGGTGAGTGATCTCTCCTGGTCCTTATCTCAACTTATGAATCTTTCATTATAATTTCTTTTTCCTGTCCACTTGTGGATGGAAGTGATAGAGCAACTTTAGTGGGTGCCTGGCACTCAGCCAGGATCAACCCACCACATCCAGTTTTTGCTTTAGAAACACGACAGCTGTCTGCTCTGAAAGGAGAACCGTGGCAGTAAGAAAGACAATACTGAAAAGGAAGAGCCAATTTTCAAATACCTTCTATATTTTCTCCTTCCACCTCTGAGAATACCCATCAAAAGCTCTCTTGGGGTTTCTCAGAAAGGACAACTGCCAGGGTGAATTGTGAGGGAATCGACTTAATATACCATGCTGCTGCTGAAGTCCTGTCTGAGGCTGTTAATTTATTCAAAGATAAACAAAATGCTCTTATTGTCTTACATGCAGTTTTGACAGATGGCTCTTAGCATTCAGCCCAGGTGTAAAGAGACAAAGATGAATGGATCTGTTCTTTCAAATTCACACACATACTTGTGACTTTCATCTCTACCTGAAAAGCTCCTCGGGCTGTCTATCTATTTCTTGTTCCATGTAATAGACAGATCTTCTTCTCTCCCAATACTTTCTTGATTGTGCTTTTTAACAGAAGTCCCTCCCTCTGGAATATTCAATTTGCTGAGAATGAATCATATATATCATTAATATCAGATTTAAAAGTAAAATAATATTTAATTATGAATGTACATGAGTTCTTGGCTCAGTGGAAAGCTTTAAGAAAAGAAGGGAAAAAAATATCTATCCTCCACATCACATATGTGAAAAGAGGTTGTCTCATTTCCCATTCCAAAAAGTAATGATTAGATAAGTTACGTGAATTTGAACAGTGAAAGTAGAGAGCARGATTGAAATTATGGTGTCTTTTTTAAATAGAGAACTTCCACTTCCCCTATCCTAAAAAGCGTYTTGACTGACTTCCTTGCTTAAGTCCAGATAAGATGCAGTACAGAATATGGGAGAGATTTCATGTCATGCTCATATTCTGCAAAAATTTTTAGGCCATGTGTTCCTCAGCACATTAATCTGTGTCACATTGTTGAAGATGGCAGAGGATGAGAAACAAGGAAGGCAGCAGAAGTAGCAGMGATATCTGTTACTTTGCTCTTAATTTATATCTTAGATTGTACAGAATCTGGAAGTTCCAAGTATCTGTTGCCATACATACACAGAAGAACAAATAAGTCACACAGGATCTTTGAAACAAAGGTAATAATGTGCCTGAYACCCTTGAAAAAACAGAAAGAATCAACTCAGCTCTGCTGCGGTCAAGATGGTGACTACACCAGTAATCCATACCTGTTTGCTTTAGAATGTTATTTAACTTTTTGTTATAGGGCAAACCATATTAAGTTAATGTCAAGATGTCCTTGATCATTATCAGTATCAGAGAACATTTTAGTCAGGGGTTCTGGACATGAACTTCTCCAGGTTTCAAATCAGAGAACATTTTGGCTGAGTAGAAGCTATTTTGCTGCCTGTCTGGTTTGAGCTATTTTCTGTTATGTACCATTGCTATCTTTGCTGAAGAGTTTAAAGTATTTCTTTTCTTCCTCAGCTTCTAAACTCATGCTTTGGCCTCTGGAAGCCGAAAACCTGCCTGTAACCTGTCTGTATCTCAGACCTGGAGCTGGTGGTTTGAGACCAGTTCACTTGTCCCTCTTTACTAATTTAGTTTAAATGTGAATGTGTTACAGGACTGAACTCAAATGCCATCATTACAGTGGTGTGTGATACAATATAATTTCTCTCCTGTGCTTTTAGGAAGCTTRCTAATTCAACACAAATTGGAGGGTTTCATTCAGGATTTTGTAACATGCCAGATGCCCTGGCATGGGATTTGCTGGACTCTTGTGCCTGCACAAGCTGCTGCAGTTGTAACAACACAAGGACAACACAGCCCTTGTCTCAATAAACCACAGTAAGTTTTGTTAAGATAATTTGAGGTCAGTTAACCCAAGGGATCCTAAGTGGATATGCAGGCTGTGTTGCTTGGGATATTTTCTGTCTCCCTGTTTGCTCATAGTGAGCAAATCTGGCAGAAACCAATATCAATCCTKCTTCCAGTGATGGTAATAAACAAGAGAGTTCACTATCTTTATCTGCTGCCTTTGGCTAAGGTCTAAGGCAGGAAAGAGGGTGAATTGATTGTGTGTGAATGAAATCAGTCTATGCAGTAAGAAACTCTGCATGCTTTTTAACCTCTCTGTCCCGAAATGATGCTTGAACTGCATTTACAAGGATTTCTGATGACATTTTTAAATCACACATTACCACTAGAATTTGGAATAAGATGGAATTTTTTTCCTTTCAGGATAAAGTATTTAAGGAGTGCTTCTACTTGTTCTGCCAGTATGCCATCATTTGTTAATAAAAAGCACAGATAACRATTTGAAGTCTTCACACCTAAAGTGGAGTTTGCTTTTTTAGCTTAAGCTTGTCCAGAGAGAGTGAGAAGTTCAAAGGAAACAGCTCCCACAGGTGAAAATAAAACCTTTGAAATACCCACTGATTCTGCTATCTGRGATGGAGAAAAGATCTTACAGCCTCTGCTCCAGATGTACACTTCATGTGCACTTTCATGTGCACTACGTTTCTCCCTGCAGGAAGATGGGAAGAGTCAGAGGCAAACAGCATCTGACAGAGGAGGATGAAAAAGCYGATCTCAAAAGTTGCTGCTTGGTGTGAGGCTGCTTTAATGCTGCAGTTGGCTTAAGAAATGCCAAGTTCTTTGATATGTAGAAGGGCTGGTGTTAAAGACAAAATATGGTAAGAGGCAGTGTTCTGTTTAAAATTCCATCTATGTGGTTTTGATTCTCTGCCTTGTATGTTCTGTCTCCTAATCAGCCTATGTATAAGAATAGTGAATTCATCTCTACTCTGGTGTAAATATAAATATCAGAAGTGAATGATCATTCTTTACTTTAATGAAACCTGTGAAAAAGCACTGAAATATTGCATACTCTAAACAGAGAGAACACTTGAATGTGCTTTMTCAAATTAATGTTTGGAAAAAGGCAACATTATCCTTGTAAATATCTTGCCTGGAATTGCTCTTTTCTGAAAACTTTGCTAACCTTTCTCTCACCAGTTTTCTCTCTGTTCCCCATACTTGCCTATTGCATAAAGTCACAGTTCAAGTGCATATTCCCTGCTTTGAAATATTCTTCTGTGCTGAGATGCAAAGGCAAACAGAATAAATTTTGATATTCTGTGAACTGGTTCASTTATGGCTGGAATTATCTGATGCCTTACTGAGAGTCTGTATTATTAATGAAGTAGCTGGAAACCTTTCTGTGAAGGGGAGGGGGATGACAGGAGAGATTCTGATTATGCTTCCACCCTCTTTTTTTCAAGGCATTTCCTGGGGATGACATTTCATAAGGTTGCACTGCCTGAGAATAATATTTCAGCAGGATGGAGAGTGCAGCAAAATGTTTCACTTCTGTGTGTTGCATATGTGCCTCAGAGGGACATGTTAGCTCAAATACAGGGCCATCCTGCTATGCAAATCTGTCCATGCAATTTCCAGATGAGAGCTGGCACCTATCCTACCAGCTCAGAGCATGTTTTTGTCTGATTCCAAACCACAGTGTAGGCATMCCAATTCTTCTGCATTTTCACTTGTGGTCTTTGGCATAGGACGGTGGTTTCAAGCCTGCATGCAAGCTGTGRAAGACAGGAGCTGAATGTACTGTAAGTGGCCTTTTCAAAGCTCTTCCACATCKCAATTGACTTCTTAACACTTGTGGTTTCAGCTTCTGGGCTGTGAGGTAGGGGCAGGATGCCAGCTAGCAAAGAATTATAGGATGGACATTGAAAATGTTAAATCAGTCCTRTGTCTTTCTAACTATCTTTAATAAATGTTGATTGGCAAAATAATTTTGATTTCTTGAACTGCTGCTGCAGACAGCTGGAAAAAGAGGAATCTTTCAATGAATATGCAYGATTGTAATAGGAACAGAATATGGTACATATACTTAAAATTTTTTCTTATAATTTGAAGCTGTATTCTTGTGGTCCTCCTGGCGTGATSTACCTGAGCTGTAAAGCAGAATTTGCATAGCTTTTGATCTTACAAAAGGCTTATACTTTAYGAGTCTGGTATAATTTGATGCTTCAGTGGTTTTGACTTATAAATGGTATGTGCAAATCTTTTTCATTCTTTTGGAGCTGAATTTTATGGAGAAATAATAAGTAGATGACATTTTTGTAAGTGGAAAGAACTGGCCTATCTCTGCTGGCTAGAGGACATTTTCCTCTGGAGTGGAAGGTAGTCCCTGGTATGTTCTTCCTCTGAACTAAGCTGTCTTGTTTTTTCAAACAGCAAAGTAAATACACCTGTAGGCTGAATAATAAAATATTGTGGMCTATCCAAGCCAAAKTAGTTTCCCCCAGAAAAACTGGATTTTTKTTCTATCATGCCTTAGTGAGTCATCACAGATCTAACTGCACTTGGCAAATATTTGAGGTGATTTAGTTACTTCTAAGGTTTTGATCATCTATAGAGAGAATGGTTTGATACAAGCTAGATTAAATAYATAACAGTAAAGTCTCCTCTAAGAAAACAACTTTCAGCATCAAAGCTATGCATAATATCATAGAGTAGTGCTAGAGATGACAAACTCCTTCCAACACACTGACATTTAAAAAGCAGACATAATATTCAGTATGATTTTCAATTTCTGGACTGCAACAAAACACTGCAATCTGGGTGGATTTATTTGCAAAGTGCTTTTAAGCAATTTGTAAGAAGGTCTTCACAAGACTTAGTGAAGGTCTGCAGCAGCATAAGGTACTCTTGCACTGGTTACATAAAGTGAGAAACAGCAGCTAGGCAAGGAGCAAATGAAGAGGGCAGAAGGCTCCCATGTACAAACCAAGACAACTGAACCAGGAGGGAGAATGAACCAATCACTAAAAATTACTGTTATACTTTTATTGCGAATTATTTGATTTATCTTTTTGATAAAGACAAATTTAATACTTCTGATAAAAGAGCAAATAAGGAACTCAAAGGTGACTTTAGCTAATTTTACTGTTTAAAAGTGAACCTAGTCGAGCTTTATGAGACCCTAGGTACAAATCTGGGACAAACATCAGACATTTAAGTTTTAAAAGCTGGCCTGTGTATTACAGAAAGACTAGTCTTGTGTATAATAGAGTATTTGTTAGAACCCAGGTGGAGGCAATGAGGAAATTGGCAGATGAAATCATAAACCCAAGAATGGAAATACAAACCTGGCTAACCAACATCTGCTAAAACTGTGGATTTCTGCATTACAGCTCACTTCTAGTTTGAGKGTGTTGTGGTTTCACCCCAACCAGAAACCAAACCAGATACAGCTGCTCACYCACTGGAGAACTCATGGYTTGAGATAAAGGCAGCTYATTAGGGAAAGCAAAAGCCATGCACACAAGTAAAGAAAACCAAGGAATTAATTCACTGCTTCCTATGGGCAAGCAGGTGCTCAGCCATCTCCAGGAGAGCAGGGCCCCATCAAATCTAATGGCCACTTTGGAAAACACCGTCACTCCAAATGTTGCCAACCTTCCTACTTCTTCCCCCCACTTTATATACTGAGCATGATGTAAAATGGTCTGGAACATCCTGCAGTCAATTTGGGTCATCTCTCTTGGCTGTKTTTGCTCCCAACCTCTCATGCACCTCCAAATTCCCTGGTCAGCATGGCAGTGCAAAAAGCAGAAAAGGCCTTGGCTCTGTGCAAGCCTTGCTCAGCAATAAAAACATCTCTACATTATCAACTCTGTGTTCAAAACAAATCTAAACACAGCCCCATACGAGACACTGGAAAGAAAATTAACTCTCCGTCAGCTAAAACCAGCACAGAGTGGTTTCAGCAACAAAACAATACTGACAGAAGAGTGCTTGAGAGCTTAYAGTGATGAGGCCACTTTGCTTCTTTCTGTAACTGCAGCACCAGTGTTAACAGGAAGATGGATTTCAAGACAAGTGTACAAGTCAGTGACTGGGAAGCTGCAATTCAGCTTCTACTCACTGAAGATTTCTTCTTGCAATCCTATGGTAATAAAAGGGAAATAGCTTGAGTCAGAATTTTCTAAGTGGTGTCATTAGAGGAGAGGTGTAGGAATTAGGCAAGGGTGATGATTCTGCATAACAAAAACTCCATCATGTTTTATTATTCTGAATGAGAGATACTTGATATATAGAGCCTGTTAACAATGACCCATTCTGGCTGAAAAGCCTGTGGTGCTGCAGTCTGGACTTTGGTGCGTGGTCCCAGGCTTTGAGAAATGCAGCATCTTATAAGTTTTATATCTAAATGAAAATAAATGCTATGTTTATGACAAAGAAATCAGGAAAAGTCTTTTCCTACTTTCTAAAGAGTCTGCACCTGAGCTGGGACTGCTAAGTCCCTGAGGCTGGCTGGAGCTGTATTTGACTGACTGCTCAGGACAGAGGACTTGCAGCTGATGGAATTTCACTACAGAGAAAACTTGTGAGAGGCAGGGCTGGAAGAGCAGAAAGTCCTTCTTTCCCCTCTGCCCCTGTTCTAACCAAGAGTGCTTAGGAGCATCTGACAGACTCTGAAGTGTGACTCATGAGTCCTGGCTTAGCTGGTGCTTCCAGCAGAAGGCCATGAAGAGCCAGAAATAGTTGGAAATGCTAGACMCAGAGACTGATGGATTTTAAACTGATATTATTGAATATGGACTAATGGGCAGCTTTTRAGTAACTCAGACATTTGCAAGGGAGAAGCAGTACATTTAGTTGTGATAAGGGAGTKAGGGAAATGGGACTAAGCCTGCTTTAGTTAATTGTTTTGAACTCTGCAGATATGAACAATGCTTAAATGATATTTCAGAAATCTTTTCTATGTTGTTGATTGTGTCCAATATTCAGACCAATGATAAGTATTGCAACCAGGTCAGTTCCAGTAGAGGACTCTTTGTTTCAATTACTAAAAATAAGAAAACATCCCTGTCTCAAAAACACATCTTTTTTTTTTCCCATTTGAAGCTCTGTATCTGAACTGATATTCACATAATATRGAAACAGAAATGGGACAATGAGGAATAGAATATCCTTACATATCTTTATTTTTCCCAATACTTTATCTTGGATGTTTCTCCAATGCATACAGTTKAAACTGCTTATCTTTATGCAGTGACAATAAGTTGTAAATAACCATTACAGAAGCACTTTCTAAGATAATCTAGCCAGCCTATATAGTATGGATTTTACTTCCTTTTACAAAGAAGATCCTTTTGTCATGACTGTACTAATACTCACAGCATCCCAAAGCCTGTAAATTACTTTCACTGACACACATGTATATCTAGAAACAGCACTGTTCTAGCTCCTAATTATCTGGAAGCACAAAATGGGTATCAAGGTGTCACACATCTCTGCTTAGAGCAGCCATCAGTGCAGCCAGAGCTGTAGAATAGTTAATGTAAAGAACAAATATATTAARTTGCAAGTGTTGCTTTCCCTAGATGAAACAAAAGCATTTCATGTAACCCACATCAGTGTTTATAAATTAATAGGAGTTGAATATATGTGTAGTGTTGAAGAGATCTCTGAGGTTAACAGGGATAAGGGCAGGAATTTTAATCATTTAATGACTCCCCTTTGTTGGTAGTGGTGGTTGCCTCCTTTATTTTAGATAAATAATTTAAAATGTGGTAGTCTGATGCTAAAGCAAGTACTCATTTTTAGTTGAAATGTTGCTTTTAACAAAGATACAGAATATTCTG
This sequence comes from Alauda arvensis, assembly GCA_902810485.1. Taxonomy (NCBI): domain Eukaryota; kingdom Metazoa; phylum Chordata; class Aves; order Passeriformes; family Alaudidae; genus Alauda; species Alauda arvensis. The sequence continues at coordinate 1,009,286 of CADDXX010000271.1, read as the reverse complement.
TGCCTAAATTCAGTTTTTGCTCAAGAAATTCTTCATTTGCATCTGGAAAAGCTGCTTTCAGAAATACAAAAATTCCACCTCCAAGCTTTACATGACATTAAAAGTTATGTATCTTCTTCTTTAACATTCTACAGGTGTTCAAAACCACCAAGATAATATGCAAATAAAAGCCACATTGTATCAAATCCTTAATGAATCCATAGGATGTCTCAATACACTCAAAAGATACACTGAAAGAAGTTAACCCAGGATTGTATAAAAATTCACTTAGATTTGGAATCAATCTACAGCAGACCAAGAGAAACTCTTGAGACAGAGTCACAGAACCTCAGATGGCAAAGGCAATCAAGAATAAAGGGAAAAATCAGCAAATTAAGAATAAAGGAGAAATAAGCTGCATGTTCTTTGAATCCTCAGGTTGAAGAGTTGGTGTCCAGGATATTACATGTGCAGCTATGGGCGAAAACAGTGGAGGAGCATTGCCTCCACTTTTCTCCTAAATGCCATTCAGCTTTCAAGTTAGGAGTRTTTGTCATGCTGTGCTTTGTTTTGGACAGGTGATGGGCAAATCTGTACTGAGGTGTATTGTTGTTCAAGGCTCATCACTCCAACACCCCCTTTTCCCACAGTGCTTTGTCTTTTATTGCACCTTCCAGCCAGCTCCACTGGACCTACAGCTCTTTGTCATATGTGACTGCAATGGTATTGTGGTAATAGTGACCACCAAAAATCACAAAAATGTGTGTTTAGACCTGCCAGCTTGTCCTTGTTTGCTGATGACAGGAGCTGTTCATTCCTCTCCTGTGAGATGTAAGCTGTCTGCTTGAAGGTGTGGTTTACAARTGAAAGCTCTCACAGGTTTTTGAGGAGGTGGGAAATGAAGCTGAATTAAAACTTTTTATTATTCCCCACCTGCCTTTCTTAACTACAAACACTGTGCCCTCTTAWGGGTTAGGACAAAGCTCTTTGGCCTTGGGAAGGGCAGCCACTAAGGCTGCCTTTCCAACTCCCTCCTGCCGAAAGAAGGGGGTATGAAAGGTACAGGAGTGCATGGTACAGTGGAAAACACAGCAGTACTTCACACAATCAATACTGAAAAATTCATTAAAATCCTTGTGGGCTCAGTGTTCCTTGTGCAGATAAGCCTGAGATGTCTGAGTGGACCTGGGTGCAGACACAGACCACAGCCTCACTCAGCAAAGAAAGACTGAGATGTTTAGTGTCAGCAAGAAGCTCATCCTGGCAATGTGACAGGGTATGAACAGTAAATGACAACCTGAGATCCAATAAATAGCTGTGAAGTTTCCAAATTTTGTTTCATTTGTTGATCAAAACAAGACACAAARATCACATAGATTGGATGTTGCCTTCCACTCTCACACTGAAAGCTGTAAACAAGATCCATCCCATTTGTATGCTCATGTTATATCAGTGCAGCAGCTGACTACTGTCTGCTTAAGAACTTTTTCWCCCTTACTCACACTTGGACTGGGCTCTGAGTATTTCACTATTCTCCTTTTACATTTGAGATTATTSAAGTTGATGGATATTTCACAGTAAATAGCTCCTTTTAGGGTCACACTGTTTAGCATTTCAGCAAAATCTTTACACAAGCTGAGAAATGCTTCAGAAAGGCTCACAATGAATATCAAAGATGATTTATTTYCACTCATGGATGTTGCTTCAATGGATAGCATAGTAAATTTTGCTTCATAATACATGCTTCAGTTACCCTTTCCCTTAAGAGACAGTCTAGATGAAATCACTTAATTTACAATAGGAAACAAAAAGGTTATGTTTGGTCCTTTAGCTGGAATTAATTTCGGTTGATTGAGTAACGTGTATGTAGTGTTTAACTTCTCTGTTGTGTCTGATTCAGGTCCTGTTTGATGCCTGAGAAACTTAAGTCTTCCTTGTCTTTCTGACCCGGCCTAATCTCTGTGTAGATACACAGCTAGAAATTCAGTGTGGTCACAGAAGATTTTAATAYATATTATGCTACTGGCACATTTACAACAAGAGGTGGGTGCTTTCAGCCTTTTAGCAAATGAAATCTCTACAACCGTACAGGAAATTATAGGCCACATTTGCAAGGTGAGTGCATGCTTGTTATTGAAAAACATTCTTAGCTTTCCTTTTTTTACAGGCTGGCATTTGCCATGTGTACAAAAAAACTTGAATACTCCAGTCAGGAGGATCAAAACATTCTGGGGGACTGACTGTTTCTTGGCAACGGGATGAAATGTCCTACACGTGTGGCGTTCTGCCCTGTGCAGAGTGGCCAGTGTAATTGGGAGTGCTTCTGAAAAGACCTGCATGGTCAGAGTGGTGTTATTTATCCTGCATGTAGTTTAGACATTGGCCCCAGAGATAGGATCTACCTGGACTGGGAGGAAACAATGCCTAAGCCTTTGCTTTGGATTCAGAGGGAGAAATGCCTAAGCTCTAATCTCATACTCCCCAAGAGTTTTATTATGTGGAGTTTTCTGAATTCTCTGTTCAAGCTTAAGGAATCGAGGATATTTTGACATTCTCCTTTTTTTTTTCTTTTAAATTGTGGTGTGTAACTGCTTGTCATACAGTCTTTCTGAAGGGAAGAAAAGGGAAGGTTGTTTTCCGTTTCTTTTTCCCAGAGGCCATTAGTGTTGTATGTTTTTGTTCTGGACTTCAAGTTCATCTCCCCATCTTTTCTCTGTTTCCTGGCTAGAGGGAACATGCAAGGTGGATCCCACATGGTGGTCAAACTGAGCCCAAATGAAGTATTTTGCTTTATTTTATGCACCAATTTTATTTCTGCATTTGTTTTTTTTTTTCCTTTCTCTCTCCTCTCTTGCCACATGGTCCTGATACATCCATAAATTGGCCCAAACTCCTTCAGCAGTGCTTTTTTCTGGCTCTGTAGGTTCCTGTTTCATGCCACTGGCACTCGGTGGAGCCTGGCTGCCAGGCCAGGCAGTTTGTGGCTGCCCTGCTGCCAGTGCTGCCAGCATTGCTGGCTGTAGGAGTGCACWCCCAGCACAGCCTCTCCATGCCTTGCTGTGCAGGCAAAGGTGTAGCTCTGCCTTTTGAGTAGCAGAATTAGAAACTGAGTGGACTGAAGTAGGAAGTGTTTGCATACAGCTCTGGCAATCAATGATTCTATTCAGTGAATGTTATTGCCCTGACACCCTTTATAAATACAAGCAGAGCTTCCATTCTTCTGTTTCTCCTCTGTTAGCAAGCAACAGCTTGAGAGGGCTGGATCTGTGCTTGTAACATCAACTCAGGAGTATTTTCTAGTGGGCAGATATCACAAAAGTTGGGGTTGATATACTGAACATACAGATAAACTGATTGTTCTGGTGCTCCTGGAACAGAAATCTCAGTTTTCCTCTGAGATTATGAATAACTGTGAAAGAGTRTTGTGGCTCGTTGCTTCCATTGACACTGCTTGGAGTACACTGCAAGGGGAGCAAGGAACAAACTGATACAAATCTATTGATCTTGTGTCCAAATATCCTTGCCTTGTTCATGTCCCCAAGGGTGTGTGGGGAATGTATGATTTAAAAAACTGTAAATATGGCAAATGGTGAATACCAGTCCCAATGCTTAGTTCTCCAGCCTTCTCCATTTGCTTATCCATTCCCTTGATGACAGCATTGGGTGCTCAGGACAAGCAGGCATCTAAAGAGTGTGCCAGGTTAGAAAAGTCAGACTTCTATTCTCCAGGAGTTCGAAACAGAAAAGGATGCAGGATAACTGCTGTTTCTGCTCTACTGAGGTGTTGAAGCAGCTGTTTCCCTGTGTAGCTAAATGCAAGATTTGTTTTTCTGCATTCAGAGCTGCTCATGGTAATATTCTAACACTTGAACTTCCACACAGATCAGGTTATCCAGCTTCTCTAAGAGTATTCATGTACTTGGGTATATACTTAACTTTAAATGAGGCAAAGATAGCAGCAGCAGGCACCACTCATAGCGTCCTGTTTTGACTTCCTTTTCCATCTTCTTACCTTTATTTCTTTCAAAAGCTTGTGGAAATGTCAGAGACAGCCAGGTCCTTCTCACAGCAGGTAACCTCTCAGACTTGGAACAGAATTCTTAACCCAGTTCTTGTTTTTCTAAATATGGCCTATTACAGGGATCATTTCACAGCAAGGTGTGCTGGAAAACAGCTCTTCCTTTTTTGTTCATTGGTGACTGCACTTGTTTTCATGTTTCTTCAGACCCTTTTGTGCCATCCTGATTACTCTGTTTTGCTCTCAGAAGTTCTCCTGTATTTTTCCCCTCTCTAGCTATGGATCCTTTGACAAGATAGGATCAGAGTTGCTCAAGTGGATCATGGGACAAATATTGCAAAAAGAAGAACTGCTCAGCCTGGGGTTTGGCCTTGTGTCCTCTGATCTGTCACATGCCCCTCACCCTGCCTGTACCATTTGTAACCCATGGAAACTGAGAATTTGGGAGCCACAATGAAGAATCTTTGTTCTGAATTTGCCAAGCACTTCTGGGTGTTGTAAGGTCCAGCAGTGTTAAAAAGTAGGTGCTGGTTATGGGGGCAGAACTCATGAGTTTTATTTGGGAATGAAATAGGACATATGCTCTTATGGAACAAGTAAATCCCAGTATTAGGAACTCCAACATGCTGAATTCAGTGATCCCTTCACTGAACTATTAAAGGGAGGAGAAGTTTTGCTACTTTTGCCTCCCATGTAGCTTTACAAAAATGGAAGAATAATAAAAAACTTCTTACCCGTAGAGTCTCCTATACAGCCCAGGTTTAATGCATTCAAAGAATCAGTAGGAAACTGGAATGTCTATGTTTTCATGGAAAAAAAAAAAAGCTATGCTGAGAAAGTCTCCACAGCTAAACTTTGTAAAACAGCTGTAATGTCATCTAGGGAGGTTTCTAAAACCATGAGTATCAGTAAGTGCCTGGGCCAGACAGCAGGCTCAGAGCAAAAAGTCTCTGATTCTGCTCACTCACACTGCAGCTCCTGGTGTGGGGAGTTCCCAGTCCAAGGGTAGTAATTTCCATTTAATAGTCCTTAACTTTTCTTCTCTACATATAATTACATTTTGACTCTATTAAGAATTCTGCTCTCCACAGCCTCCTGCAACACATGGCTCTATAACTTAAGTAAGCTCAGTTTTACACCTGTAGTTATAGCATCACAGAATKGTTTGAGTTGAAAGGGGTCTTAAAGTTCACCTTGATCCAACCCCTGCCATAGGCAGTTTGATAATTTAATTTGATATCCCTTTGTTCTGACATTATGAGGATCTGACTAATATTTCTTCTCCATCTACTCACTATTTTATAAAACATCTACCATATTGCCACCTGTGATTCTTTCTTTTACCACCTTAAAAATCCTACTTAATTTAATCTCTCATCATGTCATAACTTTGATCAAATTTTTCACATTTTTTCTCTGTTTATATTGCATCTCTTTTGAAACAAGAGACCAGAACATGTATAGGAATCAAGACACAGACATGTCCTTAATAAACAGTAACATTGAATAGTTGCTTTGCCATCTCATTCTGTCTAGTAATTTCAACAGTTCCATTTATTCTTTGCCATCACATATACAAAAAGGATATTTTCAGACAACTATCTTCAGTGGCTCCAAAATCTCTTTCTTAGTAATGAGAGGTGATTTCAAGCCAAACATCATATTTAGGTGGTTAAGTCTGCTTCTTCCTCATTCAGGTTCCTTTGTCTTTACACACGCTGAATGTGATTTTATCTATAATGTAATTTCATCAATGTTGTTAAATACCATGAGATCTTCTGAAATGCTCCTTCTCCATAAGTCTACTTAACTTCTTTGAACTATTAATTGGTTTTCTAACTTACTGAATTGCCAGAAATGCAGATCCTTTTAAAAGCTTACTTGCCTTTTAAATTTTTAACCTTCAAGATGCAACTGAAGGCTGGTGAAAAGCCAGTTTTGTAAACAGTGAGTTGCTGCTCAAAAGCAAGTAAAACACTATCATGGTTTCAAACACATTCTTTTAAAATTCTGTCTTTTTAAAACATTAGATGTCTTCTGAGTATATGTAAGGATAAAATCTGCCTGTTATGGCATAAATCCAATTGTGACGCTGTTTTCTAAATTGCAAACAACATTGGGAGAGAAACTGGTGCCCAGCTTGACAAACAGTATGTGTCTAATGGTATACATCCTTGGCTATCCAGCAAAGTTTTGTCCTGAAACCTGAAACTTTTAGGTCTTCATTGGGAGTGTAAAGAGCCTTGCATAAGCAGCTAAACTACTGAATTTGTCAGAGCAGATATTTTTATTTTGAAAATGACAGTGGAGAAAGGTTGATGTGGCCAATGAGTAACATGTGCTTTCATAACATCTGATATTGCTTTTCCTATCAGATAGAATACTGGATTTAGCCCAAATTTTGAGTTCAGCAGTTGCTTTTTTTTCCTAACTGAAAACATGCCACATCCAAAGACAAATTTTGAAAATATATACTTAAATGTTAATGAACAATAAAATGTATTTTAATTTGCTTTCTTATTTTAATTTTAATTTTAGTTTTAATTTTAATTTTAGTTTTAGTTTTAATTTTAGTTTTAATTTTAGAACATTTCTGTAATTCAGATTCAGTCACCAAATATTTGAGGTTGGAAGGGACTTTCATATGAATCAAGATTGCTCTGCCCATTCTCTATTTTCAATGACTGGGGAAAAAAATCACTCACTGGAGGTTAATGCTCCTTGTAGTTTTGAACATATCCGAATGCAGAAAGACTGAGATAAAAACTTGCCTCCGTTACCCTTAGAGGGCATGCTACCCTGTGAATGCAACAAGAGAAGGTTAAATTTAGGTTCACATGCAGTCAAGAAGTTTTGATTATCTTAAGCCATATTATCCTAGAGAGTTCAGATGGGGAAAGAAGTGTCAGTTTCTCATATGCTCATATGCTATATATCTGCTCCTTTACCTCTACTCCAGAAATTCAAAATTCAAATGCTTCTCCTATCCTATTCTTTGTTCCTTTTAGTTTAAGAGAAGGGACAAACAAAGCTGATGATCAGCCACATTCCACTAACACAACATGGAATTGCAAATATCATGTATCACTTGATAACCAGAGAATTTGCTGACACTATATAGAGCATTAATGTTCAAAGAAAAAAATCTGTAGATCARCACGTTCATTAAAACCATCACTAATTGTTTATTCAAGAGTTTTAGTTCCCCCACAATGTAAATGGGACTGAAAAGAAGATCCTAGAAAGGTAACATGATTTTAGCATAAAGCAGAACCAGGATATTTGTAAGCAGGACAGTTAAAGACTGAAATGTCTCTTCTGTTTTCAAATAGACGAAAAATGTAGTGAGAAGTGTGTTTGGAAACTTTTGGATGCTTCAGGAAAATCGCCTTTCTGCATAAAGTCGGAATGGTTTCCTTGAGTATGAAGAAAATAATTTTCTGCTTTTCCTGCTGTTATGCATCAGCTCTAATTACTGCTGCCACATTGTAAACTAAAATTCTTATTCAAAATGTAGTCAATGTGTGACATCTCACTAAACATTGAAACAAAATTAATGAAGCAATTCCAGAAAAGCATTACGCTTAGTGTAATAACATTTCAAATAAAATTCTTTTAAGAACATAACTAAATATACTCCTTCCTCTTASTAATTGCTTTAGAATAAAAAATTAACACCTCCATAAATGTGTTATTAAATTAAAATTCAAACCTTCAGTTTTGTCTGTAAGAGAATGTTAATTAAGACGAAAGTAAACCAAATTTAGAGGGAACTTTTATAATTTTCTGCTTTTTACATTGTCTCTCTTTCTTCATTCCTCTTCTCAGCCTGAGATTTCTTGAAGAAAATGAGGCTATGTGCATATCTTCCATTTATTAGCATGTCATTAAGTGAGGATTAAACTTTAAACCTTCTGGCAGCCCACTGAAATGACTAGCCTTGGATGAAAAACACCCAGAAGTTCTCATCAAGCATTTGATCCTAAGCAATCTGATACCAGATACCGTTCCCATGAGGAAAAAAATTCAGGAGTGAACAGACACCATTTACTTCCTGCCAGTGGCAGCCAAGCAGTGATGGTCAGGATGTGCACAGCACATGGCTCTGCTGGCTGCTACCAGGGAAGCTCWGTCATGAGTGCACAGCACATGGTCACATTTTGAAGGGAATGTCACAGCTGTCAAACTCTGCTTTCTGCTGCAAACAATACAGCCACATCCATGCCTCAGATACAACATCTTTACTTCATTGCAAAAATGATGTCTGCCTGCAGAGCCTGGCTTTGAAAAGAAAGGAAGTGAATCGTTTTTGGTTTAACTTCCCTCCTGCATGTAGGGTGCACTCCAGCTCATCTGATTTTGTTATCTGCAGTGTAGAAATTTACCTCAGAGTTGGTGACCCCAGGCTCCCTTTAGATATGATGAAGAGCTATAGACMCTTTTAAGCTGTCATTCATCCAGTCTATTTTAGCCTCCACCCTCAGTGACAGATGAATTATGGCCCTGGTCTACCTATTTTTCTCAATTGGCAGTAAAGGGAGCCTGGAGTAAAAAGCACAGACATAGATTTCTTATGCATGTATCCCATTCTCTGCAGTGTCTTAACKGAACTCCCTGAGGCTTTTTTCTACCAAGAGAACTGGCTAAAATCTTTTGTGACAATGATGCCCATCTAATTTCACAAACCTGTTTCTGCTAAAGGAAGTAACTTTTTTATTGTCTGAGATTAAAAGTAAGCCTCTTGAAGTATTTTTATACACTTATTTGCAATCTAAAGGATGTGGTTGTATATGTAAACAAAGAAATTTTTTCAAGAAAAACCTTACAGTGAGATCTCATCTGCCTTTTTTTTTTTAACATTAAAGGAGAATTTAAACACAGYCATTCAATCAAAATTCAGCGTTATCCCCAAAGTCTTAATTTTTAGCATTTGTATTCTGACTAACTCTGAGAATATATTTTAGGACTTAGTGAAATGTGGAAGCTTCTTTTTGGCTATATTTTCTTGTTTTCAACTTGAAGGTTAGCTGGAAGATTTGGAAGAACAATTTAGWCATCCCACAAAAGGAAAATGGTGACTGTGATTGGAATGGATCCAGGATGTTTAAGAGATKATTTGATTAGAAGAGGCATCTCTCCTGGGTGTTAATTGAGGTTTATAAGTTTCATAGACAAAGCAATAATCAAACATATGTCCAGAAACAACAAACTAGCCCCTCTGCATCTGTCAGTGTGGGTTCTGTACAGTTTTGGGATTTTTCCCATTAGATGTGTTCTAGAGGGAGCTTTGACAACAGCAGTGTCAAGAGCATGAAGCCTGGAGACTCACAGAGTACAAAGTCTAACTGACTCAAGCTTTCAGTGGATCCTCATGAGACCATGCAGACCAGGAACTGAGCAACCCTTTATACATCCAATAAGAATTAAAAAGGAAAACTATGCTAGGCATTATCCATTCAATACTTATCAGAGAAAATAATCCATGTCTTCCCAATTTTGTGAGTGTACTTCAGTACATTACATTTACAGCAATGTAAATCTGTAATTTACGTTGCAAACTCTGTTTGTAATACAACAAAAATTATTTTAAGCTCTCAGTTTTAATTAAAGTCCCTTGGGGATGCTTTCCTCTGGCATGCAGGGTGTGAACCACTTCCTACAATTGTGTGGGAATTTCACTCAGCAGATCACCACTATTGGGAGTCAGTACCACTGATCTCAATATTTATACTCACTTCTTCCAGAACAATAAAACTGAGGATTCTGCTTATAAATTTCTCTTAGGCCAGTGGAAAGCACATGTGTCCCTCAGTTCATTTGGGCTGTGAGATGAAAATATTCTCCTGACCTTTCTGTTTCCCTGTGATTGCTGGAGGTGCAATTTAACAATCCTGTTTTGCTTCTCCACAAGATGCAAGATTAAATTTGTCTAACTGGGGAGAGCTGGAAGGAGGTGAGCTTTTTCCATCAAGAATTRCCACAGGATGAGGAGACTAATGGTACTTTTTCCACCTCCCTTCTCAGGTAACAGCAGAAACAGCTGGTCTGGTTTTTTTTTCAATTTCACCAAATATTCTGTGTCCCTCTGCTCTTCTTTGCCCCTATGCTCATCTTTGTACCTACTTTGCCTAAATTGAGGAGTTATCCTCAATTAGTGATGACTCAGTTACAACAACAGCAGTTCACTAACAGCTGTCACAGCACCCACCACCCATGGCCATTGGTCACCTCAAAGTCCATGGTGTTGAAAATGGTCGGAGCTTAGACTTTTCAGACTGACTGTGCTCAAATCTTTTCTCCAGAGGCAAGTGTAGACTTTTACTGTCTCCATCAGTCTTTGGGAGAAAAATTCTTCTTGGCCCCAGATCTGGTATGTAGTTTAGCACTTTGTGCAGGCAAACCATGTGACTTCTTTAATAATCTGTTTCCATTTATCTTTGTGGCTGAACACTCCATGCTGACAAATTTTATAGCATATGGTTGGGTAGATGGAAAAGCCTGTCATTTGTCTATTCACTTTTTTTTTCTTTTTAATTGAATGACATTTTTGCAGCTGATGAGCCTGAAAGAAAAGACCATGCAGGTATWTTATATCAGGTATCTGTCACCTTCATGACAGACAGATGCTAATTTATACTCCTTTTTTTGCATATGATATGTCAACATTTTTCATGAATGTCATAATCAATACCCAGTATTTCATTTTCTGCAACAGCTTTTTTGCCTGATATCCTTCAGTAAGAGTCATTTAGACACAAGATGTATGGGGTTTCTACCTTCAGAAGTCAAGCCAGGACTGCATCATTTTTCTTTTGCAGAAGATTGAAATAAAAAAGGAACAGTTGAGATAGAAAAGGGTATAATGAGTGGAAAAATTAACAGATTAGAAGTGTTTTACAAGAGTCCACTGACTTTCATGAGTAGTATGGCTAACTAAAACTGAGTATTAGCTCTATGTTTTGGTCTTGGGTAGGCATAAATGAAACAATTATGAAACAATTATAAGAACTATTAAGGTAAGTAATTAAAATTGTTGCTGTTTTGTTGGTTTTATTTTTTGGTGGTCTTTCGTGGTTTTTTTCATTTGGTTGAGGGGTTTTTTGGGGGTTTTTTGTTTTTGTTTTGTGGGGGTTATTTTTTTTTTTTGAAAAGAAGAGTCCACTTTCTCACAGAAGAAAGCGGAGATGTATTATGCATATATTTCAGTTATTTTAATCCAGAAAACAGGGAGAAAGTTGATGTTCAGGCCAACAGCTAAAGCTGATTTCAAAACCTCTGAAACTTTTGGTTAAAAAAACTGTAGTCTTTTAAAGAAGGATGAAATAGAATTTTGTATTTGAAGGGACTTTTGAAGATTCCAAGAAGAATTTTTGATGTTTGTTTTTAACTGTATCTGAGTTTAGATATATTTTGTATCTTTTTTGGSTGGCTGATACCTTTCACTCTACTGATACACAGTGCCAGCATTAAACGTTTAGTTTGAGAGTGCATCTATTTGTTAGTGTCCCAAAGAGGTASGTAACTCATGATGTCCACCAGTGAAAATTTCCAGGTTAATTCTGAAACGAGCCCAGTCCCTGTCACTGTTAGAAATGGAGGAAGTAGCTCCATGTCTCATGGTCTGAGGATTAACAGAGGGGACTTAGAGATGTAGGCAAGCCTCTGGGAGTGCTGTAAGCAATTTGTGTCCATATAGTTCATGTTGTGCATGTAAAACAAAGAAGTTACAATTGGAGATCCACTACAACTGAAGAAGAAAGATCCAAGGCTAGGTCCCAACAATCTGTCATTTTTCTACTAATAGCTATCTTTGGTGAAGAAGGGTATAGGAATAAAAAAAATAAAAATAAAAAAAAAGGACAGGAAATTGAAGATTACTGAGGTGCTCTCTTGAGACTAGAAATGCAAAGGGACAACTGCAATCTAAAACATCTGACAAAGAGGAAAGAGCTGGCCTTCAACATGGTAACTGAAGCAGATGTAWGCAGTGTCTTAAGGCAAAAATAGCAGATGTCAGTGGGAAAGCCTAGATTGCTGTCAATATTGGTAAAAAGGTGAGATCTGGAATGTAGCCTTAATAGGTAGCTGTTCTATGGCTCCTCAGGATACTGAGCTCCCCTCCAGAAGTTTTTTGATGTGCTAATTCTATAACTGCATGAGTTGGAACCAGGACTAGTAATGAGCTAAYATGATATGTCTTTCATTAAGCTCCTCTGAAATGAGGTAGCTGAAAAGCAATCCCAGAAGGTTAGAGCACTGTTTTCTAAAGCAACACTGACTTATGAGCTAATGGAAATCTTCCCTTGATGGCTATTTGGAGTTGGTGCAGCTGGAAGAAAAATTAACAGTAGAAGGGATTAAATTCATTTTGTCATTAAGTTTTATGTTGTCAGATGATTTCCAAATTCTGAAGTATATTATAATAAATTTGTGATTATAAAATGTGAAATGTGTATATTTGAGTCATAAACTAATCAGTGAGGGCTTTTTTTGTAATCTCTGTTCCAGAAATTCTCCTCATGGCTGCATCTACATTTACCAGAATACATACAAGCAAAATCCGTTGCTCTTTAAGTGTTAAAAAAACATGCTGAGGTTTTCAGCTAAAATGCAGATTTGAATTTGTATATCTTTATTAACTTGACATTCAAATCATTGTTTAATGCAATTTCTGAGAGACTAAGAAACCTACTTTTAGYAGGTACTTGTTTTGAATGGTTTTTCATATTGCATTTGCTGTTTTTCCTGGACACGTGAGAAACGCTTTTATTGGCTCAAGCAGAGAACAGCTGGCTGATCCACAAAAAGTAAAGCCATGAATGAATTATTCTGCTTGTCCTAAACATATAAAATGAACTCATCTACTGCAGTAAACAACTTAGGATTTTTGTTTATTTTGCACATTTTAGTAAAGCTATTTTATAGAGTAAAAATAAAAGACTTTCAGGAAAGCTTTATTGGTATTGCCTCTATCTGTTCCTTTCACCTGGCAGAGTCTTTGCTTGCTAAGAGCTATAGTCATTTAGGTGAAGCATATGCATCTATTAGTCTTTTTCACCTGGCTGAGCTTTGGCTCACTAAAAGTCACAGTAATTTAGATAAAACAAATTTTGATACACTTGAAAAGGAAGTACGTCTTTAAAGAATACTGCCGGCTGTGGATCATGGTCCTGGGTGACAGGTCACTGAAAAGCAGGACCCTGAGACCTATCTCTACAACCTCTTTAAATTGTAAGGTGGTTATACCAAAAGTCATCTAATTTTWTTTTTTTTTTGGTGGGTCAGGCATAGATAACTGCAAACTATCAATATTATGCACTCTATTGCTGTGGAAAAATGAGAAATCTGCTTTGTGGATGATTTTTACCTGTCTGACTGTGTTGTCCTGGCAATTTTCTTTCTAGTAATACCAAGCGATTTCCATCTCCTCTATAAGGCCATCATAGACTAACTGTAATTAGGCTAACTTAYTTCTTTGTTATTACTTTCCTCATTCCTGTAAACATTGAGCTGGGGTTTTGTTGGCATTCCACCTGCTTGAGAAACTGCTGTTGGAAGGGAATGTGGCCAGATATTCACTGCTTTTTCTCCTGTTCCTGTCAGAACAGCTGCTGATTACACACCTACCATGTGGCATTTGTTCATGGGAGATTTACTCCTGGGGAGTTCAGGTCTGTCTGGACATAGGGCAGGTGCGAGTTCTGCATGCACGTGAGCAATCTCTTTCTTACATGGCAAATAGTGTATACACAAAGTAGACTTTGGAAGAGCTGAATTTGTGCTTCTTMATTCTTAGGGGATTTGTGTTCTGTGGAAATTCTAGGCATACAAAAGTGACAGTAAGGGACCCCTAATGCAAAGCTAGGAACCCAGCATTGCACAGCCTTGCAAGTTTTCTTGAACTCCCAATGAGAATTGGATAGAAGGGTAGAGATTGAGATGGTTGTTTTGCGAGGAAGGGTTTCTTTAAAATTGGACATCCTGATACCACAGGCATATTTTGTATGCTTAATGACCTTGAGACACTAGCTTAGACAGAAGTTTACATCTTGGGGTTGGCGTGCATTTGGCTTGTTTTCTGCCTCTCTGCAGAAGCCAAAAGCCATYTCATTTAATTGTCACAGACCTTGTCTTGCTACATCCTGCCAAAACACAGTTTAAGAKCCAACATGGCAAATCAGAWGGCAACTGTACACAAATCAGCACACAAGGTAATGTGTGAAGTGATGTGTAAAAATCCTTCTAAATGGCAATACAGTTTCTGTGATCCACACAAAATTCAGTGCTGCTTAAAAATGGCCTTTTAAAAACTTTTCTACCAGAGTCAGGGCAAGGTCCAAGAGCTGGTTGAAAAGTTAATTGTTCTTCCATGACATGACCAATGCATGCTGCTCACTTTCTCCCTGGTAAGGCATAGAGTGGGTCTGCTGTTGYTTGTATCTCTGTGGGATAAGAAGACCAATTCCACATAGCTGTAAGGAAAATCCCCAAGGCCTGTCTACTTACCCTGTTCTTTACATTGCCATAGCACATTGAGGAGATCAGCTGAGACTGTGGAACTCATCCTTGCTTGCTCCCCTGTTTTCTCTGTCCCAGTGTTACCAAGCCCTTCTGTCATGTTTTCCAGTTGCAGTGTGTTTCCCCTAGAGGAGCCAGTAAAAAAATGATAATARAATTATCTTGGATTTATTGTGTTAATTGCCAAAGGCAATAAATYAGCAAGAATTTTGGGTCACACCAGACTAATGAGAGCTTTGATACATATTTTTTTCCACATTACTTGTTCTCAAAATATCGGAACTGTCAGCCCTTCCCACAAAGGTGCATAAATTTTACTTCTAATTTTGCTTGTGTGTATAAGCTGTGGCTATTGGCATGAGAACTGCTAATTTTTTACTAATTTCCCAAAAGTAAATTCCAGTTGCCCTCTTGTTATTGTACTTGTTTGCAGTTAAAATGAGTGTTGTTCAGAAGCTGGTGTGTAAGTTTTAACTGTTCCACCTTTACACAGTCTTTGAAATRTTTGTGCAGTATTATTAGAAGGGATAAGACAAAATAAATTGTAGTAACAAGCAACTGGAGGAGAACATGATGAATCTAATTTTTTAATACATATTTTCTTTCATATACTTTCTGAAGGAGAACTAAACTACAATGATTGTATGTTTAGTCAATTTGTTCTTGCAAGAATCTGAGATCAAAGTATATTCTCTCTTACAGACAGTCATATCCTACAGATCATTTTGTCCTTTGGYAGAAAGAAAAAACACTCTATTTTTTAAACATCAGCTAAGTATCTCAGGAAAAAATCTGACTACTCTGTAAATGTTCCTGATTTAAGATGACAGAGTAATTTTCTCATCTATAGTTCAGTTTGATTCATTTGATTACCTGCTTTGAATGTCCATTGTTTGATRGCTTGGACATATTCATCATGTCTCTAACTTATGACCTTGCTTTCTGCTGTTCTGCTGTTAAAAAAATGTTTCTAGAACATATGTATTGGCTTGATTTATGTAATTTTTGTATTTGGGCATCTTTTTAATAAAATCCTAATTTATTCTAATCTTTTTGATATTTACTTGGCAAATTACAAAGGCGCTAGCAATCTCCTACATCCAATTTGCATTATGTTTGTATCTGCTTCCTAAAATAGTACCACACTTTYCATAGGTTGTCTCCATGACACAGAAGYATCCTTCTAGTTCAAGGTTTCAGTTGTGTAGTAATCCTTTAGCAAATYACAAAGAAACATGTCTTTCCTGACACTTTTTTCCTGGGAAATCTTCTGGGTAAGATTTAGGGCTCCAGTTCTTCAGTATATTTTGCTATTCCAGGCTGGGCCAACTGCAGGCCTCTCCAGAAGGACATCCTAGAATTATGGTGGACATTGCCTTAATCTTTGTGTCACCTCTGTTCTGCAGTTCAACTTTAGCCACTTTCCTCTCTGAATCTTCATTATTTATTCCATTCAAAGGAGCATTTGCCCTGACCTAGATGTTTCTCTCCAAAAGCATACTTCCTACTCCCAACATAAGCTTTTTTGTCTAAGTAATTTGCAAATTCCTCAAATATAAGTTTTCCAACAAAGTAACAGCTGTAAGAAATGAAATAAGCATTTTCTTTGTAAAGTGGTGGCATATGGATAGCTGTGGCCACCCATCTTTTGTTTGCAAAAACACTGTTGTATGGTAATAAGTTATAGCAAAAGTACAACAAAACCTTGTAATGACCTCCACTCTCTTGTTTATTTTATTGTCAAAATTTGTAAGTTAATAAACATACTGCATACATTTTGTCAGTGGAGAGAGCCATGTTAGGCTTTCAGCTCTCTCTTTCCTCCCCCTCTGAGAACTGTGAAAAGCTTAAAGCTGTCACAGTGAAGYAGACTCTTGTAAAGGATTTAGCTCAGTAGAACTTAAAGGTTAATGAATTTTACCCAGAGACTGAGTAATCTATTGGACTAGCACTGRCTAGTGTACTTGGCTCAGTAACTTSTGGAATGGTTAGATTATCATAATGCCTACATTACAGCTACCTAAATGCTCTCCTTATTCCTCCCAGCTTTCTATCTTACATTTCCATCAAAACAACCTAGTTATATACAGAAATTATGTCTTAAAATAATCTTTGCATTTTATATTTTGAAACTATAAAGCACACCGAAGTTAATGTGAATCTTTCCATTTAYTTCAGGGGACTTTRCATCTAGCACTTGAGACGTTTTTTYCAATTGTCTTGTACTTTGTCAKTTGTTCTGCTGAAATGATAGGCTGACTGGGAAATTGTAAGTCRGGAAGCTATGCAAAAGAAAAGAAGCAAATATACCCAAATCCTATCAAGGATCACACTGGAATTTTGTCATAATGGGATTCATCAAAACAGTTCTTCTCAGACTCTACATAGCCTATCTTTTGAGAGCATGATATTTCATGCAAAAGTCCTGATTCCTCTCATAAATTTCACACTGCTATTGGAGTTTCCAGAAAACAGAAAATCTGTTCCRTGAAAAATGATAACTTATCAAAAGTGTCATATAGTTTTCCTGGTATTTATTCTACAATTAGCCAGTGCAACAGTCTTTCTTTTCATGGTCATTTCCAGCTCACAAACTCATTTCTTCTGAAAGATAGACTCTTGGCTACTGCATTTTGGTATTTGCAATGCTACAGCTTGGACTCATCATCTCTTCCCATCCAACAAGCAAATCTTTTCCATCAATTGGACCTATTAACTTTCAGTCACCAGCAACACCTTCCTACTTTTTGTCTCAACCCATGAAAATAGAAAATTACATCCGTTCCATCAGTGATACCCAGGGAACTCTTTGAGTTACCTCTCTCATTTCTAAGGCCTTCATTACCAAAAAACACTTCCTCCCATCCCTCAGTTTACTACCTACTTCAAAACCCTTGAATAAATTAAGCACTGCAATAAATTAAGCAATTTCTCAAATACACCCRTGGCTAAATAGCTTAACAAAATCCAATTTATGCACTCTTTCCAAATTTCATCTAACCCTAAAAAGATTGTTATTACAGATATCAGGCTGATCTGGCATGCTCTAGCTTATGTGAACATATGTGCATTATATGCTGATAAAATCCCAGATAATGGAGTGGTGGAGAGAGCCCGTCTCCTGTAAACCTTGGTGTCTGAGGTAACTGCCCTAACTCTGGCTGATAAAGGATTCATGAAGGAATTGTTATCCATGAAAAACAGTCACAAAGTTAATCTGGTACAGAACAGAATTATTTTTCAGGGATAAAGCTTGTGTTTTGCTGTGTGGCAGAACTGTGTTCTTGTTGACCAAAACAGGAATCGTGTTTATTTTGCTAAACAAAAAAAAAAAAAAAAAAAAAAAAAGTAGATCAAACATGTCAAAGTTCAGCAGCTTCTGGAAGAAACCTGTGCAAAGAAACAGCGAGTGTGCCCTGGCATCTTATCCACAATAGCAACCTTTAACTTACTCCAGGGCAGCTTCTTGCATTTAGTGCAATGTTTCCAGTATCCAGACTTGCTTGGGTGGGAGTAAGAAGGGTCTTCAAGTTACTTTACATTCCTTTGTGTCCCACAATTCATTCACTGTCATSAGTCTTTAATCTCCACATACAGCAAAGAGTCATCAGTGTTAAAATCATCTTTTTGTTGATTGCTAGATTACTGAACCTAAACATTATGCGACTTTCCACATTAACAATGCAGTAYGCCACATGAAGAAAAACTGTTAGCAATCACRTCTTTCCTAAGGAACAGAAGGAACAGAAGAACTACAAACTTATTTATGTTATGCAATTGTTTGAAATTTTCTAATAAAATTATTTTTTGCTATGCAACACAAAATAAAAAAGGGACATGGAGTCACCTCTACATAGAATCTCWCACCTGATCTGTTAAATTGGTCATCATTTTTCAATAACAGATGGTAAAATGTGTTATTTGACACCATCAAATTCTAAACCTTTTGYTTATCAATTGTCTCTGCAGGCATTTGCAACTATTTAGCCCAAGCTAAAGATTTTGGTATTTCTAGTTGAAAGCACAGACATTGGAAAAACATATATTTTTAACATATTTTAGAAATTTACCATGTGTTAAATGCTTACTGGAAGGTTGGAAAAAGGGGAAATCTCTCTGTCAATCGCACATTTAAAGGAAAGTATTTCTGTACACTCTGATGAAAAAAGCCAAATTACTTATAAAAGCATACAGAGATAAAATTTATCAGTGTTGTTTTCAAAAAAGGAATATAAAGTTAGTTAAGTATTTTGGATGAGGAACAGTCAAACAAATCTCCTTTCAAATGGCTGAGCAGAACTTTTTACATTGTGGCCAGTTACATGCTCTCAGCCTCCTACCAAAAGAAATGATGATCACTTTTTGGTTCAAAATAGTACATCTGAGTCACTCCTAGATGCCCCTCTCCATTGTGCATCGCCGTCAAGTCTTGAGTCCTTCTGTATTTTCTCAGAAAAAAAATCATCAAATTCAGGGTTGTCCTCTGTTCCCAGCTTCACAGCTCACACAGGTATTTTTTGTGACATAGACACAGTTTTTATTTTACGTTGACAAAGACTTACTGAGCAAGGTCAATAAACACAGAAGAACTACACTAAAAAGAACTGTCCTTAAGCAGTGATTCTTTGTGTATGTTGCTTTACTTTTCAGACTCTACCTGTCACAACAATAATACCTCTTTGTCAAGGACAGGTAAGAACAGACAAGAAGCAAATGAATTGAAATTCCTGATGTTTTTGTCCATTACCATCTGCTTTTTGTTACGAGATGAACAAGAGAAACATACAATTTAAAATGAAATTTTAACAGAACTTTTATACTTTTTAAAATTAAGCCATTTTTTTCTCATGTTTTCATGCTTCCTTTACATAATTTCTATTGTTTTAGATCCCTTTTCCACATTTTCTCTCTCTCCAGAATTTTTCATCTTCTCTAGCCACCTCCATTTCATTTTAAGTGACAATGYTAAAGAGGTTCAACCTTTAGTAGTTCAAGAAAGATACCACCTCTGGCATCTTCCTTGCTTTATGCTGTCAAAMATATTCCCCTGATGTCTCCAACCAGTTTTAAAGGAATGGTAYAGTCTGTCACACATCTGTTACTCTAATTTGTTATTTCTTCTAGTTTCCATCCACTTCTCCTGGTGTCAGTACTTTACTGGCCTCCTCATGAGAACTTATACATGTGCATATTTTTCCTGCATTCATTCAAGGTATGTCTCTCTCACATGACCCAATATAAAGTTTATCCTTGGAATCTTGGGAAGAAGTGTCTTGACTATGCCTGTCCTCCCATCTGACACAATCAGTTTTTCTGGATAGGCACAGATAAATCACAGGGTGGGATATCAAGGAAGGAGGCTGTGGGATGAATAGATTATATTTAGCAGGTCAGGTTCTCCCTCTGTGGCACTGTTCAAGACAAATCATGTGGAAGGGAACACATGTAATCAGTGCAAGAGTGTTGAGGATCAAAAGACATCCTCTTGATTGTGGCATGTTCATCACAATGACAACTGAATCTAGTAAGGACTATAAGCAATCAATTTTTTACTGRTAAATGGAATATGTTTATATTTATGCTGTAAAAGAAAGAGTAAACAAAGGATAATGACCTAAAAGTGGGGTAATGAAAGGCAAGGGAAAGGGGTGGAGTGAGATTATAGCAAAGTTTTGATTGTCTTTTTTTTTGTTATACTTCATTAAAGAGCCAGTGAGATACTGTGAAAAGGTGAGAAAAGCTTGATTTGAAAGTCAAATCTGTCATTTAGTTTGCCAATCTTGTAAGAACCAATTTCAAACAGAATGGCTAAAAAGTATTTCTTAAAACCACCAGAGGCCATGATTTGGGCTGTGAGGTGATCAGATAACTGAAAGATATTATGGTACTTAGTGCTTATGGGGTTAAATAAAATTTTCTGATTTTACATGGATTTCTAAGGTGAGGCTGAATATGATGTACAGAAAACTGGAACCTGCATTTCCCAAAGGCCATCATGCARTGAGATGTTAGGTAACGACAATTTAAATAAGAGCATATACTAGAAGTGGCCTCTTTCACTTAATGATCTTAATAGAGGATATACCAGTTTTGTATATTCTTAGAATGTTTCTGCTTCATTAAATCCAGTTCACTTTCTCATTTTCTTAAGTGAAAGATGAATTTAATATTTCACTTTAATTAGGAACTGGGATGATGTCATGTTTAATTAGTTCAACCTCCCACAGAGAAGTGATTGCACACACAGTACTTTAAATACTTACTAATATTCTATGATATGTTTGAAGCTTTTTTGTTTAAACTGGGATATTAGCAGTCATATTTGATTGTAATATTTTCAGAAATGGGAGGTTTTACCATGAGATTTGGCTACTGCATATTGTACTACAAAGAAGAATGAAAGTTCTTTGTAAACAAGGCAAAAACTCCATCCAATTCAATCACCCCTTTAACTAACAAAACATTTTAGGCTGTTTTGTTACTTTCATGATRCACAATCCTTGGAATCCAGTAGAGRACCTGARGCCTATTTTTGACTTCTTTATATTTTTTATCTAATAAAGATAAGTTGCTGTTTTCAGGTGGGTGGCAACTGGTGAAAAAGCAGACAAACAGAACATGGAGTTCTTCACAGGATGAGGAATGTGAGAGCAAAATCTGGACAAAACAAGAGTTCTTGGTTTGTCTGTTGTCTTGCTAGTGCCAAAGGGCCGRTTTAGGATGTCAGGGCACTCATATGATATAAGCTGGACTGCTTAAGAGAATAAGGAGGCAATTTTCTGAACTTTTTCATGTTGCTATTACTTTGCATGGGGCTGTATAGGAGGGAGTGTGCACATTTGAGCCAATTCACTCATTGTTTACTTTTCCACATAAAACTCATGTGAGAAGCCTTTTGGTTTCAACTGGAGTAGAGCTAATTTTCCTGCTCACAGCTGATAAAGTGTGCTGGTTTTGATTTAGGATGAGAATAATGCTGATAAAACACCAATATATGTTTTTGCTAGGTGGAACTTACCTTATGACAAGTWCTTTTCAGCCTCCCAAACTCTGCCAGTGAGCAGGTGTACAAGAAGCTGGGAGGGARCACAGCCTGACACATCTGACCTGAACTRAGAAAAGGACATTCTGTACCTTAGAACATCATGCTGAATATGTAAAATGGGACATTCAGGTCAGCAGGGGCCTATTGCTGCTTGGGGATGGRCTAGGCATCAGTGAGTGGTGAGCAACTTGAATGTAATATCTCTTGGTTTTTTTAGGTTTTATTCCTCTCTCTTTTTCCTTTTCACAGCTATACTACTACTACCACCACTATTTTTTTTTTTTTCATTTTTCTTACCTCAGCCTACAGGTTTTGCATTTTTCCAATTCCATTCCSCATGTCACTGGCTGGGGCTGGGAGGACTGTGTGAAAAAGTGGCTGTATGAAACTYAGTTGCTAGCTGCTGTTAAACCATGAAAATTTTGTATTCAGACATTAACTTTTATGACCAGAAATCCCATAAAACCAGCTGTCTCTTGTAGTGTAATCTTGTACTTAAAAGTGAAAAATGCTTGGCTCCTTTCACCTTGTTTACCCTCTACATCTGTAGATGTTTTGGATCAAGCACACTGCTGAAAAATAAATAATACTTGCTTYGCTCAAGCTGTTGAGGTTCTCTCTCCAAGCATATCAGCCCTCTTTTTGAAAAAATAACCAGTGACAAGACAGCACTGCCAAGCTGAAAAGGGTTATGGAGGACTAGTGTCAGGACTGCTGCTCACCTCCAGAAAGTATCTAGGGTGGTACTGGTTTCTGTGGTTGAAAAGTTCTAGAAAAGAGTTGCTGCCAGGCCCAGACCTTCATGTTCCTGCCCATAACTCGTTGCTCACCACCAGAGAAAAATGGTGGACTTTCATATGCCTTGCTCCAAGACATCCTTTTGTAGAGGTCTAAGGGGCTGCAAATAAAAMAGTTCTCTGTTGTTTTTCCACTTACAAAAAGAATCCACTGTGAAGTTACAGCTTTGGAAAATTAACTGGGTACATGATCTAGTTTTTACAAATGAAAAGCAAGCAGAGGGAGCACTGACAAGTGCTAATTTACAGAAGAATATTAAGAATATTCATTGATTTGTGGCAATTGATACCACCTCCTTTTTTTATTTATTAGCAATATGTTTGAAAGGAGGTATCTCTTACTTTGCCCCCTGGAGGAAAACAAATACACAGTCACTACATTGCAGTTATGGTGCATTAATCATGTTATCCTGACTAATAAAAGAAGGGTTATTATCATACTGAGCCCTATCTGCAGCAGACATAAGCAGTGCAGTTACTCTCTCCAATAATGTTGCTCAGTGTTGCAGTCCCTCAGAAGCCACAAAACAATGTGCAGTGTTTTAACCTTKACTGACTGCCACCCAGCTGCTTTCTCACTCCCCCTCCTCAGCAGGACAGGTATAGAAAACCGGGTGAAAGGCAAGGTAAAGACAAGGACAGAAAGATTGCTCATTGACCATCACAAGCAAAAGAGACTTGTCTTGGGATAATTTAGAGTAGGACAAAAACAAAACTAAAAGCACCTCCCCCTCTTTCCCCTCTTCTTCACAGGCACATCTGTCCTGATTCTTTTTCCATCTTCCCCCACCAGCAGGTCAGAGGGATTGGGAATGATATGGTCAGTCCATAACACTTCTTTGCCATTCCTTTCTTGTCAAATTGCTATGCTAGTCCAGTGAGGGGTCCCTCCCATGGGGTACAGTCCTCCACAAACTGATCCAGCATGGGCCCCTTCCTCTGGCTGAAGTTCTTCAAAAGCTGCTCCAATGTAATTTCTTCCCATGGGGTACTATCCCTTAGGAAAAAAACTGCTCCTGCATGAGTGCCTTAGGGGCCACAGTTCCTGCCAGAGGCTGAATSCAGCATGGGCTCTCCATSGTCTGCARCTTCTTTCAGGGCACATCCACCTGTYCTATGCAAGGTCCTCTATGCACTGCACTGTAGATATCTCCTTCAGCCTGGTTCTCTAGAGGGTGCAGGAGAACAAGGCAAGCCATTGTGGTCCTCTGCAAGAGCTGCAGGGGAATCTCTGCTCTGGAACTTCCTCTCCTTATTCACTGACCTTCATGTCCATAGAGCTTTTCCTCTCACATATTCTCAGCTGTGTCCCACAGTCTCAGTGCAGTGTTCTTTTGTCCTTTCTTAAGCACATTATCWCAGAGGTGCCACCATCATACCATAGCTGGCCAGTGGCAGGTCCAGTTTGAAGCCAGCTGGAATTGTTCATGGGGGCAGCTCCTGACATCCTCTCACAGAGGCCATTCCTGCAGCAATGCCCTCCCAGTCGACATCTTGTCATGCACACCACACACAARCTGTTGAGTTGTTAACATCTTTCTGCAACATGAACTATCTAGCTTAGATGCTTTTTTCTAAGGATGACCTTATAATATATGGCATAGAATCCAGATTCAACTCCTTTATAGCTGGCCGTTTCTGCTGAACCCCTAAAAGGCTGAAACAGAGAAAAAGTGGGATGCTTATCCCACACACTGGCTTTAGATCAGCATTTTTGACTATGAAGCTGATGGGTACAGTCTGGTTACTCAACAAAAAAGAAAGTCTGTAAAATCTTTCTACAAAGGTTCTGCAGCAAGCTAAATCCTGTGAGYTGAAAGCCTCTTTTCTCATTATACAAGGCATTTAAGTCCAATTGAATCAGCTTTCTCTCCAATCTGTCTTTGTCACTATCACCARTTCTTATAAAGACATATGATTTTTCCTCTTGTGTGGTGACTCTTTCTGCTTTGTGTCTAACACAGCTCATTCACTTCTTGTCTGCTGTGGTTTCCATCTGTCAGTAGGTGGTAGAACATGAAAGTAGGCAGGGTGAGGATCAAAATGCTTTATCAAGTAGAAAGGACCAGAGCAGAAGAAGGGTAGTGAGCACATGTGTCCTCTGTATTTTAATAAATCAAAAATGATAATCTATCATCCCTGGATATGGTCCTGTTACCTCTTTAAACCAGATTTAATGATATATCTTCACAAACAAAAATCTGTGGGTTTTTCCTTAAGAGAAACAACATCTTGTAATCTGATAGATCATCTGTCATTATGAATGTGAGGGAGGACAGAATACAGAATCACAGAAGCATTTAAGTTGGAAAATGAGATCACCAGGTCCAACCTATGACTGAACACAA
>CADDXX010000271.1:938774-983499 GCA_902810485.1 Alauda arvensis | reverse complement strand
CTAAAAAGAGAACTGGAGCTACTGTTGACCTTAAAAGTCGCCAGCTGTTTTTGTTGTTGTTACAATTTACCCTCTTTTATTATTGTTTGGATGGAAAGAATATATACTGTTTCTAAATCAGAAAGAGAAGAAAATTACTGTGAAGTCCAATGCAATTCATTGTTACATTTGAAGGTGTTCAGCCAAGTGTTGAGTTTTGCTGTTTAGCTCCTACTTGCAGAAGCAATGTGCTCGGTAGGACACAGAGATTTAGGAGGCCTGTTTTTTTGATCTGACTTTACCATTTGCTAGGAACAGTAAGTGGATCWAGAGTTAGGGACTTTAGAAAGTGAAATCTTGTTTGGATGTTTCCCTCTTTCCTCTCTGTTTTTAGAAATCCCCTGTCATTGTACCATTCCTATCASTTGGTGGGGCTTTTTTTCCCTAAATTTGCATAACTCAGTATGTGACATTCTTCATGAGTATATCTCTCATCTTCTGGAGATAGAAGGCCTGCATACCTAGACACATGTGCCAGAATGCAGTTTTTATTACTTGAGAACCTYATGAAAATGCAACTAATTGACAATTGACTGCTTCTTTCTATATTAATTATTAAACTTCGGGAAATCCTGAATAAGAACATGGAGATTTGTTTCTTTGTAGGTAATAGAATGTGTACACAACACCAAAAATCACAGTAAAATAGTTCCTTAATAATGTCAAGAACTAGTCATGGGCATTCTGCCTTCAGTAAGCAATTAAGAATTTTTTCCAGAGGGGATATTTGCTAAAACTGCTTTTCGAAACAAGTTAATCAGAGTGGGGAGGAATTAATATTTTACCTCACCGTCAGCTGTCCCTCACTTAAGGACATTTTTCACCTACTGTGAAAAAGGAAATATGCAGAGGCTAATATGAAAATTAAAAAAAGTTGTGTCCACTTGAAGGGTATAAAGGCATTTAAGAAGCTGCTTGTATGTGAGGGAAGGAATGACCTTCCCCTATATTATGCCTGATATAAAACAAACAAACAACAATAATATTTTTATAAAGACCTCAGCAGCAGAGRAGATATTTGGAAATGTTTGTGGGGAGGAAGAAGGGCAGAGCCAGTATGTGTCTGGTGTCACCAGGGAATAAGTATATCAGCACGCACAATAAGAGCTAAATGATGTTACATGATGTGCATTAACTCTGGGCCCATGGGACTGGAAGTTAGAAAATATAAGACTTCTGTYAGACCACAGTATTTGTTGTTTGGTGCATTCTCCTCTCCTTCCTTCTCTTGCTGTGAGGTATTGGTGGGTCCAAGGTCACCACTTCCTAGTCATGGAGTTGTATGTATGCACAGTAATTTGGGAGGTGAAGGGTTGAGATTATTCCCCCCCTGCAGCCCCCCAAAGACTCAAGACCAGCTCAGATTCCCCATGGGACCCAGGGGGGGAGATATCTCAGGGATAGGACTGGGGATTACCAGAAGAGGCTCCTTCCGTGATGTTTGAAGGTCTTTATTTGTGGGGGTCCACGCGGAAAGAGAACGAACCAGGAAATTACAGGGTTTTTATATAGGTCTTATCTTCTGGTGGGCTGTTTGGCCCCGGGCCAATGGGATAGGAGAAGGGGTAAAGGTCAGAGGGATATCTCGGCCTTCCATGTCCTGGGGTAAGGGGAAGCAGTTTCTTGGGGGAATTACAACAAAGGGTTAACTGGGAAAGGATTTATTTATCTGGTAAGCTGAGTGCACTTTTAGATATTCAAGGAGAAAATTGTTATTTTCTTATGCCTGAACTGTATGCAGAAAGGAGGTTAAATCATAGGCAAAGCAAAGAATAACTTCATCTACCAGAGAGGCACTGGAAGTACTCTGTAGTTTTGTGATTAAATATCTGATGGAGAGACTATTATTAGATCAGTAGCTATTTCACATGACTGAGCATGGGGAGTAGGCCACACCTGTGTTTCATACATTTTAAGACATTTACTTGTCTCTTACCTACTTGGGAAAAAAAAATATTGTCCCCTGTCCAGTTATCACATAAAAATTGTAAAGTTTTAGGATATCTCTGTGCAGTTACAAATGAACATAAAAGGAGTTCTGTTGTTGAAGGACTAAACTTCTAAGTGATACTGCCTGGCTACTACTGCCCAGTTAGAGGTATCACAGGATGTGGGAGTCCAGAGAAATAAGTAAACTTATGAAAAGGTTTAATTGCAGTTGAAAACAAACGTTCATTTAAAAAAAATYGCAGCTTTCTTCAGCCAGCCTCTGCTCTGCTCTTTACTGGATAGTGTATATACTTGCYTTTTCTCCATTACCCTTGACCTTTTTAAAGTACAACTTGCTTAGATGAGCAGGCTCTAGAAAGCTGCTACTCAGTGCGTGGTCTAAGGGTTGTAGCAAAATATGTCAAAGTAGAACTCTACACTATGCACTAAATCAGCTACACAGTCTGCCCAAGAGACCTCAGATCTGAGCTTTGGAAGGCCATGATCTGAGCTTTGAAAGCAATTGAAGATGAAAGCAAGAACATATTTGATACAACAATTCTTTTGTGCTGTCTAGGCAGGTAGTAGATAGGAGAGATCCTGAAAATTTGGTCCTGTATGTTGGCAGCAGCAGAGAGCTTGAAGGGAGAAGAGGAATTATCTTGTGTCAGAGAGGCAGCCTTCCTAAGCTCCTGGCCTACAGATTGCATGTCATAGAATTTGTACCCAGAATTATCATATCTATGCAATAAAAATTCCAGCTCATTGGGGTGGATCTGTGGAATCCAGTTGACATACATGGCCATTCATCAGGTTTTACATWAACTCTAGTCAAGTCCTTGGTTACTTGTGGCACTCCTGCCGYGTACTTAAGTTTAATTTTACCCAGAAGATATTTGTTGTATGCAGTCARAGAGTGCTCTGACATGTGAGCCAAGTGAGTAAAATGGGGATAGTTGGGAGTGTCACTTTAAAAGCACACTTCTGATTCAAAATAAACTGCTAATGTACATGCACACAATAGAGATATTAAGTGCATGGATCATAGTCTTGCTGTACTAAAAGCTTCTTCTGAACTTATYTCTCCTTTTCAATGCAGACATGCCAGAAAATCACCTGACAACTGACACCATCATTCAAAATATTTAAATACGACTTATCACATAGGTGAGTTTTCCAATAAAAAGTCAAGAAATCTCTGCCCTGGAAAACTGGAGTTTTAATCAGGTTAAGGCCATAAGGAGGGTATCCAGTGTGACTTTCTGGAGTTTAGTGTATTTTAAGGTCAGAAAGAGCCGATTTTATTCCTCTGTAACATGGGCCTTAGATTTCACAGAGGAATCCTTGCACAAAACCCCTTAAACATGGTTCATGCTGAAATTTTCTTTTCTAATTTCCAGAATTCCCAGTGAAAGGCAAGATATTACTCTCAAAGGGACCCTACACCTGCCAGTGATTACTCTYGCTWCCAAATGTACATCTTACCTGCAAGRTTCAAAGTTTCTMTTCACAACAAGAACATGGAGATTAGTAAAATTCAATTATTCCTGGGGTAAATTTTTGATGTAATAAATGGAAGGACTTTATTGAAAATCATTTTGCCCACGTTTTTACATTCATTGCACATACTGGTATGGGTGCAAGCAACTGTTCATTTTACTAAACRTTATGTGGAGTTTCCTTGAATTTTGAAATGAGATTCCAGGACAGAAGAGCATTACCTCACAAAGTATTTTTCTCAAATATACRTGTAAAACAGGTACCAAGAAAGTCACTTGAAGGACTATCTCTCCACCTSATGGATGGTGAAGATTCCAAGCTGTTAATATTGAATACACTGCTAAAGAGTTCAGAAGCAGAAATGCCTGGAAAATTTATTTTCATTTGTGGTGAAAGACTAATGGTAATGTTAAGCTAGCTTCARTTCAAGGGTCTGATTCACCATTCTATGGGTTGCACAAGGACCTTTTTGAGTAGTTTCCAAAGGTACTRGAGTGGGTCCTGGAAAAACAGCCTTGCAGGTAAGTCTAGGGACACTCTATGGCCATTCTATCTTCCAGCAATTGCTGCAAAATAAAATTAAATATACATACCCTGCTGATAGAGGCAGAATACAGTCAGTATTTCTCCTGAAATATCCATTTCAGATAATGGTTAGATATAAAATAACATTGAATTCACCCTTTTAGCTAYAGATCACATTGACTGTTCCTGGATGGGCATGAATAAGCTTCCTGAACAAAGGAGTCTTTTTGATTATTGTCCAGAGATCTCAAGGATATTAATTTCTTTTTTSACCTAGAGCTCTTCCATGTCTAAACACCTCATGCAGTCAGGTTGATTTGAATGCTAAAAATCCAGCAGTCTGGATGCACAAATGGCCACATTATTGAAAGTGTTTGACCTGAATATCTATTTTAGGAAAATCTCCACAATACCAAATTGCTGATTTTATCTCTCTTCCCTCTCATCTTCTRGTTGCAAATGTTTTGTTCAGTGGTGCTTTGCATATTTTATTTCACGCTTGCAGTATCTCATATTTATGTTAATATATGTCTGCACAAACAATTTAGTGGTACAGGAAAAATTGTCAGATATACAACATAAAGKTTTGCTTCTAGTTATACTTCCTAAAATATTTTGGTACAATATGTTCTTCATTGCTATCTGGACAAAGGAAAAGGTTTACTTGAAATGTTGTTTGGTTGTCACTCAAGTAACCATCCTTTCAGCTTGACATTATTGACAGGGTGCTTTCTTACACCACCATTGCTGATAACAGAAGTTTTTGCCTCAGGTTTGATTTGTTTCTATGGGTATAAACTGGATATCTTTAGGTCTGCAAAATTTTACCCTGAAAAGAGATAGACTGTGGTCCTGCTAAGTGAGTTTCATGGCAGGCATGCCATAAAAAATAGAAATTAATAAAGCAGAAATTACTATAAGTTTGGTGATTTTTTTTTTGCTATTTTTTTTTCCAATTGGACTATTTTTTCCTTTATTTTTGCTGTTGTCTTTAAGGCTTAGATAGA
The DNA here is from genome assembly GCA_902810485.1 of Alauda arvensis. Lineage (NCBI taxonomy): Eukaryota > Metazoa > Chordata > Aves > Passeriformes > Alaudidae > Alauda > Alauda arvensis. The sequence continues at coordinate 978,499 of CADDXX010000271.1, read as the reverse complement.
CTTTATGTTACTGCCAGGATTGGCAATTATATAGAAATTTGCATTGGAGACTTCCCCTGTGGACCTGCTTTTATAGCAGCAGCTGATCTGAGCAGATGGAAATTAGAAGCCAGAGGGATACACTGAAAATCACACCGTGAGAAAACTCTGAAAAAGATGTAACCTGTCTGTTGGACTGTAAAATTGACCAGGGATGTCATGTGGCAATCTGTCCTCAGCTGTCTGATTTATCCAGTCTGACTGACAATGCWATCAGATTGAGTAGATGTCCTTCATAAGTGTGTACTATTATAACAGTTTTGGAGATGGGAAGTAACATGGAAGAAGAAAACATTTCAGTGACAGCAAAAACTTCTGTGCTTCTCCTAGTTCCAGGGTGATGAGATGATATGGCGGCATATCCATGTATTTCTATCAAATTATATTCAAAGGGTGTTTGTATGTGGTTACACTGCTTTTGGGTGCCTGTATCATTATACATCCTAAAAGTCAAAGAGGTAACTGTTTTAGTTAATGTTTTGTTAATATTGTATCTGATGTGGTTGCTGTTGTCCTTCAGTCCTGTGTACAAAAAGAAGAAAACCTGACTGATGCTCATACAAAGAATGTGTTGTCCCTGTGCCTAATCTTTCAAAACATTGGAGAATTCACAAAGTTCTGCAAGTTCCATTTTCATGGTGCATGCAGCTCATATTATGCAAATGAAGCTGTAGTTTTCAAATACACTAATCATAAAGTTTATCCAGATGAGCTCAGTGCAAAAAAAAAAAACAAAAAAAACCCAGCTAATCTCCTTCTTTGATGAACACTCCAAGATGCTCTTCAAAAGTAAATTGCAGGTGAAAGAAAAAGAAACTGATGCTCGCATAAGGAGGAGCAGCTTGGAGCTTTTTTCTTTCTTGTTGTGAAAGATGAGAATAGTCAGTCATTGCCGGTGATGGTTCAGCTTGGTAGCTGTTTGTAGGAGCTGGGAAGGAGTATCAAATCAGGATGCAATATCTGCATACTGAAAAGTGCACTGCACCCTTACTCATAAATTTCTCTGTCCTAGAACTTTTTGACAATTTTAGAAAGGTGTGAGATTAAATAATCCAGGGTCAAAACCAGATTTCAAAAATAAATAAGTATATTGTACTTTTACTTGATAAGAATATTTTGATTTGTCAGCAATTTGTCCTAAAATCTGATCTAAACCTAGATTCTCTTTCAATTTGAACCTATTCCCCTTTGTCTTGTAAGTAAAATGCTCTTGTAAGTAGTGTCGCCTCATCATTCCTGTTTCTTTCCTGTTCCTGTTCTGTACTGTGTGTGATTTAGCCATTTTTGTATTTCCTTTTTCTTTTCAGTTTCCTTTATTTCAGATTTCAGATACCAGAGAAATTATCTTATCAATGATATGATGTGATCTCCCCCATTTAGATCTGTGTGAATGATTATTCCAAATTAATAGGAGAGAATTTATAAGTGAATTTAATTTTAAGACTTTTGTGTCACATTTCCACATTTGAGGTCAGATTGTTCATTCACCTCCAACAAAGTCTGTGGCTCAATTATTTATTTACTACCCATGTTTCTTGACTGCTGGAGTGAAAATACTGTAGTCTCATTTATTTTTGAGATTAATAGCTCCATCTTTCCTTCAATACTAGAGATTGTTGTGTTTATTTAGTTTTCTAACATGATGAGTGTGCATCTAAATGAGCAAGATGCTTCTAATGGATACTTAAACAAAATCAATATAGCAAAAAAAAAAAAAAAAGGAACTGCAAAACCACATAATTTCAGGTCTGTCTGTTTTCCAAGGCATTTTGACCTTAACTCACATAATATTTCTCATGAGGCTGAGAATGAAGTGGGTGACTCAGAGCATGTCAATGAGATAAGTAAAACCTTAATCTAGACTTCATTTGCTTGAACATTACCATTAACAGTTATGTCATTGTTACCTAGTGGTTACCTTTTGCTAATGGGTTAAAGTAGCTTTATAAATCAGTTTTTGATATCTCTAAACATCTGTTCAAAACAATTTTCTTCTTCAGTCCTGACAGTAATACTCATTCTGTGTCAGAAAGGTTGGAGGAAACATGTGGAAGYGGAAACATGGAGTCAGGATGTTTTAGTTCAGTAATTGTGTATATCAAGAGCACTGAAGACACCCATGACAGCTAATTTTGTGATGAAGACTGCACAGAGCTGTGGGGGACACCTGCAAGGATTTACCTACACAGAAACCATACCACTGCAACTGGTGTAGGAATTGGTACTAATCAAAATTCCATGAGCAGAAATTATATGCCTAATTTTAGTCTTAACAGAGCTGTAACATCAGTGCTATTAGTATTCCCAATGGCTATGCAATACAGAAATGAATTACTTTTTTTATTCTTAAAACAAAATAATCTCAGCTCATATACTGACAGAGCTATACAATTGTCTCCATGGGAGCTTTCCCAGGGCTGAAAGTGTTTCAGGTAGCCACTGAATACTAGTGAGATGTTCCAGTTTTCTGGAAATTAGTTGTTCTTTGTTCAGATTGTCTCATAATCTGCTGAAATACAAATAAGTCTCCCAGAGAAGCAAAACAACTAAAATATTTAAGACAAAAAGAATTGTGTTCAGGTGTAAAAATCTTCCCTTTYCTCTTTTTTTAAGGAATTATACTTATGAGCCATTGTCATAAAGGGTCATGACAAATCCTCCAGGAAACTAGCAATAAGTTTAAGGGGAGGCACTGTGGACCTGAACGGGCTGGAAGATGAACTTGGTGTAGGACTACTTTCTGCTCTGGGAACATTTTATTGGACTGTGCCACTTGCACTGCCAGGCAATTGCTCTTTTGCTCCACTGATAGCAATCATGGCTAGTAAAAGATTAAAAGGCTGCCTAATCTTCAGACTCCTGCCAGTGGCAATCAACAGAGAAAGTCCCGAAAGGTGATGCAGGGTGTATGAGCTGAATAGGGAATGGTGTGCACTTTTCAGTAGCAAGCAGAGGAAAAAGGCACTCCCCTTTGAGTGATATTAAGCTGTGAGCTGCTGAAGAGTGCAGTGGTTTTGGGGTGCTGCTCCTGCTGACTCCTGCTGGAATTGCTGAAGCTGCCCAAGTAGGAGCTGTCTTTGCCTTCAGGCAGCTGCAAATTTGSCGGGAGTTGTGGAGGGACAGCCTGGAGCACGGGGAGGGAAGAGGAAGCTGCAGCAGCCACAGAGAGGCAGTCTCCACCTGACCAGATTTGAAACCACACTGGGCTCAGGGGGCTTATTGCATCCTTTGCATTTGGCTGAACGTGCTGTTGTCCTCCCAGTGAGCTCCTGAGCCCTGTGCTGTGATGCTCTACCTGCTGAGCTGGCACATCTCCCTGTGTCAGTCCCCACGTGTGCACTTCTGCAGTGACTGTGGTGCACTGACAGCTCTCCTGCCTCCCTGCCCAGCTGTGGCTGTGTCCTTTGGCAGGGTTAACTCAGCCCTGGGCAGATGCCTAGCTGTTTTTCKTGCTTAAAAGGGACAATGAAGTGTCCGGGGTAGGAGCATGAGATGTCTTTGTATGAGTGCAATCAAGACTCTAGACTAATTCTGCAGGAGCTAACTAAAAGTAAATGTTTCCATCTGATTTACTACCATATGATGGTAGTAAAACATTTGCTTGTAACCCCTGGCTCCATAAACTTTTATCAACCCTGAAGCCCTGTAGGCCTTGTAATGTATCTGTCCACTTTGCAGCAGCAGTTGATATAGGTGCTTTCTTCCAGCATGGGAGCAAAGGTTGTTGATGATCTTTCTGTGACATTCTTATTTTAATCCCTGCAGGAGACATGGTCAAAGTTGACTTTAAAACAACAGTATAATTAGAAGTATATTTCCAGGGCAGAAGGAGTGCCAGTGCTGCTGAGCAAATGGTGGGGTGTACACAGCAGAATATATCTTCTGTACAAGGTAGCAAAAACCAGAAGGCTAGAATTAAATTATCAAATCCCCATTACCCATCAAACTTGCCTTGTTAGACAGTGCTTCTACTATTTCATTGTTTTTCATGGAAGTGTTTTATCTTGTATTCTTTATTGTGCAGGGTGYCTTTTGAAGTAAATGAGTTCAGGCACTCTCTGTCTCCCTACTCCACRAGAAAAAGTATTTACTGATGTGCATGACCTTGTCAGAATTTATGGTTCCAGTGCAGGCAGCTGGGCTGTAACTACAATTCTCTCCAGAGAAGGCAGAGGAGTTCAAGTGTTTGGGGTGACAGATAGGGCCATGTTGACTTTTCCTTCAGGAATGAGGAGTGGCAGCATTATCTCCTTTACTCAGAGCAAACACTTTTRGTTTAGGTTAAAGATGATGTCATTTAGAGCTTCCTATTGCCAGTGTTTTGTTCCCTGAATTATTGCTATACTTACATGACAGTATCTTAACCCATTGCTAACATGTGATCTTATTCTTCTCCTGGACAGCTGCCTATGTTAAGAGTAACCAAGGTTTTCTTCTGAGGATTAGAGCTTGCTGGAAGCCTTACAACAATTTCTTTTTCTATAAAACATGTTGGTTTGTCAGAAAGTAATATGTTTTGTGGCAATATTCTTTTTTTGTACCTGAGAATTTCCTTCTGGGTTCCCAGTTGATCTAAGGAAACATGGGAAGAGCTGTTCTCTAAGCCATTTTCTTTATATGTTGTATAGAGTTTCAAAGTCTTCTTCTGCCCTCTGTTTTTCTACAAAGGACTCAGCTCTCCAAAAGATGGGGTAGCCAAGTAATTACTTTAAGTTTTATAAAAGTAAAGAAAAGAAGTTGTAAYTCCTCAAAATAATAATAATGTTTCTCAGTAGCATTACTGCAGGAATAACCATTTCCACCAAAAAGCTGATTTAGTAACCAAAACAGAACTCTGTGTGTGATGAACATGCCAAATTTTTTATCAGTTGCAGCATGGTAGCTGTTTCCTCTACATTTCCAGGGAACACTTTTTCTATGGAGATCTTCTTTCAGGACACAGATTTTGAGACTGAGTTAAGATCTGGATTCACCAGTACTCTGCTTTTGGAACAATATGGAAGGCATATAGCCTGTTCCCTCAAGGACCATCTGTTTTGTAGCAATGCATTTTCCTAGATCCTGTGGTGGGCTGGAGTATTTCTGACAGTGCCAGTGAAGAAGTGTCACAAAACTGTCTAATAATATCACGTTGCCTTCATTCCACATGCAGCCCATTTCCAGTCTTAACCACATTAGTTGTCCCATCCCTTCCCATCCAGCAGAGCAGTTAAGCATATGCTTAAGTCAAATTTCTKCCAGTCTGATTTAAGTAGCACTTAAACCAAGCACATTCTTAAATGCTTATATGGCTGTGGAGAGATTTAAATATGTCCTTAATGTTCAGTGCATGCTAGTATGCCTTGCTGGATGGGAACTCTAAAAATGGAAAGGGCCTAAACCTATTTTATTTCACTGTACTGCTGTTCCTTCTAATATGCTGGTGGCTGTTAGAAGGAGATAGCTCAGTTCAGACTGAGTTTAATAGGAAGGCTCCAACCTATCAATGTTTTCAAGTTAATAAATATTTAAGGGTAGGATATTCCATTGCTGGGGTGAATTTTGGAGGATGTGGTAAACCACAGTCACTTTAGATGAAAGAATAGAATAAAACAATTAATTTCAAAAAAATATGTTTTTTTTAAGAATATTTTTTCTTGGACAAGGCCTGAATAATATGATACAAAGGGATAACACAAGAAATTAACTTGTACCTTCATCAGTAAATGAAGGCTATGCTTTTCATCAAGAAACCAACTCTTTCAGACCTGGGCACACACATACAAAAATGTATTATTTTTACTGTATATTATATCATTATATTTTATGTGTATTATATAACATACATAATATATATTATAAATCTATAACATGAATAATCTTTGCATTATCTAATATATTATCTATATTATTCACTTTGTACTCTCTGATAATATCTTCTCAAAACATATTCAAGCACTGTTACCTAAAAAATTAAACTTTAAATACTTTTCATCATTGCCTAAAAAGTTATATTTTACATACTTTTTTTCTTACAAAAAGCTCTCTCTTCAGCTATAGTGGTCCTCCCACAATATCTTGTTTTTCCTTAAGGCTTTATCTCAGGATTATAGCTAAGCTTAGTAAATAGGATAAACAAAATTAATTCCCAAACCTTGACTTTGTAACAACRYATTTCTTACAAAGGATAAAAAGACYACTGAATAAATTCAGCTTCAGAGAAGTGGGAGTCTGACAGATTTAAACAAACTTAGTGGGAGCAGTTGGCATGCTGAGYGCTAGAGACCTCATCCAGAGGAAAAAAATTCTGGGCTAAAGAGAAATGTCATGAATTTCAGCAGGGAGAAATGCAAACTGAGAGGAGCATTGCCATTTACCAATGCTGCTTGGGAAGCAGTTGAAGATGACTCTAGTGCAAAGGACCTGGATGGATAATGGGTGCCAAATTCAAAATGAAGCAGCAGGGAGCATTCTGAGATCAAAACAAGCTTAGTGTCATTTATTATCTAGAAAAAAACCCAACTATGCACATACAGTCTTTTGTAAACTTTTCTTCTGAAGCTCCTGACTGAGTTAGAAACAACACTGAGTGTGTGAAATTAGCACTAACATTSAGAATAATAAGTATTACTAAGTAGGAGTTAATAGAGCAGGTTGATATGTCACAAAAWTTCACACAACATTTTCATGCAATGTTGATACTTGGTTACTGTATGTAGTATCAAATCTGATACTCAACATTTTCATCGATGGTCTAAAAGAATCATGAAACCAAGATGACCCTGACATTACTACATTGGCAAATTAACAGTGTGGAAGGGTCATATAGTYCTCCTAATTTAGTCCTGCTAATTTAGGTCCTTTTTTAATATTAGAATTCTTGCTGTAGTTTAAAGCAAATACATATACCTAGAAAAAAGATATTCATTCCACACACAACTTCAAAATTGGTGCTTTGTCTCACTATCAGACTAAGAAAAGAAGAATAACTTAAAAACAGGTAAAGAAAAAGCACGAACCTTGAATACATTATTAGGCAAACACAAGTAAGATACAAATTACTGTATCAAAATGGAGGTGGGAGTCAAATTTGATTTCATTTGGTATATGACATTATGAAATTGTTAGAATTTTTTAATAAAATATAGGGTTCCAGAGTTTTCAAAGGGAAACTAAATATTACAGTTAGGGAATTTATTTAAGAATTGGAGAACACTTTCATGAAATAGTTAAATAAACTTAGACTTTAAACTTAAATACTTCCTTGAGATACTCCTCATCTTTCGATTAAGTGTTAAGTACCAAAGTGAAGACAGATACGAATACAATAAAAAAGGTGCTGGTCTTGAGTAGTGTCTCCACCCAGAAAGTGCCCTGCTGATGTAGAAATTTTATTTCTGTGGGAGGATAATAGAATATTGACAACTGTTTGCAAACCCAGTCAAGTGGCATGAAGCTGAGGTATAGAAAACCCCACATATAATTTTAATTGTTCTTTAGCCTTGTGTGTTGGAAAAGTAGAACATCTATGATTAAACAATATAGGCCTGTGATAGACTTAGAAACACTCTGCAGAATATGCTTAAGATTCCTGCCCTGCTGTGGGAAAGATCAAAGCACAGTAGTAACCTGTGTTTGAGTAAATCCCAGATATACAGGCAAAACCAGCAGATTCAGAGATCCTCTAGCATGGACTGGGAYCCACAGTGTCTGCATTTCCTCTTGTGTGCCTCTGTCCAGGTGCTGCTTTGGGGATCCCTCGATGGCAAGGTAACAAAAATAAAACTACTCTTCATTTGTGGTTTTTGAGGTTATTCCTGCAGCCYGCCWGTGCAAGCTCACACAATTGCCTCTTCAAAATGTGTTTTTTCTATGCTCTGAATATAATAGAGAAAGTGCTTTACWGTGTTCAGCTCTGCTAGATTCTCCTCTCTAGCTATTTTCTCATCAGGAAAGGATTCTTTAGTCTAAGGGGAGAAAAAAAATTGGAAGCGATGAAACTGGAGCCAGACAAATTCAAAAGGTTGAAAAAACCTCCATTTTTAACAGCTAGATGGACTAGATCAATGGTAAAAGAAAAAAAACGTCAAGAGACATCAAAGGGCCCCATTTCTCACTTTCCTGTTCAAGACTGGTGTATGTCAAAACCTGTGCTTTAGTCAATGGCATCTAATTCTTTATTAAGCACTAGTAAGTGAGCTAGAAAAGGGTRAATTGGTGAAAATAATTTATGACATCCAGAGATTCAGAATGAATTATTTTATAGAATAGTATTTTATTTATAATATAGTCATTATTCTATAGTCAGAGTGAGCATTGAACAGTACAAATGTATTATTTCAGTKRCCATTTTCTGCCTGCTAATATCCCACCATGTCTTGTGACTGAGATAACTTTCAATATTCTGCTGATCAGTCACCAAAGTACTATTCCTCAACAATTCTTATAAGTAGTAGAAAGGCCTCCTAGTTTTTCATCTCAGGACTCCAAATTTCCATCAAACAGAAAATATCAATATTTGTGTACAGTAATRATAACCTAAAAACTAACCATAGAAAATCCTCTTCTTATTAAGGCGCTGAAACGTAATTTCCCCATAATTATAATATCCTTTCAGTAGCAATAAGAATGAAAAATAAAGAAATAAAACTAAATAAGTAGTCCCAATAAAAACAAAACAATGAAAAATCAAACCAAATGAAAACAAAGAAACCCCCCCCCCAAATCACAAACAAACTAATAAAAAACCCAAACATATTGTGTTGTAGTACTTAAAATTCATGTTTAAGTACCTTTATCAGTTTTTGCATTTCCAATTGCACCAACCCTTTATGTCATCATTTTTTCTACAGGCACATGGGCTCACATTTCCTTGGGGGATTGATGGCCTTGGTGTGTTCAGTACCAAAGTGGCTCTAACTAAGCTCAGAGAGAATCCTTGCCAATACTTTGTGAGYTCACCTTTTTTTTTATCCTTCAAATTTCAAAGGACTTGATTACCTCACACTTGTCATATCCTCACATTAACCTGACTGACTTATTTTCTGTTACTAGACAAGCATGTTTTTAGACTAAATATGCTTMTCATGTAATAATTAAAATTTCCATTGACCTCTAAAAACAATTGCAAAATAAATCCATGAAATCATTATTGGAAGAAAGTTTTTTTACTTTTTATGTTCAAAGAGGAATTACAAGTGAGAATTTCACAAGGCTAATCTCTTGTGTGTGATACCTTGGTATTTATACTGGAATCATACTCAASAGAGATTGAAACTGAAATGGAAGTCACATTTTGTGACTTAATATATGAGAAAATGTCTTCAGTACTTTCCTTTGTAATGTCCAGTTTCACAGAAATCTTTCAAAGCTATATTTCACTGATGCTAGTGTGGGACTATGGGCATTTGTAATGGAAAGCATTTTGACTCTTTTTGTTCAGAAATATTGAAAGTTCACCAGGACTCAGATCATAAAAGTACCTTAAATGAGGGAATTTTTTTTATTTTAGTTGCTATTTAAGACTGTGTGAAATATGTACTATGTGGTAGCAATGCATTTTTCAGTACTGACTGTTTGAAATTTCATATTTGGAGACATTCTAAATTTGCACAATTTCCCATCTGAACCTATAATTCTTTCATGGGTGAAATCAAATCCTGGCTAGTGCTTTGGAAACCTGATAAATCACCTATTTTATCASAATCAAGGTACAATATCACTTTGTTAATCAAATATTCATGTTGAAAGAATATTTTTTTACACTGCTGCTTCTCTAACAATATCTCTAAGTCATCTGTGTTCTTTATATTCTCTTTTCCATAGACTYGGAATTCTTATTCTCCCTTCAGTTTATTTTTCCTGAGATATTTGGTGTAGAAAAACGCAGATGTCAACATATGTATGTGATCATATTCCTGTAGTCATAGTAAAAAATTAGATATTATTTTCTTAGTGATGATATGGAAAGGTCAAAATTTTAGATGTGGAGTAAAATAYTTCCATTATAACTACAGTTGTTGAGTGAATGACTAATACAAAGTCTAGCAATGTGAAATGGAATATGAGATATAATTGCTTGTCTTTGTTTATTTACTCCCACTGGGGCCTAAGAGTGTTTTTTGGTTTGCATGGTTTCATTACACCAATTTGAGACCTACCCAGTTTCTTCTGTGGCAGTAAACAGTGCCCTCTTCTGCAGCTTCAGAAATAAATTTATAGAACCATGGAATCATAACATGATTTGAGTTGAAAATTATCTTAAAGATCATSTAATTCCAACCCCCTGCTATGGACAGGGAYAYCTTTTACTAGAACAAATTGCTCAGACCACCATCCAACCTCCCCTAGAGCACTTCTGGGGATGGGGCACCCACAGCTTCTCTGSAAAACCTGTTCCAGAGCCTTACCACTCTCACAGGAGAGAAATATCTTCTTAATATCTCATCTAAACTTTTCAGTTTGAAGATATTCCCACTTATTCCATCACTCTGTGCCCACAAAAAAGCCCCTCTCCAGCTCTCTTGCAGGCCCCCTTTAGGTACTAGAAGGAGCTCTAAGGTCCTCCCTGTAGCCTTCTCTTTTCCAGGCTGAATAAACCAAATTTTCTCAGCCTGTCTGCATAAGAAAGGTGATCCAGCCCTCTCATCTTCTTTGTGACCTCCTCTGGACTTTTTCCAACAGGTCCATGTSCTTGTGTTGGGSACCCAGAGCTGAACACAACAAGAGCAGAGTAGGGGGGCAGAATCCCCTCCTTTGCCCTGCTGGCCAYGYTGCTTTTGATGCAGCCCAGGATACAACTGACTTTCTGGGCTGTGAGTGCACACTGGTTGTCATGATGAGCTTCTCATCCACCAACAGCCCTAAGGCCTTCTCCTCAGGKCTGTTCTCAATCTGTTTCTCAGATTGCCCAGCCTGCACTTGTGCAGCAACATGTCTCAATCAGCAACATGCCTAGCCTAAATTTTAGACCTGCCTTAAACACTCACATGACACTAAAAATTAGCATTAACAGGYTTTTATCCAGAGGGATATTTCTGGAGTTCTCAGGCTTGGTTTCTTTCAGTTCTTGTTTCTTAGCAGGGCTACCTGCTTGTTTCATAAATTTATACAAGGTTAACTGACATTATTATGCGGTCACACACTGCTTTGAAATTGGTTTTGAGCCTGGGCTTATAATAGCTGATTTACAGTGTCTGCCTATTTAATAAAGAAATAAGTGTGAAAAGCAACCATCCTGTTCCTATTTTTTTGTTTGGAAAACTGTTCTTTTGCTCACTAGGAAGCCTCTTCCTTACTCTCCTGCAGCTTTGAAGCTTTGAAATCACTTAATGTCCAGCAGATTAGATTGTTTGCACATCCTAATACCTCCTACAGCTAGGAAATATGGTCCTTCCAATAATGTGTTCTTTAATATTTTTTTCTGCACAAACTGCCATTTCATGAGTGGCTGTTGTCCCAGTGGAGACATGGCAGAAAGACTGTCATCTTCAATAACACTGTTTGAATCTGGAGTTTAAAGAGTTTTTTCTAATAAGGGGTATAAGCTATATAACATCTTTAGCTTTTTGCACTGTTTGCAGCTTGAGGCCTGAGCTCTGTATGCTGCTGGGGTCTTGTGCATGTTTTGTTTTGAAAAGCTGGAACTACTCAGAGTGCATCAAACTAAAGACATACACAATTCTTTTCAGGATCCAACCCCTGAGAGGACTCCTGACATCTTATAACCTTCTAGCTTGATTGCTCTCCACCCTGCAGAGCACCYGTGGGATTTGCACACTTTTCTAAGCATTCCACATAGACACTTCCCATTGATGGCTGCTCCTTGGCTTTCTGTAATRAAATACCCTGTTGAGTTCAGACAGGGAAAGAGATTTCAGTGTTGACATGGTTGGGAAGTCTTGAGACTTGCCATCTGCAACTCTGGTAGCTTTGAAATTATAATAGAAGTTTTTAGGAGTGGAAAGATATTAATTTATAATGGCAAGCTGATGTCAGGGGTGGTAGACTCTACCAGACACAGAAAAGTTGTAATGAAGGGATTATTTGACTCCGCTACAAAGACACAGTATTTTAATGCATTATCAGGGGTCAAAGGTTCAAAATATGTTCTGAGATCCTGGGGCAAGGATTTGTTTTGCTGTGCTTAWAACAAGGAAGCTGAAATTTCATTAGAACATAAAGGTGCTGTGTCAAGTGAAACTAAAGACCACCTAGCTCRCTGATTCCAACAGTGGCCTGGTGTGCATGCCCATTTCAGAAGCTGAGCATCTCCTTTTGACTCTTTTGTTGATATGTTGGTAGTTTTCTCATTATCTAGATAAAATTCTTTAACCTTTATTGAGGCAACAGACAAAAGTTGTCAAAGACAGAAGGTATGTTGTAGGTCCAAAAGAATAAGCAGTGACAGGATCAGAAGAAGAGCAAAAGGAAAAGTTTAGGAACACAAGGTAGATGGAAAGAAAACAAAAGTAAAAAATAGCTAAAGTCATTCTACTTATAAATTTTTCCCACTCAAGATCCTGTCAGTCCTTTTGTCTCAGCTCACCTTGGCAGAACTCTTCCTCCATTTGCCATAGAACTCAGGATTCCAGGCCTTTGGCTTCTCCTRTTTTCAAAACGATTTCTTTTATAGCATCTTTTCTGTGGAAAATCACAAATTTATTTGTACACACACASAGAGACACACAGAGAAGCATTAGGAGTGGTGGGAAAAGCAAAATCATCCAGGAGATCTGGACAGAATAGTTTAACTATGCCTCTGTAACTCTTTAAAGAGGAGACTGTGAATCTAGTCTCAATACTTTTTATTTACAAATTGTTAAAATTCTGATAAAGCAAGTAGCTCTACCCTCTTTAGTGATAAGGGCCTCATAATTTAAAAATAGTTCAAAAGAAAAATGTTGTCATCAATTGAATCCTTTTTAATTTTCTAATAATTTCAAATGACTGGAGGGTTGCTATAGATCTAAAGATCCTATTCCTGAAGATGACTCATTCATGAGTAAATATAACTGTGCAAGATATTAGTTCTGATATTCTTAATTAAAAAAAAATATAAAGGAAGAAATTACTTCCAAAAGCAAGTGTTAGTCTCATTAAATCACAATCTTAAAACATAGGATATGTGAGCATTCTGACTATAGCCTATGCATACCTAATTAATTCTCCTGACATTAATTACAGAATCATGGTATTTTTTTTTTCTCCACAGGAAAAATGCCATATTTGTATAGGACAAATAAGTTTCAGGGGTAGTCCTGGGTAGGCCAACAAGTATTTATTAAGAGAAACACACCTCATCTCACCATCCCTAATTGTTCTGAAGCTTCATTTTGTTCAATATGTAGAAAGTATAAAAATGTTCTAAAGACATTACCTGAGGAAAATCCCTAAAGAAATTAAWCATGTTTTCCCTAACTCATGATTTAAATGATGTGTACAAAGGTGTACAGAGCCCCTCACGGAAAAATGTTGATAAACAGAAATAATAAATCTCTGTTAACAAAGTGAATGTTGCATCACGTGTGTTAAATGATGAAGCAATTACAGATTGTTAATGATGCAGAATTACAAGGGAGTTTAGGCAATCCTGCTCAGACAGCTTTAATTTTGTCATTTCTTAATATTTGAGCACTTGATTTTGTAACCTTAAGATCTGTTCCACTCTTATGCTTTTTTTTTTCCACTTAATGTGCATGAAAAAATGACCTTTACYGTACAGACTTGTATCATGATTCAAAATTACTGACAATTTGTGATGCAGTTTATAACATTATTAGAAATAAAATCTGGTTAGCATCAGAAAAGATGGCCTAGAAGTCATTATACAAGCRGGTCAGAGTTTTAACAAATGACATACATACTGTTTGTCAGATAAGATGTGTCTCCAGAGGCAAATTAATACATGTCCTGATGAACATACAGTGTCTTTCCCAGCCTTTCTCCATACTGCCTTCTTACATTTAGCAGTAGGTAAGTAAGAACTGAGATTTTGTTTGGTCTTTCAGCACACTCCAGCTACTTCTCATGCATCACTTTTCCTTGTGATAGCACTGACTTGATGGAACTCACCTTTAAAAAAAAGCCTGCTCCAGAGTCTGTTTTCTCATGACTTCATTTTTGCAAAAAAATTATTTCTTCATAGCTCTCAAACACCTGGGTTTTGTTCTTCACAAAGGTGGAAATTTCAGCTACCAAACTGCAGTAGCCCCTTGAGTGGAACATGATCCACCTGCCAGTCAATCAATATAATGATATGTCACTGTAACCCAGCAATTGACACAGCCTTGATGGAACATCCACAGGCAAACAGCATGCATWCCTCTTAATGTTAAAGGTCTGAATGCAACACAGAGAAGCATTTGAAATTAGAGTATTTTCCACCTGGTAGGAAAAGCTGGATGGGTGGAGAGACAGGCTAGGCATCATTGAAGATGTCTCTTTTGTTAAGAGGCACCCTTCTCTCCCGGTCTTGGAGGACAATATATCTCAACTCAAATTAAAATAAGAGTGTGTTTCTATGCTATAAGCAGGCTGTCCTTCATTTTAATTACAGACTCTAACAAGGCAAGTCTGTTGATGCAAAACAGGAGAAAAAAAATCATGCAGCAGAAAAATTTCAATATCTTAATGGGGACCCCTGCAGTTTCGGTTCAAGACATTTKTACAGCAAAGCCTGAACCACGAGCTCAGGATCATGTCCTGGCACCACAGTAAGGTTCAAATATAACTGATGGATCAGAAAAAACTATGTTTTCCTACTGCTTTTTTGTTTTCACTCTGCTTGGCATAACTTTATCCCAGGGATGTGGCCTGAATATGTCCTTCCGTACTTGCAAACACCTACTTGCAAAATGTGAATCTGTAGGTTAGAACAAAGGTTCTTTGGGCCARGAGAAGTGAACTGATTAGAGTTAGGTTACAGCATCAGCAGCTGACTTAGGGAGGAGTATAGAGGTCTGATTTGTGAGATAGGAAATTGATACAGAAAAAAAATAATTCAATGATTCTTTAGGAATTGCTGGYTAGTTGTTAGACCAGATATGTTTTCCTTGTGTATTATAGACGCATGCTAACATAAAATATTTAAATTTGGTACTTTTGCTGATTATTTCCTGAAATACATGKGCATAACAGTAGGGTTTAAATTGCCCCACATAGATGATGGGTAGAATCTTCCACTGATTGTAGCAATATTAAATTTTCAGTTTTATGGAGGTCTGTATTTAGTTCCCCKGCTTCTCTCTGGTGAGACCCCCATCAGAAGTCTGGCATCCAGCTCTACAGCATCTACAGTTCAAGAAAAATATGGATCTGCTGGAGTGAGCAGAGGGCAGGAGCACTTCTCCTATGACAACAGCCTGAAAGAGTTGGGGGTTTTCAGCCTTGAGAAGAGAAAGGACTGGGGATATTTTATGGCAGCTTTGGTAGTTAAAGGAGCTTATTAAAATGATGGGGACAAGCATCATATCAGGACCTTTTGTGAATGCAAAAGGGGCTACAGTTTTAAACTACAATAATGTAGGTATAAGGGATACAATCAGACATTTTCAGCCGCTTGCTACTCTTTGTTCCCATCAGATTAACATATCTGATAAATGGTTGTCTTGTTCACCTTACAGAGCTTTAGGTGTAATTTTAATGCCTACKTCAAGTCTATAGTGTGTGATTGCCTGCTGAGCCTACTGAAGGTGTATTTGAACACAGAGAGGGGAAAAAAATTTTTATGTTACATATACACAGACACACACACACACATATATATACATGTATGTATATATATTAATAGTGCAATGGAATTGACAATTGCTCCCTTTGGATTATGGAGATTCTAATTATGACCAAGACTAAGGACCAACTGGCTCAGAAAGTCTACATCACATCTCAGGGTCTACTTAGAAAGTTTTATCCCTGTGTAGAGAAAGSAAATWCTTTCATTGCAAAGCTACATGTCARGGAATGASTGCCTTCATGTGGYGCCACAGTAAGAAATGCAATRCTGCYTGACAAAGGCTACAGGGCAGTACTTGTATAGACAGGGAGACAAAAAATCAGCTTCCCAGGAAAATGAAAGGACCAGTCCCTGAGAAAGAGCTAAAGTGCTTTTGCAGAAGGTTCTAAAAATCCTGCAACCTCATGCTTGGAAAGCACAGAGTTCTCCAAAGCACTCTGAATGTCAAAGTTCTTCTTCTGTTCTGTGTTGTAGTTGTTCGTCACAATTAAAACTAACAATAATATATCACAAAAACTTGTGGAACAATATTTATTGCTGTTCTACATAGTTGTATTTCCAGAAGGCCAGTCCTGGTATGTGTTGCTGCTGTAAAAATGCAACTGTCGTTTTATTATCCCTGTTACAGAACATCCTTCATTATTTATAGAGATTGTGTTTGCAAAGACAAATGACTTCTGCTCTTTCCAGAAGCAATAACAAAGTGATAACACTTTTCGTTAACAACCAATTTCTTCCCTACCCCTGAGCTTGCTGCACGTTCATCTGATCTTGGGATTTCATAGGCAGCTTGAMWGAATGCATCTCTGTRTTTATTAACTGTCACMGTTTAAGGATGGTTTTTTGTCCACKTCCATTTTCCATTCTAATTATGGTAGTAATAAAGTATTTTTTGAAATTAATTCAGTTATGCATTTTGGGCATAATTTTTAAGCATATACATAAATATATGTGTTAGTATATGGAATATTTTAGTAGAATATATAATTTTCTAAAAGATCACAGTGATCACACTTCAAAAATCAGTGATATGGGGCTAATCTTTAAACTTTTGTCTTTATCAGACAAACATTCAGAGGAGTTCTTTGATGTATATTACACAATTATTATTCATAATATAAAGCATTATTTCTTAATGACTTTGCATATCTTAGACATTAATGCTATGAAGCTAATTTTCAAGCTTTCAAGTACTCATTCTCTTATAATGTTTCCTACTTAAGCGCCTCATGAAGGAGCCTCTGCAGTATTCCATAATCTCTATAAAAACGACAGCAAAATTTATCACTCTAGTGTGGAAACAAGCAGAAAAATCATGCAAAGAATCCACAGATATACTGAGCAGAATTAAGAGTAGAAACATATTTCCTTTCTGGGGAAAAGCAAGTGGAAGCTGAAAGAAAGAATTTTAAACAAACAGGGACCTGGATGTTCTCTAAAGTTTACTTCATCTTGTGTCTTTAAAATAAAATACCCATTTCTAGATYAGGAGTCTAGTTTATGCTTTGAGCCACTGCTAACTGCATGAAGGATTGCATTATTCAGTGATAGCAAAGTAAATATTAATTTGCACAAAGGCTATATTTTAAGCAAGGCGCCAGCAGAGCAGAACAAGTTGAATTCTACAGTAATTAGAAGACATAGCAAGTATACAGTGATGAAATGTGAATTTTTCAGTGGACTTCAGAAAAAAGTTTATGCGCAGTGTACAACAAAGCCAGTCTTGACAGCCACGCTTGACAGTAAATCTAATGAATGGGAATTGGACCATGAGTCTGGATTTGGCTTTAGCTTTGTTAAGACTTTGCTGTGTATACGATAGGGAAGAGAACAGGGATAATGACTTTTTATCCTGTTTTTGTCTTTGATTGCAGAACTCAGAATAAATGACTGCATCTGTAGTTGTATTCTGTTGTATCAGTATAAAATTATTGTCAGTTTAGACATGAAGATAATGACTGTAAGTCTAATAACTATTTTTCCTTGTCTGTGACTAGCTGTTTGATGGAATCTGCTTGGAAATCAGTTTCCCTCTTTTCCTGTTTACATGTGATGGACACACTCAACCCTCATTTAAATGCTGTTGTAGCAATATAAGTGGACTGAACAGTGACACTGACTTGCTCCATGTTTTGCTTTGGAATTTTCAAATCTGTCTGCATTATCCAAAGTAGAGTCCACATAACTGCTGAAGAATGAGCTGCAGTTAAGCAACAATGCTGCATTTCAGATGTTCTGAGCTAAGGTCTGTACAGCATCTTATCAAATTAGCAAGATGATCTTACAGAAGTCTATGTTTCTCAGTAATGCCAAAGGTAGCAATAATTAAAACTGATRTGTTTATGTCATTAAGTCATTGGTSWGATCTTGAAACCAGAAAAATACATTAATATTGTGTTGTCCTAAACATATAGGGTAAGACTTATCAGTCTGAGAAAGGAGTTTTGCCATTGCTATTCAGGTGCTACTCTTTATCCACAGCATTTTACCAGGGACAGTGAGTGTGTCAGATTGAGTCAGTATTTGTACAAGGTCCCTCRAGTACATGGTACTGGGAGATGTGTGTGCCTCAATGCATCTTTCCTTATCATAGAGTGCTACTGCTACGTGTCAGAGATCAAAGCAAAGGCAAGTAGAAAGAGTACGGCAATTCTTACATTTCCCGTTTTCAAGAGTTCATGGGTATCCTTGTCTTCTACTCCAGGGCAAAAAGCTGYCTTTGAGAAATCTCCATGTCCTTTTTTCCCCTTGCTCTTGTATTATGAACTCCTGTAGGTGGACAGTGTAAGTACCCAAGGTTCCACAATTGTGACAAGCAAGTAATAGCATATAAATAGGTGTAACACAATAAATGTTTGAAGTATTGAACCAGGTCAGAGTGGTTTTTTAAGATCTGGGAGCTCTAAAAATATTGAATTATTTTTCCAATGGGATGTTTGCCTTAAAATCAGGGGGGAAAAAAGGAAATTAAAAGATTCAATGTAGAAGAAACATTCTTTCTGAGAAAAGAGAGCCTACAAGACATTCTGTGTGTTTCTTTTAAGTTATGGTGAAACAGTGTCATTTTATGATTTTCAGCCTTGAATTTAACTTGTATTTTAAGAATCTAACCATCTACTTTTAAACAAATGAGGAAAAAACAAAACCAGATTAAAAAAAAAAAAAAAAACAAAAACAAAAACAAAGAAAACCCCAAAACAAACACAAAACCCACCAAAAGTGCTCGGGATTTACAGTGAAGGAAGGCACAGTTGACTCTCAAGACTACTCTTTTGCCAAATTTTCTAAAAAAGAAAATACAAAGGATTTTTAGAAATCAAGATGTTAGAAAAATGGATTGAGACTTTAAAAATGCAGAGGAGACAATTCAATTACTGAAGCCTTGGAAACCATTAAACAAATATGTCAATCTTGTTCCAAGAGGAAATAGGGGATTCCTTTAAAATTTGAATAGAATCCTTTGGGGTTTAATTGCAGATCATCTCACCTAGAAAAGAATGAAGGTTTATATCAAAAATGTTCCTAGTACTGAGACATCTGGAGTATTCACTTAAGATGTCCTGGAACATTGCACAGTAATTTCCAGCATTTTAAAAGTTATGACCTCTGGCTATTTTAAAACCAGTCTTGTTAAGATCTTATTTTCCTTTTTATACTTGACATAACTGGAGGCAAAAATATAATTGAATCCTATGTATCTTTGTGGGGTGAAGAGGGTGTGTGTGACTAGGGGGTTAAATAAAGGTTATGYTGTACCAGCTTCACTCCTGCAAGAAAATGTGGTTTTTTCTAATGAGTGCTCAGCATGGTCTAGTGAGAATTTTTGATTCCTAACCACTTACACTGCACTTTGTGGCCAAAACGTACCTTGCAGAGTGGAGCGTAGAAAAGATAATTTGCTGACAAAAACACAATAGATATCAGAAACAAAAGCTTCTCTTTCTTTCCCAGCTGCTCATCTGTACCATGCTATAGCAAACCAAAGCCCTGCCTTTCTCCACTATTCCAAAGCAATTTGTGGCTCTCAATTGAACAGAAATATACAGGCTAAGACTTTACAGCTATCTATACTTTTGTATTTTCTCCATATAACATTTCTGTGTGTCACAACTATAATACAGTTAAGAGTGAAAACAGCTTTCATCATGTAGAAATTTAGCCTCTCCATTTGGGGCTGATGTAGGTTTTTCTCATTATAAACTGAACTTTATTTTCTCCTTCTTTACCCTAYAATTTCTTGTTTAGATACTTTGAAAATAAGCACTTAGCATGCTACTGACTGCACTGGGGTGCAGCTTGATTCTCTGCAAAGCCAACCATTAGTATTTRCAGGAATTAGAGTCATGATTTTTTCACATGCTTTTGACTCAGTTTTACCTAAAAATCTTAGGGCTGCTTTGGTATGGGTAGAGATCACGACTGCCCATCAGATTTGTTTTCACTTGCCAAAATATCTCTTCTCAGACAAACTAATTAAACTCTAATTTAAACACCCTATGTGATTCTCCTTTTCCTCAAAACAAGTTTCTCAGATAATCAGTTGAGTCCTGTCAAATTTCACTACGTCCATGGGAAAACATGGGAAAACAAATGGGAACTGTTCTCATACTTCCAAAGTGATTTCTGCCTTCTGCATTTGTCCCTGGAATAAAAGAGCAAGTTTTACTTAATAGAGAGGACAAGAAGATCAGGAATTCTTGGGAAATGTCTTGAATCTTTGATCTAGAAACTGTCTTGGTTATTTGTGTCAACTGTTGCCTTCATCCTCCAATAATCCATTAATCTGCATTTAGGATTATTCATGGAACAGAGATGTTATGCTTTGCAAAGGTGAGAAAATTTAACCACTAATTTATAAAATTAATAATACTTGGATATTAATCCAATATCTTCATAGAAATGACAAGTCAGTTTTAGGAATATAGACAACTGAGTAAAACAAATGTTTGCTTCTTAGACTTTTCTTGAAAATAAAATAACCTTTTATCCAATATGTCATTTATAGTGACACATTTAAAAGTGAAGTTTGTAGGATGYCAGCAAGAATTTGAGATTATTGGGTTTTCTCCTCATGTTTCATGAACATGTTCTCTCTCACACCTTCTGCACAGAGACAGACCTAACTTCTTGAACCTATTCCAAGTATTCCTCTTTCTGTCATCTGTTCCTTGGCATCTATCAGATCAGAGTCCKAAACTACTGTAATTCTTGGAGATACTTCTAGCACATATTACATAAAGCTCTAGGAMTCTAAAAGTGTTCTTTTCTACAAGCCATGGAAAGAAAAAAAAAAAAAGAAATTCTATGTAACCACATTTCTGCTGATTGATGCTTTTGTCCATCTAACTTTCAGAGGCTGCTGAGCAGCAAGAGCTGATTATGCAGTCAGTTAATTTGTATTAGTTTTTTATATCYTTTTGTTATCCTTCTCATCCATAGCATATTGCCATACAGGATCATTTCAGTACATATTCAGAAGCTGCACTTCTGATTTACAGGGACAATGAAAATGGCTGTTTCTTTATATAAGCTAAGTAATCTGCCATAAAAGAAGATAAATACATATATATATATATATATATATGTATATAATTGTAATCATAGTTTGTGCAAAAGATGTTATTTGTGTAAAGTTGATTGACATACCACTATCCATTTTCTGTGTGGAAAAGGCTGCTCTTTTTCCCTACCCCTTATCTATATTGGATAGCTCATTAACATGCAAGGCACAGATTCTTRTAATAAAAGAACATGTAACTGCTTACCATTTTGATATACCACATGAAAGAAAAATCAGCTGTAATCCAAAGATCCATTATCACAGACTGAGCTGAAATATGCCATGCCTCATTTAAACATTTTGATTTTTATGTTGAAATTAAAAGGTCTCTTGTCTCTTTATTTTTAACAACAAGCCATGTTTTAGCAAAATATAACMGTAGCTGTCAATATACAAGGAGTCATAAAATAGGGCTTAACAATTCTTCTGCCAATTTAATCTATATTTTTCATTTAATGTAGAAACATATAAATGTTCTAATTTCAAGGTTCCAGGCATGATCAAAAAGTTAAGCATGCAGAAACATTTCTTCCCTTCCCTTCCCATCTCAACCCATCCCATCCCATGTTGATCTTTATTCTAGCATTGTCTGACTCTCTTGAAGGCTTATCACCTGCATTTCTTTAAATGACTGTATTTAGTTTARTATCTGAAGGTTAGACAACACACAATAGACCCTTTCATCTCATCAGCCAAGTCCTAAACCAATATTATCACTGTTTTGATCTTATATTTGTAGATTTTCATTAGCTTGGATGTGTAGGGGACAAACTTTAAAACAGTCACTGAATGCAGTTTGTTCACTGTTCTTCAAATTCTCACCTCTATTGTGATAAAAGGCAYGAGTATTGTAAAAATTAATAAAGTCAAACTGGAATCTTGATTAACATACCACTGTCCATCAGATCTGACACACAGGCATCTTTTCCACTGAACTTTGGAGTGTTTTTTTAAGCACCAAGCACCAAACACCTCTTTCTCCATTAAGCAATCAGCAGTAATGGAATATGTRTTTGGTTTTTTAGTGATTCCACTATAAAAACAAAGACCTGTGTGGGGACTCCTAATAGAGTCACTTTGCCTTAGATTGTATAATGCACTTAACTGACTTGGAATTTAAAATAAAAAAGAAGTGTGTGAGGCTTACACTTTAGTTGTTTGTTTAATTTGGAAGAAAGTACTGAATGGCTCTGCAATGACCATGCCATTACTCTCAGGAGTAAAATTTGCTCAATGAACTGATTRGCAAGAGAAAAGAGCAGAGGTGGAAAGGTGCAGAACACGGATGGGGGGGACTATTTTTGCAGCCTTGCTCTTAYGTCAGGAAAATATTTCAGTGTTTGTGCCAGTTTAGTTCTCATGGAACAGAGAACAGCATAAGTCCTACTCACTCTATAATATCTTCTGTGCTATTTGCCAAGTTTCCTTTTTAAAGCACCTCAAATAAAATATGATTATCCATTATTATTTTAGAAGAATGAAKGCACCCTTCTGCTGACACTGTGCTTTGATCCATGRATCCCCAGCTGATGGATGYGATACTTCTCCACCTTCCTCAAAACCACATCTCCCAGATGGTCAGAGCATTGGCATGAATCCATATACAAAGATTCAATAAAACAATGTTTTTAGGTTCTTTGCCTGATATATACATAGATTGGTCCTCTTGTTAATATGAWCTGCTCTTATTCTTTGAATATGTATTTCTTAAGGTCAGAAATTGACATAACTTTACATGGTTCTTTTAAAGTCACCAAACAATTATTTATTCTTTGGTTCAGTGTCATCTGCACTCTGTCTCTGCATCTGTTTGGTTTTTTCCAGGTCAAAAATATTGCAAAATTGRCATGACACATTGAGGCAAACAAAAAAAGATTTGCAGTTGCTAGCCTTGTCTCAACCCATATCCTCCTTTGCAGCTTCCTCATTCACTTCCCTTCCTCTTTTCCAAGYCTATTTCTAACTGGAGAGTGCTTTTCTAAAATTTATTTACACAAATTTTGTGTTGGTTTATGTCGGAGTTATCTCTTCTGAGATTAACCCCGGCAGTGTAAATTTTTCTTCTCACCAGCCCATGCTTGAAAGAAGGAATCGGAGAATGTTTGGGTTGCGGACTGCAGATGTTTATTTTACAAATCTTATCTCTAAGTTCTTTCTGTCCAGCATGAAGTTCACAAGCAGCTGGACAGATGAGTTCTCC
The DNA here is from genome assembly GCA_902810485.1 of Alauda arvensis. Taxonomy (NCBI): domain Eukaryota; kingdom Metazoa; phylum Chordata; class Aves; order Passeriformes; family Alaudidae; genus Alauda; species Alauda arvensis. The sequence goes on along the minus strand of CADDXX010000271.1, from coordinate 954,988 downwards.
CCTGCCCATGACAGAACCTGAACTTTTATACTCTAAACTACATTAACATAGTTTTTCTCTAAACACCAATAACTAAAACCCATGTCATACAGTGAAATTGCACCTTCACCCAATCCTAAAAAAAATCACCCTTTGCAAAGTGGAAGGGGARAAGGAAGACAGGAAAATGTGCTTTTATCACACTGATCTGCCTCCATCTTGGCCCCGTTCTACCTATATTACAAAATCTAAAAACCCTATTTTCTCACCCAGTGACATAACAAAAATCACACCARTCAAACCCTTGTGACCTCCAAATCCTCAGACAGCCCTGGCAGTCCTTCCCATGGGCTCAGACCAAAAGCCACCACTGTCTCTGACATAGGCCAAGGGCCTGCCCATCCAGGAGACCCAGAGAGATACTCTGGTCTCCCAAAAGTTTATTACCTTTTTTTACATACTACTATGAGAATTTAAATAATTCTTCTTCCACCTTAGTGTTTCTACATAAGTACATGCATTTCATGTCTGTTTCCACACTTGGTTTTCCTTTTGCTGGACTGAATAAGCCGATCTCTCCCACTATCCTTGGCAAAAAAATTTGGTGTTCCCTTATACATATAATATTGCTTTCTGAATCCCTTCAGACTTGAGTTTGAYTTTCTTGAGTCTGAGTGACCAGAAAATATCTCAGAAATAATTTAAAATATTTTTCCTACCTGTGCTAGTCTGTGAAGAATCAGAACTTGAATCATGTTTATTCGTTGTTATATAAGATTATGTAGCATCAAAACCTAAACATGGACTGTATGTTTTATGCTCAAAGGTAGCACTTTGCATACACATAGGAGAAGAACTGGGAACCACTGACTATCATGAGGAAGTAGTACTTTCTAATTTTAGTAGTACCTGTCTGAAATASTAAAGTTGCTGATCTTTTCCTTCTGAGAATAGCACTATGATTTAATGAGCAATAGGAATAAAGGAAAATTCTGATGCAGGTTCATTACTACCTGATGCAAAAACCCCTTGCTTTTATCCTCAAAAGACAGGCTTTGTAATGTCAGTTACTCTTGCACTGTAATCCTAAAAAGGGAGCCCATAAGAGATGACTTTSAAATGAGATCCTTTGCTCTATTGTTGTGAGAACTGTGATACCTGCCCTGACTGTAAAATACTTTGCAAAGCCCTAGAACTTTAAAAACTTGCCTTCCTAATRTTGGAAGAAACTGTTTTGACACAATGAAGAAACTCTTCCACTAAGCATATCTGGAAATGGAAAATATGAGAAATATTACCATATGGGAAAACAATCCTTTAATGCTGGGAAAATCCAGGCTCTGAAATTGTTTTGATACATGTGACTGTCACACAGATGAGTTTCCTGGGGCAGAGAGAGTGTGGGGGAAAGTGTTAATCCAGCATGCTCTCCATTTTTCCAGTAATCATTTGTTGCTGGTTTTGTCACAATCCTCTATTTCYAGTAATGATGCTTTTCTATGCCTAAGGTTGGTATGTGCATAATGTCTCWCAGGTTGCTAAGAAATATAACACTTGAGAGTGACATTTTGTAGAAAGAACCAACTAAACAATAAAATCCTTCTCACTTGATTTATTAGAYTGAGTTGTAAATGTTTTAGTTATTCCCACCCTCAGAAAAAATGTGCCAACAGAGGGCATTTTCTCACTAAGGTGTGGGATAAACATTAAGTAGGAGTTCGATCTTCATTGTTCACCATCTTCCTGCTATACCTAAAGGTGAGGAAAAAGACTATCCAGAATCTTGATTTGGTCAACCTTGAAATTGTCATAGTTGACTAGATGATCATGTAGGTACTTTTCAACTGAACTATTCTRTTCTTTTCTGCTCTGTTGTTCTTTTTCTATTGTATTCTATTTTAACTCATACACCTAAGTCACATACCCTAGGAGGTRTGAGATGCCCTCCACAAGTGCTACTGTCTCATAATCCCAAGATAACAAAAGGACAGGTAGACAACTGTAGTAGGCTTCATAGTTCAGCTTTACACACCTCACATCATGATAAATAAACTCCATGTTATATACTTGGACTGAGCAATATAGATTTTTAGTTCTTATTTTTAACTACTTTTTTTAAAATTTTTGCAATAGCAAAACACGTATGTAAATGTAAAACTTGAATGTAAAAATGAAGGAGGTGGAAAATTTCTTTGTAGGAATTCTGTATTATAGATACTTTGTGTGGAATTTTGAATAAAAAGAAAACTAGGAAATTCATGCTTTTTTTATAGTAAGTTTAACCCTTTGTTCARACTCTTAGGGACTTAGGGAAAAATGTTTTAAAAATTTTTATCCATAACATAAGCAAATCAATTATGAATAATTACTTACTGCATAGTTACTTATAGTAAAAAAATTATAACACGTTTGAGACAAAACAACAACCWAAGAACATCATCAGCAGTTGCCTTCTGAGCTCTTATTACACTACATAAAGCATTCTTAATTATGCAAAATCTGTACTAAGAATCCCTCAAGAAAAATTTGCTGGCAAAAACAAGTTGTTTATGCTTTATATCCCCCTTTCTTAGGTAAAACAGTTATTTATTTTAATTTAGAATTAATTACTTTGCTTGTGTTCTGAGTSGAATTTCTCTTCAGAGAAATGTGTTTATAAACAAAGGCCATCTTTCTGATTCTACCTCTGTCACTGATTATTAGGTCTGCTTTGCCCAAAGCAATAAAGGCTAGAAATAACATTTCAGTATTATTTTTTAGATTATAATATATTTTTTAAAAAGGAAATTTGAAAATTAGGCCTCCAGTAGTGGGAWAATTGTGGCCACCTAAACAAAAGGCTGCATCAGAAACATGACCTCCTGAGTTTTAACCTACTTAGTCACTGGTTATAAACCACCAGGGTTGGAAATTGTCTTAGTTTAAGACTATTTAAGAGGTGGAAACTCTTAAATTAGTTACCTCCCCTTAGTTTCAACCAASCCCTTTTTCCMCCAATACRGAACAAATGCAAGTAGACATAAGTGAAAAAATAAGAGTTCACTAACAARCGAAACAGCAACTGGCAAAAACCCGGTAAATAATCTCTAGGYACAAAATTGGTAAGTCTCACAAACCCCACAGGAAACAAAGGACCCAAAATGGTTTAGCAACCCCTTTCACACACAAGATGGTGTTTCACAGCTGAGCACGTGGCTCGAAGGCCAAAGCAGAGATGGTGTCAACCTTCCCTGCCCCCTGCTTCCTTATCTCTCTGGCAGCTGGAGCTCAATTGAGAAAGGCAACTGGTATTCTCTGGATCAAGAGCCAGAACTCATGGAGGCCCTCACAGCAGGAGGTGGCAGAAGCAGATGGCTAGAGTGCCTCAGACACCAAGTTTTTTGCACTTTGTCCAGGGGATATGGTGGGTTGTGTTCCTCAGGGGTCAGGACTGGGACCAGCACTGTTTATCATGTTTGCTGGTGACATGGACAGTAGAATYTCTTGCCCTCAGCAAGTTTGCTAACACCAAGCTGTGTGGTGCAGTTGGGCACACTGGAGGGAAGGGAWGTCATCCAGAGGGACCTTGGCAGGCTGGAGAGGTGGGACTGTGCAAACCTCATGGAGTTCAACAAGGCCAAGAGCAAGGTCCTGCACCTGGGTCAGGACAAGCACAAGCAGGCTGAGCAGAGAGTGGATCAAGAGCAGCTTTGAGGAGAAAAAATTAGGAGTATYGGTTGAGAAGAAGCTCAGCATGAGCTGTCAATGTGCACTTGCAGACCAGAAAGACAAATGTGGCCTGGGCTGCATCAAAACCAGCGTGGTCAGCAGGGCATCTCCTCTGCTCTGCTCTCATGAGACCCCACCTGGGGTGCTGTGTCCAGCTCTGAGGYCCCCAGCATAGRAAAGACATGAATCTGGTGGAACAAGTCCAGAGGAGACCCATGAAGATGATCAGAGGGCTGGAGAACTTCTGTTATGAAGACAGATTGAGAGAATTTGGGTTATTCAGCCTGGAGAAGAGAAGGTTCTGAGAGACCCTGTAGCAGCCTTCCCATACCTTAAAGGTCTGCCTACACAGTGCTGAAGAAGGAATTTTTAGAAGGGCAGGGATTGACAGGACTAAAGGGAATGTCTTCRAAYTTGAAGAGGGYGGTTTTGGTTTAGATAYTAGGAAGAAATTGTTTCATATGAGSGTGGCRGGATACTGGAACAAATYGCCCAGAGATAKTGTGGATACCCCATCCTTGGAAGTGTTCAAGGGGAGGTTTTATAGGACCCTGAGCAGCCTGTTGTAGTGGAAGGTGTCCCTGTCCATGGCAGGGAGGTTGRAAYKAAATGATCTTTAAGRTATCTTCTAACCCAAACAATTCTATGCTTCTAAGATTCTATGACAGRCCATCAAGTTCAGTCCACTGCTGACAGAGAAAAAACAAAAAGCCACTTCTCTATCTTTTTATAGTTGTGTTATTTTTATTCTCTAATCTCACCTGCCTTCCACAAATGCATTATATATCTAATAAAGATTTTGGTTTATTTTTCYCACTTTCTCTCCCCTTCATTACACRTTATCATCTCCCTAACTTTTCACTTWTTTGCAGCTCTTCTTAATTCTTCTCTCTCTGAGCTTTCCTATCCTCTTCCCCTGTTATTTCCTATTTAACCCTCCATGATCTTCATGCATTTGAGCCTCCATCTTTCATTCATTCCACTCATTCTATTAATTTTGCATGCATGACTTTCTTCCTCTCAAGATCCATATCCTCCTTATTGGGCTTTTTAAAACATACCTTACCTTACACACATGGGGGCACTATCTTTACTTTTCTATTCTTTGAAATTAAAATTCCTAAAATGCTGTGGCAAGCTGATTTAGACCATATTAAAATAAAAAATTTTAGATGGTGGAGCATTCTTCTTGACTTAGATTATCTGGTTATCACTTTGGGATGTCATCTGCGCTTCTAGGATGCTGTTCATGAAGCTGATCTTAGGAAACTACCTGCAACAAAATTTAAATTACACGTATCAAGTCTGAGAAAAAAAAAGTAACCCTGTATTTTGTTTAGAATTACTTYAGGAAACTCTGATCCTATGAGAAAACATGGGCAATTTTCAAAGKGTTGCAAATTGCATTTCCAAAAGCAAGATAAATGAAGTGATAAAAAACCAAGAATATAAAGACAAATATCATTTTTCTTCCTTACAATATTTCTATAAATTCAAAGGCTTCACTGCAAAGAAAGTATTTGGTGTATGATTCTCTTTCATATAAAGTTTGATATTGTTGTATAAGTAGTTTTATGTCTCTGCTTTGTCTCCAGAACTGAGTGATTTTGTTAGACTGTATTTAAGTAGTTGTCCTAAGAAGATACTGTAGTAAATCTAGATCTGATTTTTCCCAGCTCTAAGGAAATATAACTTCTTAAGGAAGGTATGTTAAAAAATCCCACAGCTAATTTTTAAGGATATTACTTCATTTATCTTTAAGTTWGCTGATTTAGCAAGTGTTTATTTCTTGAAAACACACTAAAAGAAATAAAAACCTCTCATCAATCGCTAAACATCTGAGATAATATTTAAGTAGATAATTTCTCTTTAGCAAGCTTTTTCCTTTCATCACRATTCTTTCAACACTTTGCTGCAATTTATGCCTGAGAGACAAAAGCCCATCAGCTTGGCATTCTTCACTGCAAACATGGTGTTCCAAAGTGGTACTGAAAAATGTATAGAACTTATGAAAATACTATCTACTCTCTTTCTCTTTGGCCATTTTAATATCTGATTAAGTGTAAATGAAAATTTGACTTTTGTTCTTGCAGGACTAATTTAGTTTTTTGTTTTTGTTTGTTTTTTTTTTGTCAAGAGGTTATTTAACTGACTTCCTATCCTGTGTCCTCACACTGAGTAGAAATTACTATAATTAAGATGTCTTTGGCAGATGTTAACTAGCCTGTTTTGGTGATACAACACACCAGAGATCCATTAGTCTATCCAGAAGACCTTTGCAACCTCTCATGAACTTTAGAAATAAAAACAATTTCCTAATATTTAATCTGCTTGTTTTCATATAAAATTGACTTATTTTTTTCACTTCCATTTCTACACAGCAAGTCATAGCTGCTCTCTCCASGATTTTTTTTTCCATACAGAAAGGGTATTGTCAGTTTTCATACAAATAAGGCAATAAAGGTGTGGAATCATGATAAAATGAAAGCCAAGGTTTTATTATAGAAGGATTACAGTTAATRAAACYAAGAAAATAATTTGGTTCATGGAAACAGTTCTATAAAACTTGTGAAAAAGATGTATCATCTAGACATTTATGTACTATATATTATAAATTATACATTTTGTACATTTTATACATTTCTGCATCTGGGATGGGGCAACCCTCCATATACATATAGACTGGGGAATGAGAGGCTGGGAGGCAGTGCCACAAAAAGGGACATGGGGGTCCTGCTCAATGGCAAGTTGAACATGAGTCAGCAGTKCCTTGGCAGCCAGGAGGACCAAGTCTGTCCTGGGGTCCATCAGGCGCAGCATTGCAGCTGGGCAAGGGAGGGGATTGTCCTGCTCTGCTCTGAGCTGGGGTGGCCTCACCTCGAGTCCTGGGGGCAGTTTTGGGCTCCACAATATAAAAAAAGACATTAAGCTATTAGAGAATGTCCAAAGGAGGGCAACAAAAACAATGAAGGGTCTGGAGAGTCCTCTGGTATGAGGAGGGAGACTGAGGTCACTTGACCTGTTCAGTCTGGAGAAGAGAAGGGAGACAGTGCAGTCTACAACTTGTTTGTGAGGAAAAGAGAAAGGGCAGGCATTCATCTCTTCTCTGTGGTGACTGGTGACAGGAACTGAGGGAATGGCCTGAAATTGTCAAGGAGATTTTAGGTTGGATATTAGGAAAAGTTTCTTCACCCAGAGGGTGGCTGGGAACTGGAACAAGATCCCCAGGGAAATGGTCACAGCACCAAGCCCAAGAGAGGTCAAGAAAGCATTTGGACACATGGTGTGACTGTTGGGGATGGTGTGCAAGATTGGGAGTCGGAGTCAAGAATCCTTGTGAGTACCTTCCAACTCAGCTTATTCTGTGATTCTGGGATCATTAGATATTCTCTGAGTACCCAGCTTGATAGCTAGAGTAGACATTTATCTGCTGCTTTAGAATTAAATAAAGGTAAGTATTTGTACATTTTTTAGCACAAATGTTCTGCATTTCATCTTTAAGGTGTTCTAAAGTAGAGGAATACCTGCTACCACTGCTAACACTTGCAGGCTGTGCTTCCAATATGTTATAGGTTGGACCAGGCTTCCAGCCATCTACATAAGTGGAATTTCCAGTAAATAATCACCTAAAAACAAGGTGTCAGTGTTGGCCCAWGAGCTGTAGCTTGTGTTGTGAGAATGGAGTCCATTCCTGTAGACACACCAGTTCTAWGATGTCAGGGAGCAGACATCAAACTGTCCCAATCAGCTCCTTGCTGCCTGAGCACAGAAGTGTGTCATTCTCCAAGCCATTGCTCTGCTCTAGGTCAAGCCCACTGGGAAGAAGGTGAGGGACACTACAACACTTCAGTCTCATAGTGCTTGTGTGTGGCCATGCTGTATGTCCATTTGCCTKTCAGGATCAGGAAAGGTCTCCTATCCACCAGAATCCAGTGAGAATCCAAAATCCACATCTAAACTGGATATTATGTAACTTTGCATTCAAGCCTTAAACTTCAATATATTCTAAGAAATCAATTTTGAACATCATCTCTCCTTGTTCCCAAAACCAGGTGGTAAATTATACTAAAATCTTGCACTGTTATGCCTCATGGGGCTTTCTCTTAGTCACATATGAAAATCCACTGCAAGACACATGCATAAAATCTAACCTGCACAAAATTGTAACTTTMTGTTTTGTCCACAAAAGAACTGACTTTTTGCCTCTATTTCTCCACCTACAAGATCTGAAGTTGTGGATGTTGTTCTACAAATTGAGATATCTAGGACCATGAAGCACTTGCATTTTTATTCACATTTCCTACTTTCATTTCAATATATCATAATCATATTAAGAATCGCCAAGCTTGAACCAATCCATTCTGTAGTTAACTGTGTTTTTTAAAATATTTGCTGCTTGGAAAGTTAAAGTCCCACTTGAAATTTAGGAAATGTATAGAGATATTTTAGGAAGGCAGGGTTATTTTGAGGAAGAAATTAATATTACCTTTAGATGATGGTGTTCATATATTCAGCTTTCAAAAATAATATTTTTATGGTTTCTTCTGTGGTTTCCCATACCTATGGATGGGTTTTTTACTGCTTGAGTTATAATCTATTGTTCAGCTCTGTAAATTTCTGAAGATATATCCAATTAATGTGTTTTCTAATGCAAAAGAGTATGTGATGGAATTGCCCATGCCTACATTATTTCTCCATAGTGGTGTTGCCTTAATGCTACACAGATTCTTTGACTTCATATGCCATTAATTTCAACTTACTTAATCAAAATTCTAACAGGCAGAAGGCCTTAAAGAGAAAATGATCCTTGCAAAGCAGAAGGTGCAGAGCACCTTCCCTTACCCTCAGGCATGAAGGTAGTGAAGCTTTTTTTTATTTCTTGAAACATTTATCTAATGTAAAAAAAAGGAGTTCTTATTTTTCCCTGCAAATGCATTTTAGAAGAGAGCAATGAATGAACAGGTTTTAGGGGGTTTCCTTTAATARCTGTAATGGGTGATGAGCTGCTGCCCTCAGATATCGCCTCTGATCAAGCCCTGTGTATAGGAAGGTGAATTGACATAATTCATAGAACAGCATTTTTCAGCAAATTGTCCTGTCAAATAGGAAAATTTTATTCAAGCCTGCAAATGTGATAAGCCTGACCCTCCAGCTCTGCTTTGAAAGGTCATTTTGATTAGTATAGGCAAAACAGGAARGTGCCTGGAGTCTTTTGGCTTTTAATAGCCAAATGGCCTGATTTTTCYAAAGTGTAAAGCATGTACAAGTTCTGCTGAACCCAATGACAGCAGCAGGCATCACGGATTCCTGACAATCAGACCAGGCATTTCCTCACTTCATTCTCTCTTCTCCTTTCCCTCCCGGCTCTTTTCTTGCTATGAAAATGTAATGGCCTTTTGGACAAAGGACCTGCACTCATGATCCAGTAAATAGAATTATTTTCATTTCAATTTTGTTTACTGAGAAAACTGTTAAAGTTTCCTTTCAATTCATCATAACTGAATTATGTTTCAGACAACATACCAATTGGATCAGAGGCCCCTTACAGCATCAACCACAGCCAACTGGCAATGAAGCCAAAACTATTGAACAGCACAGGGTTCTGTGTGGTTAAATTCATTATGAATTGTCCATAAAGTATCCACACTCAGATTTAGCCTATGAAACTAAAGTTTTCAGCTMTGTTCTAAAATTATACAGGATTGACATCAAATTGTCTTTCTCAGGAAATGAAAATTTCACAGTTCTAATATTCAGCCAAGTTGTTGCTCAAGAAGGATGAGAAGATGGAAACAAGGGCTTAAAAAAAAAGAAGAAAAAAATTGCACCTGTCTTAAATGCAAACATTTTTTAAACAAGGAAAATTTTAAATTAACTGTTATTATTTTAGATACAAAAGAACATCACAAGCTTGGAACAAATTCTGCTCAACCAGAACTTTTTTGTCACAGAAAATTAGTGGTTTAATTAGTCTAGAAAAGTTAAAGAACTGTGTGCCATTTCTATAGAAATACTTGTGTATTTTCTCATAATTAGGAGTAGAAAATCTACCCAAGTAAAATTTACATGTATTTTTATATTCTACGCATACAAACATTTCTCTCCAAAGATGACCAGATCTACAATACGGTTCATATTTTTCTAACCTCATCCATTGAAATAATCTTACCAATATAAAACTGCGTTTAGTCATAGCAGAGACTTTTAAGTATAATCTCAAAAACGTTTCTTGCCATTTAAAAAAGCCATTCAATTTCTCTGTGCAATAGATTTATGACATGCATGAATTAGTTTGATTCTTTCATCTACCTCTCTTTTTTCCCTAATATTAACTTCATATTTCAGATGCACTCTGTCAGAGTGTATAAACTCTTTTAAAATTATTTAGGAACAAATGATTGAATAAGAAGCCAAGGTGACAGAAAAAAAATTGACATATCTAGATACTTTAGGCATGTGACTAGCCCAGAGCAAAAAGAGATCAGCCTTGTTTACATTTCTTTTAAAGAATAATAGGAATAGGACAGCATAATGAAGAATAGGACAGGAGTGGCAGAGGACAGCCAAGAAAAACACACTGCATTGGGAGCTGTGATTRTACATTTGACTCAGATTCATTGATGCTGCTTTTAGGAATACATCCATTTTATCAAGACTTTTAAATCACCTACAGAATGGAATAGGAGACAAACKGCATCAGACCTTTAGCTTGAGGTGGTCTGGAAGAGAATTGCTCAGAGAAACACTACCACAGTATTTTTTCACTTCAGTGGGAAGAGGGGTRTTTAGCATATCTTAATATGAAAACATTTCAGTGCTGACAAGTATCTGTGCAAGAAGAGTAGTTCAGAAATTGGATGAGATGGTAAATAATTTAAAGGACAATGTAGAATTATATACTACAACAACAGTAAAAACCTCARTAAACTGGGCCTTTACTTAAAATGGCAGAGTAATCTAAAAAAATCTATAATCTGTCAAAGGTGTACAGTGTGACTATGACTTTTTTATTGAAAAAAAGCACTTTCAGATCAGGCTTGAGAACAGATACAAATGGAGAGATGTTGAGAGGAGACACATGAGAACCAATAAAGACCTGTTTAGTTGAATAGAAATGGAAACATTTGATGCATTATTAAATATGCATTGTTGCAAAAAAAAAAAAAAAAAAATAATCTTATGGATTTAAAGATGACAAGATACAGTTTATTGTATAAAGGAAAGAGAAAAAGAAAAAAAAAAGCAATCCAGTGCCTATTTTCTATCCCTATCCCAAGGTAATCAACCCAAAAGTTGTACAAGAATGAYAWRTTAGAGAGGTTGAAGGTATCTTCTCACAGTTTCCTTGTGTACTACTAGAATGGGGGACAGATGAAGAAGAAAACAAGAGCTTCCTGGAGTGGGACAGAAAATTATTGATAACGGAGAAAGTCAAGTATTCCAARGTCTGCTCCAGCAGGGTCAGCTGCAGCAGGTTGCCTGGGACAGTGTACAGCCTTTGAATTGTCCACAGATGGAGATTCCATGACTTYTCTGRCCAACCTGTTATACTATTCTAACACCCTGACAGTAAAAGGTGGCTTTCTTGTGTTTAGGTGCAATTAACAATGCCAATAATCAAGAATCTGAATTAGGACAAATTCTTTGGAATCAGGTTTAATGTCCAAAGGAAAAAGAAGGAACTGAGAGCATCCATGGTATTCTCTCCAAAGAGGTCCAGATTTTTATAGATTCAGATTATTCATAATAAGAACACAACTGCAACACAGTTTTGTAGGATGAAGGAAAAGAGAACAAACTCATATTTGTGTAGGCTCTCTTCTTCCAAGAAGACTGCTTGCTCATCTACAATTTGTTGAATTCCTTTATAATTTTTGTGCCTCTTTGAAGAATGCACCATTTTCCTGTATGTTAAAAGCTTTCCATTCTCTATAACATGCAACTCAGAGGAACTCTTTCCAGTTCCTCTGAGTTGCATGTTATAGAGAATGTGCTACTAGAATTTTAAACAGTTCAAACAGGTTAGGAAGTAATGATTTATTAAAATGTGGATATTGATCTAGTACCAATATCCAACTGTGACAGACAAAAATTCTCTAACAGTTTAAAGTTAGAAAGTGTATGTTTATTACGACGCCGGGCAGCATGCAGGATAGTTCCCAAATACACACGCGTGCTTTACAGGTGATTCCAAAAGCCTTTTATCTATACAGGTATTGAATACTCAAAATACAAATAAAAAATTCATAGCTTTGGCAAATCCCATTCCCCGCTTCGTATGTTAATTAGTTCAAAAGCTATTAAGCATGTGTGGTTTGTTCCCTGAAATGGGTCGGTGGTCTTTTTCATGGGGAGGGGTCTTAAAATGAGGAAGTAAATGAAGTCTTCCTCGTTCTGACCTTTCTACCTTTTCAGTGCAATTATGACAAATGAACTCTTGGTAGGACTCCAGCTCCCCGTCTTCAAGGAGTTTCGGAGGAGGAGGCCCACAATTGTCTTATGTTCCTAAAGCTATTTATCACTTTCTATATTCTTCATTATAAACCCAGCTAACCAAACATTGTGTTGACAGGAAATCAATTATTAGTTAACTACTAACTCAACTTCATCAAGGCCTATCCATTTATTTTAACTCTAATAAAGCTTGTCTTCTACCTAAAATCTTAGCCCCTCTAAAATCTCTAAATTCCTTAAAACTTATGTTTCAGTAAGACCAAAAGGGTCTCCTTACATTAGGTCAGAACGAGTCTATAGTATATGATCAGGAACAGGAAAGACCAGACAGACCAAAGAGTTGTCAGCATCACACATTGCAGTATTTTGAAGAGAATTAATTAGGTAAGCTTTGCTGTATGAGGCAGGGGAAATCAGTCTATTTGGGAGCCTTGTCAATCTACTCAGATGGAAAATTTCTCTGTACATCAAATCCAGCAATCAGCATAGCTTTGTGACCAAGACACATCAGCCAGCCTGAGAAGGTTCCTATACTATGCAATTTCACATTTTTGATAGTCATGAGGAATATGACAAATCATACAGGAAAAGATATTAAGCATATTAAACATATGACAAGAAAAATCCTTCCCTGAGTCCCCTGATGGACTGAGAAGGAGATGCTWGAAGGAAATTTGACATGTTGACAACCCACAGACATAAGACTACCTTATATCTTTGTAATTGTGTCCCAGGAAGGCTGGAGCTGATAATACTGTGTGACTTTGAAATCATGGGAGCCCAGACCATTTCACACATTATTCTCCCTCCTGTTTGCATTTCAGAGGTTGGAGATGCATCTGGCTGGCTCTAATGTTTACACAGTGTATGCATTGGGCCTTGTTTGAGCTGTCATGGGAGTSTAAACCCTGAGCTAGCTTGGCTACATAGGTATACTGGAGCTGTACATGGGTAGGAGTAGGGAAAGATGGAGCAATATATACAGATTATCCACATAGCACATAAAAAGATAAGTTTATGCTATTTCTAAAGTGGCCTTCACATAATTAGGTAGTATGGATAATGTACTATTTTTTACAGATAGGCACTTTTCAATATAAAAAATATATGCATATATCAGCTTTCATCCTCTCTACTCTCTAAATATCTGGTTTGGCTTTCTACTTAGTTTTACAGCTTGATAACATGTCAAGCTTGACATGTCAAGAGCATGAGTTATAAAGACATCCACATAAGGGTATGCATTTCAAAGCAATTAAGCACAGATAAAGAAGCAACCAAGTCCTAGGCAGGACTTTCCAAAGTCCAGCTACTGAACTCCCCATGACAGCCTCTCTTAGGTGGTATTTGTACTGTCAGTTATTCAAAAATGGTCTCTAGCTTTAAGTAAGGTTGCAATATAAAAAAATGTATGATTTATAAGTGATTTTAACAGAATCATGCATGTATTTGACCTGAAGGTTTTAGAAAATAACTGCTTAGTTTTAGAAGAGATCGGATTGGGATGGCTTAGCTTAATATATTCCTAAAAAAGTATTTATGACAATGGGAAAACTTCAGATGCAGAGTTGTTCAGACCTGCAAAACCAGTTGTTTCATGAACTGGTTTTTTTTCTGTCTCCAGGGATACCAGATTTAGACTCAACCAATATATATTCATTTAGAATCCATATTTTTCATGAGCATTAGGTAATTTCCCATCAAAAATGAGAATCAGAATTGTTATCTGAGAGCTGCTGATGGATTCACATTTTACTGAATTAGAGAACTAGCAGGTGTGAGCTGAGTGTTTTATAAGCAAGTTCTCCATTTTTCAATAGAACCATTTAAAAAAAAGTCAAGTCCTTCTAAGAAAATGAAAGGAAGGAAACCAAAAGTCTGTTGAAGATACATATTTTTTTTCCCAAAAAGCCTTGAGAGGGTATTTGGACTTATTTGTCCTTCAGTATAACTGGGYTGTAGAGCAAACTGAAGAAAAATAAAAGGAAGGCACAAAAACTGTCCCAAAAAAYCCAACTGAAATTGGTTCACAATTCCTGGTGAGGCATTAGTGTGTGTTTGAAAKAATATCTTGCAGAGTCCAAAYCATGCCTTCTGTTCATAAACTCTGRAGCTCTGAGTTACACAYGGTATTTTGTAAACAAATATTTTATATCCCAGTGATCATCCACCTCTGCATCCCAAGATATTAAGCAAACCTTGTAACTTTTACACCATGAAAACCTGCTCAGAAGCACCAGGAAAGCAGCCATTTGGACTCAAGAACAGGTATTCAGAGATCCTGATTATGACACCATTGTAGCTTGCTATGCACTAGCTGCACCCTGTTTCTCTCCCAGCTGGGGCAAAACACTCTCCCAGCTAACACAAATTAGCAGGCTTGCTGAGTTACTGTTGGAAAGGACTTTTCAGACCCTCTGGTAGAAAGTCTGTTCTGAATGCTGTGTTCCATCAATATACAGATTATAAAGCATATTTGTCMGATGGTGGCAGGTTTTGATCTATGGTCCAAAAGTAATCAGATTGCAGAATATTTTGCAGGGGCAAGACTTCAAGAGAAATTACTCATGATGGAGCACCTTAGACAAGCAACCCATTTTTACGTGTTAATTTACATGCTGAAGCATAATATAAATGTTAAAACCCTAGATGACTTTGGAGCAGGTGAATAATGTTCCCTTGTACTCCCTCCTGATCCAAACTTATGTATAGCCTCAGTACTTACTCTTTTTTCAAAGCTCTGGCATTTCTTGGGCTTCTATCACAGTCTCTAAATAAAAATTCTAGGGCACAGAAAGTAATTTAGGTGATAGCTTAAGGCACTTTGCKTCTCAGCTAAAAACTGCCAAAATCAGCCAATTAYAAATTAATTGAAGYAACAATAGATGTTACACCTTTAACYTTATGAATGYTCTTTCAAAAATACTCTATTTTTAWATGGGAAAAACCCCACCTCACATCTATGTAACTCCCCCAAAACAATTAACTGGACTGCAGAGTGAATGACTGRTTCTGCAGTTTGGTTGAAACAGCATCCTAATTGCCTGTGGATTGGAAGGATAAAGGTCTCTAGTAACACATCTGCTGGAGATAAAACATCCTTTAAGAACTGTGCTTTAAATATCTGAGGGTATTTCAAATGAAGGATTTAATGGTCATTTTCRCACTAATACAATCACATCAGAAGGGGAAAACAGACATAATTTCCCTAATTATATCTGCCAAAAAAGCTGAAGAAATTCTATTTGCATTACTGAAGTAAGAGAATATAAGTGTATCTATGAGCAGCTGGTTAAAACTTTCAGATGGCAAATTATGCATAGACACTTAAATGAGTTTTTACGTGTCATGCTGTGATGAAGGGAATGTCTTCCAGCTGGGATGTAGTCAGAATGGCTGGTAAACTTTATCATGGTATTATGATGTAAAATTTATCATTGTATCACTGCATCAATAATTTGAAAATATTATTACTTCTTTTTTAACAAATAGCTTCCTCTGCTGGGCTCTGTGGGCTAAAAGTGTAATTGCTGAATATCATACAGATTCCCTGAATCCAGCCTTTTATTTCTCTGTTATGCTACTTCATTACCTTACTTTATTCCCAACAATATTGCTTTTAAAATTAGGCATAGGGAGTTCAAGCTCAKTGACATTAAACAGATTGGGATTTATTCTTAACTTAGATTCTATGTTTTAAATATTTCAGGTTTACAAAACAAAAAATTTAATTCAGGGCAAAGTTAAGTATTAATCAAATGTGAATTTGAAGTTTACTGAAGAACTTCTACAATCTACCCTATCTCTCCCCTTCATTCCTCTTAGCTTTCATTTTCATGACTTAAATAATTTTCTTTATTTTCTGACCACCTGCTGACTCAGCTACTGACATACTTTTAATTTAAATGAGATCTTTCACTGACATTAGTGGGAGGCAGAGGGGCAAAGAGACTTTCTTGAACCAGGAAGAATACAGAACAAGACAGAGATAGGATTAGCAATTATAAGTACCTGATTATATAGGTTAGATAAGTGCTTAGCTCATTCAGATTCAGCAATTCTTTCTTTAACTG
>CADDXX010000271.1:834461-938401 GCA_902810485.1 Alauda arvensis | reverse complement strand
AGATGTATGTATAGTTTTTCTAGTCTTACTCTTACTTGGACTTGTAATCAGTGTAAGAAACAGGATATTGGCCTAACTGAACTCCTGGTCTGCAACTGTGTGTCTATGTTTCCRTTTCATAAGTTTTCTTAAAACTCTGATATAATTTACTCTATTTTATAGCAGTGGTTCCCATATTATGTTCCATTCTATGTGCCCATAGAAATGATTTTYACCTACTTACCAGGCTGRTGATAATGGAATATATGATTCTYTGACTCTATTTTTAAAAGGTTTTCAAAGTTCTGCATCTGTTACTTGGTTTTGGGATGCAATTACTCACAGGTTCCATTATTTTAAGTCATGCTTTCCTTATGTTTTCTTCTTGATGTCTTTAATTATTAATTCTTCATTATTTTGTTCTCACCAACTTCATTTATCAAGGCCTTATGAGCGCTTAAATGTGTAACTATTTTTTTATCAAATCTTTCATCTGAACAACTAGCCACTCTCATAATTTTTAAAAGATGTTACCAAAAAAATTTTTTTAATTCCATTAAATTCTGTGACATGTCAGACATGTTATGATTACTTTAAAAATAACTGGTTTACTCTTATACAATATTACAAGGAAGATTCAATACATATAATTCCAGATCTTTGATTTTTACAGACTTGGTTTTGAAAAGTTGCTGTAAATAAGCACCACACCAATAGATGGAGCCTTTGAGATCAATCAGTAACTGTGTTAAAAAGTTTAATTGTCCAGCTGACATCATACCAGATACAAAGAATGATAATGTATGAATTAATAAGCAAACATTCTCCCTGATTATACAGACAGCTGTCTCAGTTTTGGGTTTGATCTGTCATTGCATCTCAGCATTTTAAAACAGTCAAATAGTAAATAGTAAAAATTAAGGAAAAATCATCATTTGTCTGGAACACGAGGATGYATACACACTTTCATAACTAACTAGAAAACAAATTGTAAGTAGCAAAGCCTGCCRCAAACCTCAGCAGATGAAACTTGGTGCCTTTACTCATAAATCTATCAACTTCCTACTGAGTCAGCATTGTGATAGCATGCAAGTCCTTCTCATCTTTCTAAAATTAATTCCCTTGTGAAGAAAACATGAGTTCAGGGGATGTACCTGATTAAATATCRTTGCATTTTCACATCTGCCCTGGATTTTGGAGGATCCTTTTCTGTTGTAGGTAAATAAGCAAACTTCTGACCATTTTTTTCTTACTGGTAAAAAATGTGCAATCCATGGAGTTTATTATGTTATGTCCCAGGACACAAAGGAATGCCATGGTGAATAAGAAGACATTTTAAAACCACCAGAGCCATCTTACTTTCTGTATTAGCTGACTGAACAAATCAGGTGAGTTTTAATACACTGTGTGTAATTGTGTACCTCAGTTTATTTGTATATTTTAATAAGACCTCACTGTTGCAATAATAAAATGCTTCCACTGAAAATGCAGTTGATTTTCCAAAGCTGTTGGAAAACAGCATTGAGGCATGATATTCCTAGTCAATGGCATTTGATTGGTTCAACTGTCTTTATGAGAARCATTCATTTATAAGTAAACAACTGGACTCTCCAGATGCTGATCTGCACCTGTACTGCCTTCAACGTGTCCTGCTGCTAAATTCATTTCCTTGGTTTTGCAACTTACAGGAAAWCTAAACCTGAAACCAAAATGGAACAGGGGTACTTGGTTTTGCCCAGGACTGCCCAGAACGGATTCAGGTCCTTTCTACTACCATAACCTTGGCATAATGAAATCACTGATAAGATAACAATGAATCATATGAAATGTTGGCAAAGCCATCAGCTAATCTCATCCCCCTACAATAACTTTTCCCACTCTTCCCTTGAAGTGTGCTTGCTCTTATCTTCAGCTTCTATGAAAACTCGTGGAAAGGAGCTGTGCCTAATCATGACTGAGAACTTCCTCWTTTAATTAGTTTTGAAATCCCAAATGGACCAGCAGTTTCCCTGAGATTTCATTAGGAAAGTTTTGTACAGCCTTTAGTGGTTATATTCATGGGGTGCAGTGGAGGCATTGGAAGGCAGAAAGGAGGCATTTAATGGTTCCACCTGTTAGTGTGCACAAGATTGCATGATTATCCATTTACAACAGCCAAAATGGAAACAGCTGTCCTAGAACAATTTAGAACTTYATCCTCCACTTAACTGCACAAATAAATAAAAATCTGTTTCCAAAGCAAATTATTCTGAATRCCAGCAAAAGGTATTTAAAAGTTATTTACATTTGTACTAAGGCTTTTGAAGCATTCMCATTCATTCATATGTTTTATCTGAAAAATAATTGCATGTGATTTGATGTATACAAAAACACAGTKCAAGAAGGCATCTCCACGCAACTGAGTGCAACTACCTAAATGCAGCTCAGCAATCAGCTTCCCTTGTTACTGCTTTTCTAAGAGTCTGCATAAGAGATTGCCTGTGGTTGATGCCATGGTGCTTTGCAATGTGTCTCTGTCTGAGTATCTTTAAAGACTTTGCAGAAAATATTGTTTGGAACGCCTTGAGCTAGTACAGCCTGTCTACAGACTGAAACAACAGCTGTCTCATGTATTTTAAAAGTGCTATCTCTACTGGTTTCCTCCCAGCATGAAAAGAAAATTACAAACACTAAAAGCCTTTTGGTACACACAGATTTTGTACTCTTTTTTTGCCTGCAGTGCAATGCATAATGCTTTGAATTTAATCCCAAAGGTTCTGCTGTGTAAAGCAACAATGTGCATTTGGGGAGAACTACTTTTCTGAAGATGCAGAGTGGATTGACACACTGACCCATGACTTTTCTGAGTGTCACAGGGCTCTTAAAACCAGCATGGATAATCCAAATATTTTAGCATTTTGTAAGAAATGTGCAACAGCTTTCTTTTCTTAAAAACCATGTGCTGCCCAAATGCTTCAGCAACACTTCTGTGACAAGATGGGTGAATTCTCTTACCCCAAGCTATTAAGGAACAGCTGCTTCAATAAAAGATTTGAGGAATCCCCCAGTTCTCCATTCTCTCTTTTGCTCCCCACAGAGTGCGAAGGCAAAGAGGATTTATTTGAAGCTGTGTTATGTCTTTAGACTTCTTGAAAAGCCAAGGGAATTCTGTATAGGCACTCTATTTCCATATAAACTAATTATTTTGTCCAACTGACTGACTTGTCTCTCCAGACACTTTTTCATTAGTTCTATTTAATATAGTCACTCAGTTCTCTATGTTGTATTTTCAGTATCTCCTCTTCATTGTGTTCCATGATCTATCTTTTCAATTTGAAAGGTTTTCATCTTCTAGGGAGATTCCGTGTAGTTTAAAAAGGTTTTAACTCATTTGTTAGTTCTTTCTTCATCAAGGATGTTTACAGAGYCATCTTCCTGCACACAAGTTTCCATGAAACATTAAAAAAAATTAATTATTATATACAGTTAAAATTTAAATCTAAAACCAATTATTCATTATTATTTATTTAACAAAATTAATTTCTTATAATTATTTATTATTTGTAATTATGTTTACTTATTAACTAAAACTGAAATTAGGTAACAGGTTAAAAATGTGTGAAGAACATGTAGGCAGAATGAATCCCACACGCACAGAAATTTTTGAGTCTTCAGTCATGAAGAATTCATAGAGAAATGGGGAAAATATTGATTTCCAGAAAAAGGGGTAGGGTGACTTTTTCAATGTTGAAATAATCTACTTAAAAATTATGATAATAMTAAACTTTTGAAAAAAATAAATTATGATCAAATATTATTCAGTGATTTTCCTGCTTTGAAAATTTATGGTGACATGTGGCTCACTCCTGGCTTTTAAGACTAGGGGCATTCCTGAATTTGCTTAATGCTGCTTTGCTKTACTGAGCTACTCAGACACACAAGGCCTATTTCTATCTGGGACACTTAATCACATTGCAGAGTAATAATATAAAAGCAAACAAAACCCCCTCATGCTTGTTTTGTAATGCASCACAAAAATATGATGAAGTATGGTTTAGCTCTGGTAGATGATATTAAATATGATGTCCCTTAAAAGCCCAGGGGGTTTAAATCAATGTAATAGTGCACATTGTAATGGCTTATGATGCTGTGTGGGAAATGATCAGTGCTTCTCCTGCCTGTAATGCAGAAGAAAAATTTCCACACYGGTGATGTGCTATGAACATAGTGAGCCCATAATTTCTCACATTCATTGTGGACATTCAGCTTAATACTTAGCCAGAGTGTAATGAACACAAAGCAGAACTGGTAAAAAGGACATTGGAAGATGTTCTAGTGGGGCTTTTTTATTTTCTTGTTTTCTCTGCAGTTGTCAAATTCTCCTTTTGACTAGAAGGTACTTTGCAAGTTCATCATTATGCTAAAATGTGTTGTTAAATGTTAATAAAAGAGAATGACTTGAACTTTTAAACCAGTTCAGTGATCAGGAGCCTTCAGCTAACATATATACTTATTTCCTCATCCTAGACCAGCCTGAGATGGCAATATCTCCCCCCATAAGAAAATTTTTTTCCAYAYTTTCTTGAAAACTAACTTTTATAYGTTGTTCTAGTTCAATTGATGATGATTTTGTATTTCAGTGAATTGACATTACTAGTCATTACATGAGTTTCCTTAGCCATCATAAAGAGAAGCAGCTTGAGGTCTCCATCAACTACCTCAGGACAACTGGACCATAGCTGAGCTGTGATCATTCTTGCAGTGCCAAATCCATCTCTTTGGCCCAGATAAATCAATAAAYAAACACATAAATAAATAAGACTAAACAATTCAGAGTCATGTTAAAGCAATAAATTACTATCTGATTCTAAAAATGCTTTGACATGAACTTGTAGAATGAAGTGCGTTTACTGCAGGTTGCGTGTTGCATAATCACAAACTACAGAACTGCTGCTAAAAGATACATAAGGACTGGACATAAAAGTGATGAGGATTAAGCAATAACAGAAGAGAGGAGGTACAGATCTGCCCTGCCATTGCCATATCACACAACCCACCAAGCTGTGTCAGATGATGTGAAAATGATGTTCTTTGAAGAGGTCAATAAAAGTCTTATGAATATTCTGCTTGAATAAGTTTTTTCTAGAGACCACAGCAGAACTGGGCTAAAGAATTTTTCAAAGATATTTGCAGAGTGTATCTAAATGAAAGTACTTCAATCTTCCAAATAGTAGGTGGAAAACTTATTTAACAGTATTTATTTACTCCTGAATATTGGTTGAACAAATGAGAGCGCCAGAAGTGTACCATGAACTGCTCATTAATTCTTGCTCAGTTTCCTCATAGTTGAARTGTGACTTTTTTGAGAGAAAACTGTATTTCCCCGTAATATGAAGAACTTCAAATTATGTACTTTGGTGTTTTTCAAAATATGAMGTGATATGAGATGTGACTGGAAATAGAGGGTAGTGTGCAATTATACTGTGCCATGTATTTTCCTGAAAAAAAATAACAGCTGGCTACTTATCCTATTATCTGGTCTTATTATTTTCAGTGAAAAAATTATTTCATGACATATTTACCGCTGACTGTCTTGGAAGGCCAGGGTTCTCTTATTCTCTGACAAGCCATCACTGAAGCTGAAAACATGAATCAGAATCTGTTTTTCAAAGAAATAATAATATAATGAGGAAAGAAAATGATCTTAGGTTTGATTGAAAGCTTATTGGCTTAAGGAAACTGTTGTTACAAGCACTTCTAAAACKATAGAAAATCAATGTTTGGATCGTTAAACCTGGACCAAAAATAATTTACTCAATTCCATGCCCAAAGTAAGAAGAGCAATGTTGTCTCTTAAGTGAGCATTTATGCTCTGCAATTGCCATTTATTGAGCTGTAGGAATTTTGGAAAATGGAGCTGTGYCTTTTAAATCATCAAAAGCTGGTGATGGATAGTGAGGGGTAGTTTTCTTAGAAAGTTAATCGAGCTTACATTCCTAATAATAATTGCCAATTAATTTTCTTTTTTGGGATTACTGATCAATCAGCACTGTATTTGTATTGCAGCCCTGGTACTGCCTTTTCTGAGCAGAGTTTTATTCTCATATTCTAGATAAGATAAAAAATGTATTTCCTTTTGTAGATAAGTATAAATATATATATAAATATATATATAAATAAATATATATGTTTTTATATATTTTATATACATATAAAATATATATAAAAAGTGAACCATGATAAAGAACTAAAACTTCAGAAGACAGGTGAAATACAGTGAAGGACAAATCTGTGAAACTTTATTTTGCCTGACTATATTACTGTATTTAAGTCTTGTCTTGGAATTTGTGTTTCTGTTATTAGTTATTTCAAAATATTTCAACTAAAACTTTCTTGAAACAACATTACTGTTTGAAGTACTGGGCTTTTGCTCCACACGCTTTGGCTTTGAACACAGAATCTAACACCATATCTGTGACAGAGACTATGAAACCAGCATCATAACTTCTGTTCATTATTGATCTGGTGKACATGACTAAAAAGCTAAGATATCTTTGCTACTTTTATGAACTGCTGGAGTTCACCATTTTTTTACCACGCTTCATCAAATCTATTTGAAGTAGTTCACTGATGGAAATTTCTGATTCAAATTTTCTTCAAACAACTTCAAATGTTTGGGTTTTTTAAAATTCTGCCCCCAAAATGCCCATCTGTATGATTGATAGTGACATAACATGATGCTAGTAAGGTTACTTACTATCCAGTCAAAAGCATCACTGTATCTGTGGATGTTTCACATCTACTCCACCCACTCAGAATTCTTTCTTTCTCTTCAATGATTGTAGGTAATTTGTGACACATATAGTAATAAGTAATGTACTTATAGCCAAACATAGAAACAGTGACTCAGGCCATTAGATTTATAGGGAGGTGAGAGATGGGAACAAGGCACAGATTAATGACTTAAATTATATATGCACAGCCAATGCCTTGCAAAGCTTTAAAGCTCYTAACTTTAAAATACAAATTTTATGTCTCGTGATAGTGTCCTTTTTAGGAGTCTTAACAGAATTTTCACTGGTTTGGAGACCAAATTTGTTTCCCTGTGGAAGACTGTTCTGCACATCTGAAGGGAATTTGGTCTCTCAGACTGCAGATGGAACTTCAGTTTCTCAMCTGAACTGAATGAAGGAAAAGTCATTTGCACCATAGGTCTTCTACAGTTCCTGTTCAAAGCGAGTAATTCTGGACTCACCCTTCATTCTATCCAGAGGTGATGCACAAAAAATACTAGTACACTATGAAAATCTTATTATTACTGCTAGTGCACCAATAGCCAGTTTCTAACAAAATTTCTTATCCTAGAAGAGTACATGCTTCTCCCAGGTTATCTCCAGATGGTACTGAAATGACTTATGGGAGGGAAATCAGTAAGGGTAAAATGAGGGTGAAAAAATCTTAGCAGTATCTTGTATGTAAATTCACCCTTCATATAATAATTTGTTTGAAGTTATGTAAAACTTGGCAAGGAACCAAGCTTGTTCCAATGGCTGATAATTTCTTTCTCTGGTTATTAGATTTTTGTATTTGCAATMATTTCTCATTCTCCTAATGTAATGTCATTTCATGACAAACCACCCACCATCATTTCATTTACTCTGCTGAGAAAACTGTGCCAGTCTATTCCTCTTCAATGAAGGAGCCATATATCACAAGTTTTTTTAATCTTGATATGCAATCAGATTTGATTATCCTGTAGTTCTTAACATAAACTGTTATAAGAAATTAAGCAGAGTTTTTGAAAGCTACTACCTTTTTTTTTTTAATAATCTTCTGACTTTCCTCATATTTTTTTTTCCAGGCAGCTGAACAATATCGCTTTAAGTACCATGTGCAGAATTTGAATGGACACAATAAATTGYCCAGAGGCAGTTTAAAATCTTGCTAACCTGCCCCTTGACAAGTTATCTTGCAATACTTATAATTGAGAAGTACASTTCGACCAGTAATCCAAAGAGGTTTTGCAGTCTCCATAGCTGAAGATATTCACAATTTACTTAGATAATGTCCCCACTCTAGCATTGAATTTAGTCCTTTTCTGAACTGGTGCTTGAGGAAGATGATCTTTTAAGCTGYCCCCCAACATGAACTACTTATTCTATGGAACTCTAATTTTTTAACCTTGTTATGTGGGGGTGCTTTAGTYAAATTTCATACCCAGATGGAACTTCTATTGTTCAGGAAGTTTTCAAACAAGGAAGTCAGCATCCTGCACATCTGTTCAGAATACATCACATTWTTATAAAGCACTCCAGTCATAAGGACATATTCTTTGTATCTATAGATTACTTCTAATTTTGGCTGGCTTAATCTTTCAGARTATTTAATATTTCAGATTAAAAATTTGTAATAATGCAGCTTCTACTTTAAAGATTTTAATCTGAACTCTCAAAATTTATTCTACAGCATGTACCCAGCATCTTTCTGGGTGTCAGGTTAATTTCTGACRTCTATCAGTTTAGTGGAACTCAGACAAAACTTTGGCCCTTCTCAATTACTTCTCAAAACATAGAGGAATTAATTTTTTTTTGTACTTTGTGATTCTTGAAAACAGACTTTTGTGACATGTGTAAATATGATGATCATAATTAAATTTCTGAAGCAATAACTTAATCCTCAATTTAACTTCAGTCTTGAAGAGAATAATGAYGTCTTTCTATGGAACTATAATAACTATAATAAAAATCTTATGTTTTATAATGGACATTAATTTACTTAAAATATTTGCACACCTTTTTAGCTTTTATTTTATGAAAATATTCTAATATAAATGAACATTAGGTCAACAYTGTGGATCATGAAAAATGGTTTTAAATCATAAATACAAGTATTGCAAACCTCATTCTCAATATTTATGTTTGGCATTTAGGAATATTAAACAATTCCTTGAGATAAACTTTTTAACAGATTCAAAAACCAGTATTTTTTTTTTTGCTCCACACGCTTTGGCGTGTGGAAGTCCCTTAGTGCATAATTTTGACTAATCCTTGTGAAAAAAATGCAATTTCATAGAATACAAATAAAAGGTGAAAGATATGAAAATAATATTAAAGGGAACAAGCATATTAATCATTGCCTGGTTTTGGGTAAATATCCATTTAAATTGCTGAGAGCCTTCCGTGAACAAACACTTGAAAAATTCCTGTAGAATGTTGCTTAGAAGCCTTAAAGGAGAAGAAAAGTGTTAAGGGAAGAAAAGAGAGACAGAATTTCTTGTTAAGGGCTGAGAAAATAAGTCTTGTGATAGAAACCTCTAGTAATCTTATATTAAATTCTTTTTTACATCCAGCAAAGGAATGTGGTGAGGAAAAGCTTTATTTTTATGCATGTCACTGAAATAAAGTTTGTATTCTTTTCACTTTCAAACGTTGATGAATAGCTTGAAAATGATCCTTGAATTMTGAGAACAAGATTCAATTSAGATTGAGAGATGRCCATCATTACATTCTCTACCAATTTGGCAAAAGACTACTGGATAAGCTAAGGGAATCAYGTTTGTGAGCACTTTGCTTGTTAAATAAACAGGTTTTTCCRCTTTCCAAGGATATTATTCTCCTGRACCGGYTGGGGGAGAGGCTGCTGAAATCTGATTTTTAGAGGMGACCACTTMGGAARTTTCCTCCCAAAATTTGCCCTAAAYCAGGACACCACCCTAGAATCTACTTGAAGAGSACACAACACAGAGCTGCCAGATTTTTACAAGCCTCAGCCTAGGGAATTGCCTCTGTGGACCACACTGAGTGTCTTGAGTATATCTCTGAATCTTGCTCCTTTTGCTTCAAAAATGATACCATAAGGACCCYGAGGGCATTTGTACATGGAGACACAAGAGAAAAGTTTACTAAAATAATGAGTTCTGTAGCTGTTCCTATTCCAAAATGATAGAGAAAACACTAACTGAAGAGAAAAACAGATTTAAGCCTCGCATCTATGAACAGATCCACTTCTTCTCTTGTGTTGTCCTCTTTCATCTTCTGTTTGGCCTTCCCTTTTCCCCTCYTGCTCTTTTTTCCTCTGTTTTTTTCCCTGTAATGATGGTCTTTATGTTCTTATCCTCTAAGCTGAGAAAGTTTTGTTTTACATTTCAAACATGCTTACCTTTAGTGCAACAAGAATGAAGCAGAGTTTAAATTTGTGGGGTGTTGTCTTTTTGGTTGTTTTCCAGTGATAAAATTCAATTCATCCTTCATTGGTCTCGTAACTCTTTTTCTGTGTCCCCTTTTACTGATGGAGTTTGAYTTTTCAGCACTTTTCTTTTAATCTCATTGTAAAATCTCAAATTGGTAGAGTAGCACTTACTTGTGTATGTTGAGGTACACTGAAGTTAGGCTTGAACCTTTTCCATAACTGTCCACAAYCTCTAATATTTCATTAAGCAATGAAAGGCCACAGCAGTAATTTTAACTGACACAGCAACTATTTTTTTATAAACTTTTTAAGTCCTTAACCTTTCCCTAAAATTTAAATCTCAAACTCAGCCATATGATTTTGTTCATCTGATAAAGGCAAATTAGATTTTTCTTTATTAAGTAATGAAACCTTTAGAATAAAAAAAATAATTTCTCTTATATTAAATTTTTGTATATTTCAGACCCATGAATACTTTTCTGTCTTCCTATACCCCACTGTTTTGACAGGGAGGCCAATTGAAATAGATACCRTAAAAAGATGAACCATGTTTTAGTTTTCATATGGTTCTTTGCCAAGTTGATTCTGCCTGCTGACACATTTTTTGTCAAGCTCCTTTTGACACTTCATTGAGCCAAGCTTGACTTTTTCACTTAAGGCAAGAGGTGCAGCTGAGATTTACTGAAGAACACAAGTCTATGTGACAGGTATTTTTAGCACCCTGTCTCCCATGCTTAGTTGACATATCTGTGATGTACCCAAATTCTTCAAGCCTGTGTTCTGTTAGCATCAATAGAATTAGAAAAAAAAAAGGAAACAATAACCAAGAACACTTAAAGAAAYCTTTTYCWGGTGCAAAGGTGTATAAAAGAGAAYGTGGGATRGAAAAATTCACCTAGTAAATAGATAACCATTAATAGATACAATGTCCATACTTAATGTCAAAGGTTTTGTAGATACATGGGTGACTGGGGAGTTAAAATCTTACATTGAAAGAGTGTACATGTATCTTGGAAAGTACAAGGTAAAACTAATTATTCTTTCATCTCAATGCTATAGTTATATTGCTTATAATGTACATTGCTGAGATTAATTTTATGGGAAGTACTACCTGTCAAAAGAGCAATAGTAATGCACTTAAGACATTTTCAAGCACCAAATTCATTAACCATAGTGTTGTTGGAAATTTTGGAACATACACTACTCCTCATTTTCACGTTCTTTCTTTTTTTATTTTTATTTGTGATTGCTAAATCAGGTTGACTGCTTGATGTCCTTGCTGTCTCTGGAACTGAACTGATGCAAATCAGAACATGTCAATAAAGAAGAATTTATGTACCATCAGAAAAATTCAGAAATGTTACCAAGTGAAGCTTATTTCCATGGATTTAACATACGTATTTCCATAAACATGCTTTCAGGCCTATTATTCATCTGTAGATGTAAAATGTCTAAGAGATGTAAATGTAAGAGATCAAAAAAACGAATTATTGTAAATGCCTCCATAAGGTTTAAGAATAAAACTAATTTATTTAATGTCAGAGAATGTAGTCATTAAGATTTTAACATAAGAATTCTTTAAGGAAGGTCTAGTTTTTGGGTTTGGCAGTTTTTTTGTGTTTTGGCTTGTTAGGGGCTTTTTTTTGGCAGGGGGAAGAATTTAGGGGTCTACTAAACATATATTTAATTGGATTTAAATTTTACTTGAGGAGTTGTAGCATATTTAAATTGAACGGCATCAGGTCAGGTAGGGACCAAAAGGGTAAGATTTCTTGCAATTTGCATTTTTTCCCTTAAAAGCAAACTCAGATGACGATGTTTATGAGAAGATAAAACGAAATATCATGAAAATCTGCAAATATTTTGAATTGAACCAGCATAAGTAAGTTATGAAATAGTCTGTTTCCATCCCAGCCTATTGTTTCTAATATCAAATTTCTATCTTCCCAAGTACTAAAAATAAAAACAACCAATCAACCAACCAAAAAAAAATCCCAAAACAACAACAACAAAAAAAGACCTACACAGAAACCCTCCCCAAAACCTCAGCAACATTAGGACTTCATTTTACATGATATTCTTTGTCTGATGTTTCACTGCGGTGGTCTCCCTCTCTGCCTGAGGGTCCTCCTTGGGCCAGCCTGACTGTGGGAAGGCACCACAGCAGATCTGTCCTCCACTGATTGGATTCAGTTCTCTCAGAGGCAAAATAGAAACAAAACTGCAGTTGCCAGAGTAAAAAGAGGCTGTCTCTCCTGGGGGATTATGTATTGGCTTTATTGGAGCTCAGTGAGACCCAACTACACCCAACAAAAACCAGCCCAGAAGAGCCCCCAACTGGCTTAGTACACTGGGTTATAAACTGGGGAGGGGAAAAGGGAGGAGAACTTGGAACATCTAATGAGGATTAACTGGGGCGTGGTGCTTAACAAGATTGACAATATACCTTCCAACTGGAAACCACGAGGGGAGGAGCATGAACCCTGCAGCCAATCACTCGACGCCCAGCCTGGAACTTTCCAGATGGAAAGGGATGGCCTCGAGTGACTGACAGGGAGTTCTAGGGAGGGTTAATAGGCTGAAGCACCACCTGAGAGGCTGTCCAAGGGAGGGGTTAACTTGAATGGCAGACCAGGACAAACCAATGTAGGACCAACATAGGGGAACTGGAACAAACTACAACAAGAGAACCAGGGGGTAATTACATAAATCCCAACATTTCACCAGTCTCAGGAGACCTCAGCTTAATATGAAGACTTTGTATTGATAGGTGCCTGCAAGAAAACTAGGGGAGACAATCTGTGACTTAAAAAATGCACACCCAGGAAAGTCAAAGAAAATAAAGTATGCAGGAGAAGGAAACCACTTTGGAATGTGACAGATCATGGAATATGAGACTTGGAGCACAAATCCTTGAAAAGTGAAGTCTTGTTCCTGTGCAAACTTCTGCTGAGTTCAGATGGAGATTTTGTTTAACCACACAGGACCTACTGCAGGATCAATATGTTACTGGTTTTCCCTGAGTACACAATATGGGCAGTAGCACACTTGTACTTAAAGTCAAGTCTAATACATCTCATAGTAATGATGGAAGCACACAACTATTGCTAAACTTTCCATCATTCTTATTGAAAGGTAGCTCACTTAGGTGTGCTGACTCCTAGAAAATACCTCAAACCCCAAACAGTTTTTTGATTCACATTTTGTCGGCAATTAAGTCTTGCCTTGAAAAGAAGGACCTATATCATCCTAAGTACAGAAACGTTTGCAAAAGACACAAGGATTTAGGCATAAAATGATGGCAAATGTGACTAAGGCACCCAGTAACCAGAGAGACTAGATTTAACACAGGTGTTTTACTTCAGTGCCCTAAGCATWCATCATTTTCCAGCAACATTCTGTTCTGCTTTCTAGCTTTTGAGGATTTTTTAAGGTAAATAATGTTCCCCCTGAATTGCTCAAGGAAACAGTCCTTTTTCACACAATCAAGTGGCATTTTCTCAATGCCTGGATACAGAGGAAGGCAAGCTCCCTGTACTTGCAGACAGGAACATTTACACAGCATCTACACAGCACACCGGGTTAGCAATTGCAGGAAACTTTCTTGCAGCAGGCAGTGAATTTGGCATAATGTTATATGCCCCCAGAGCATATAATACTGTTTCAGAGAGATTAGAAAAAGAAGTGCGGTAGCAGGAGAACAATACTTACCTCTGGAAAGCCCTGACAGTTCATACAGTGTCATCTTCACAGCTGCCTCAAATCAAGTACCCTATAACTGTCAAATAGATGTTCACATTGCTACAGTGAAAGAGAAATAATAATTCATTTAAATATCAGGAAAGTGCATCTGTCAGAGCTGTAGATGGAATTACCATATTCTATATCATAGAAACTCATAGAAAATGACTGATTTTTTGAGAAATAAACTTTATTTACTTACAACTTGTTGATATAAAACTTTTGATTTCCTACTGTATCAGTGATTTCCTACCACGGTCTCTAAAAATGAGGAAAGTTTCAAATTCAAAGTAAATAAATAATACAGATAATATCTCAAATTGTTGACATACGAGACTTCATAGGTTTCAGAGAACATTTTATGTTTTATGTGAAGAAATATCTGTGGATTTCTAGAGCAAGGCTATTTGCTGAATGTAGGTGCCAGTCTAGAGTGAACATATATATAGTACACCTCCTAAATACACTGGATAGACTTCMGGGAAAGAGTTTATATATGGCTGTTAATACTTAACCATGGTTAGAAACATCTCCCCGCTGAAGGTCCCTGCCAGCATTTGCTATATTTGCATTTACAACCAGCATCAGAAAATATAACTAAATACTTTTTAATGGCCTTATACATTGCTGAATATGATTTGATGTGTCCTTTGATGACTCTCAGTCAAGGTCAGTCTAAGCAGTGGATCAATCAGATGTTAYAATTTTAAAGAGAAAATAATTTTTTTCACTTGTCACTGCCATGTCTGACACTAATGCAGTATAATTCCCAATTTTATTAAACAAACAAATAATAAAACTCATTCTGATGGGGGTTTCTCCTTTTTTTTTTTTTTTGATACCATTTCCAGCCTAAATCCCCCTTCTCCTTACATACAAGAAATTCACRCCTTTAATAGGACTGCTTTAGTAGGATTGTGCCAAAAATGTTAAAGAATTTTGATCTGAAACTTTTACAGTTGTCCCGGACACCTCTTTTAAACCAAATGAAGCAGTCAAACAGATAAAAGTAGCTAACTGGAAGTTTAGTGTGAATGATCTAGTTATGAATGCAGTGCTTTTCATACACCATAACTTATTCCAGCTTCATTCCCACATGATTACCACATGATTCACAGATAAAAGTTTTAATGTAGATTGGATCAATTTTAGTTTGTTGCTTGGGGGAAAAGCTGTCRAACGGCCATTAAACTAGGTTCCTCTTTATTCTAAAGTACAAAAAACTAGCAGTTAAATAATATGAGTATCAGGCAAAGTGAACTTATTCTGTTATAGGGAGTGATGTAAGTTAAGAACCCCAGAGTACAGGTAATTGTGATGAAAGAAAAAATAACAAATACAAATGAAGCCTGTCTTTCAGAAAAGCATTCATTTAACTAGGCAATAAAAAAGACCCCACTGCGGCAAAAATCAAAACAATCCATTTTCTTAGCAAAACTTACAAACTAGAGTTATGAAAATTGCTCTACGGTGCTTTGGTGTGTCTCCACCAAATATGTCACCATGATTTTTTAAGCAATTTCAAACACTCTTTTGTAACAATTAGTCACACTCTTACAGAGCCCAAGGAAGGTGAGGGTGCTGGAAGGGATGAGATAAATCTCATATAAGGGAATGCTGAAACAATTTGAGAGCAATGTAAATATTAAAGATAAATGAGACACTGGGGATTTCATCTGTTCAACTTTTGAGACAAATTTTGTTCTACCTTTTCATCTACCTTACTGGTGCATTCCTGGATACTATAGTTAATATATATTTAAAAAGCAGAATACCAAAGTCCAGCTGGTAGCCAGTGACTAATGGTGCCTCTCGGGGGTCAGTCCTGCCTTATGTCTGTGTTAATGGCATAGATGATGGGACAGATSGTCAGAACATTTGAAGACGTCACCAGATTGCAGGACAGGGCTCATATTCAGAAGGAGTTGGTCAAGCTGTAAAAAATTGAGTGAATTGAACCTCAGGAAATGTATCAAGGAAAAGTTCTGCCCCTGGGATCCAATGCTGCAAAACAGTCCAACCAGAAAGTGATTTAACAACAAAAGACGAGCACCCCTGATTGACGGAAATGACACATGATTAGCAGTGCAGTCTTGCATCTGGGAAAAAAAAATCATAATGATCTACAATCACCTGATTAAAGACACACAGATCCTCACAGGGGTGCACAATGGAAGGGCAAGAGGCAATGGACACAAATTGAAATATTTGTGAAAACTCTGACTTGCTAGAAGGAAAACATTGTGGTCATGTTCAAACACTGAAACAGGTTGCACAGAGWAGTTACAAGATTTTCTGTCCGGAAGACATTTAAAACTCATCTGGGAACTGCCTTTATAATCTCATCTAGCTAGACATGCTCTGAGCAGAGAGGTTTCATGAGATGACACAAGAACCTTCCCATGGATTCATGATTGATCTTAATTGACCCCCTACACTGACAGAACACAGAGATCTGCGAGGTAATGTAAGGCTTGGAGGATTTATTTTTAATGTTAACAGAAATAYCAGTGAATGATTCATTAGGTGGTTCAGCTGCTGAGGTGAGCAGCTTTCATGTTGGCACAATCTGCAGATCAGCTCAAGTATTGCTCTCCTCTGTGCTTTCAGTTGCAGGGAACAATGACGGAAGAAACAGAAGGATCCAGCAGATTGATAACTTGGCTTCTAGCCTTGTGTCACCAGCAGAATTCTGGAGAGTTTGATCATTAATTACTTTAGAGACCTGATGGTGACAGATAGGGAACGTCTGTCTCAAAGGTGGGAAAGGATCTTTATGCAGGAGTCAGCAGGGCTCATGAAAAGAACTCTAAACTCTATTGGAWGGGGGAAAGGGGTAACACCAGGCTCACTAGAGAGAAGATTGATTTGCAGCATGACAGTATTTTAGGGACTGTGTGAAAACAAGGTCCTTCAATCTGCTGTCTCTGTGGAGSTGAGGGATGAAGATGATGCCTTCAAGTTCTGCGCTGCCTCAAGTGTAGTTCTGAGCCTCACTCAAGTGCTAGTGAGTTCTCCTCACAGAATAGGTAGACAAAACAAATCCTTTCCCTGCTGAAGACCAAGGACAACTTCCAGGCCCAACAGCATAAACAACAGTGGACTAAAGGGAGAAATAAGAAGGATGAGAACTTACAGCCTGAAACTGTAATTGGACAATTAAACCCCAATATGCAAATGGACCAAAACTTATAAAAGTCTGAGACCTCATGACCAGGGGGCCATTTTGTGACCATTCTGAGTCCACCTTGGGTGTAGCCTTGGTYGGGGTCTTGTCCTGCCCAAGGTGTATCCTAGAGGCCCTTCAATAAATATCTACTTTAGTCTCTATCTCTGTTCAGTCTTTGTTTCAGGTCAGCCTTCCTAAGGCATCAAAGATCCAAGAGACAACAAAGACATGAGAGTTAGAAACCACAGAAGTATCTGAGGACAGTCTCACAGGAATCAGGGCTTCCCCTCCCAAAACTGTGGCAGGTTCAGCAGCCCCACTGAAGTGCATTTACACCAATGCACACAGGATGGATGACAGACTGGAGGAGCTGGAAGCCATTGTGCAAGTGGGGGAACGTTGCYATCATGGAAACTTGGTGGGATGACCTGCACAACTGAAGTGCTGCAATGGATGACTATAAACTCTTCAGAAGGATAGGTAAGGAAGGAGGGGTCATGGGTTAGCCCTGTATTTCAGGGAGTGCTATGGCTGTCTGGAGATTAACAATGGTRATGGCAGAGTTGAATGTTTATGGGGTGGAATCAGGGGGAAGGCCAACAAGACAGATGGGAGTCTGTTATGGACCACTCAACCAGGATGAAGAGGGAGACTAAATATTCTATAATAGCTGGGAGAAAGCTGAAAATYACCAATTCTTGTTTTCATGGAGGACTTCACCTTGCCAGATAGCTGCTGATAGATTACAGTAAAGAGGAAACAGTCTAGGAGGTTTGTCTGAAACTCAGGGAGAAAAGGAGAGCTAATCAGCTTTGAAAGATGCCATGAAGTTATGAAGGGAGAAAATTAGTTTAAGCAAATCCCAATAAAACTTAATTTGACTACTGATATAAAAGACAATGAAAACTTTTTCCATAAAATCTTTAGTAACAAAAGGAGGGCTAAGATTCCTCTTCCCTTACCAGGTGCACAAGGAAACATAGCAAAAAAGAATGAGGAAAAGACTGAGCTAATTAATGACTTCTTTCCTCTGTCAGCTCTAGTAAATCTGCCCTTGGCAACGGAGAAGTGGAACAGATTATTTTATTGAACAGTAAAATTGYCCTACAATCACCAGATATCACAAAGAAGAGAGGAAGGGGTCAGGGTCACCAAGTTGACTTTTTTCTTTTCTATATTTTTTTTGACAGTCACAAACTCATATAATCCCTATCAGAAATTTAAGCTGTTTGAAGATATGTTAATGATAACCTTTTCAAGCTTGACTTCCTCCTAACCAGTCTCATAGTTTGATTTCATCCTTCTTCAGTGTTTTTCCATGCAGAGGCTGAGATACTGCTGTATAGATTTCTGGRTAAATATACCCTTCAACACTTTGTTTTGTATAATTAAATACTAATCATTAAATATGTTTCAGTTGTGATCAAASCTAAATTTCATATGGTGCTCTGCATAGTCATTTATTGAGGCAGTTCATGAGCAGGAAAATTCTTCCTTGCAATGCTTATTGTTTTAAATAGAAAAAAGTCCAGATTTTTCTTTTAAATTAATCAGAAATTACAAGTAACAATCTTACAGAGGTGCTGTTCTTACAACAGTGGCATTTGGRGTGATTGTATCAGGCCTTTAAGTCAATAACTGAATAATTTCAAGATGATTTTGAGAAGAGCTGATAAAACAATCTAAAACTTTCTTTTGTTTTAACATGTTAGAAGAAAGTACAGAAACAGTCACAAATCTTTTATTTCTCCAGGGATCCTTAAGAATTATGAGTACCTGGGGTCTAGGAATGCAGAGGCAGTTAATAAAGGATGTGGTCCCAAAAAGTGAGACAGTGAGCCCTATAGACAGGAAAAGAGAAACACTGCAGAGTTCATTTTCAGCACAGGCTTTCCCCCTCAYAATCTATGTTTCATTCCACTGAGATAAAAAACAATTTGATGGCTTTGGTAGGCAATGAAAAAATGTCAAAACCATCAAATATCCAAAAGAWGTCCAAAACATCTGGTGACTTTTTTCTGTTCTAGGTCCAGGGAATTTTCTTCACCAATTAAAGAAGAAAAGATGGCTTCATGTGCAATAACAGTTAAACAACACTTGGCTTGCCTGAATGGTAAAAAAAATAGTGCACAATACTCTCTTCACCCTCCTGAACAAAGAATAAGTCATGAAAAGTGAATTGCCAAGAGATACTACTCAGTTAATTCAGATCACATTTTCTTTCCTGAAAAATAACTGCTGAAGGTCCTCATTTGCCATCTATTTGCATCAATAATTGAAAGCAGTGCAGAGGTATTGAGGGCACAGTAAGTTATCCTGTATAATACCTGTACTTTGCAGATTTCTACCATGCTACCTGAGAAATCCTGGGACAATTGGTACTCTCTAACTCACATACTACAGGTTGCCCTTTAATTAATGTGTTTGAGGAAGAACTCAGACTTTTTTTATTTAATTGTCCATTCTGGACTGAAAAATGGCTAGTTCAGGGAAATTTAAAACTCTTTGGTTGAGTGATGCTGGATCTGATTACTCTTCCTGCTAGAAATATGTATCCTATTTTTTGATATAGTATTTTTAGACTGATTTTTTCTCTGCAYTTTAGGTAGTGGTTGGATTTTAGGCATTTGTCAATCTGACTAATTAGCCCTTATACATTCCTATTTATCATGCAGCTACTGATAT
This sequence comes from Alauda arvensis, assembly GCA_902810485.1. Taxonomy (NCBI): domain Eukaryota; kingdom Metazoa; phylum Chordata; class Aves; order Passeriformes; family Alaudidae; genus Alauda; species Alauda arvensis. Next base: position 918,660 of record CADDXX010000271.1, on the reverse strand, counting down.
AACCCTTGGTCCTCTTTTCTATCAAGCTAAACACCTCTGAATAATAATCCTTGGAAAGAATTATTATCATGTTTATTTCACAAAATTTAATTATTCCTATATCTTCTCTGTATCCTTCAATTTATCAACATGGTTTTGGGACTGTGGACAGCAGAAAAAAGTGCATTACTAGGCAATTAATCTGATCTTGCTACCAAGAGTAAGGGGAATATGAACTTTCTGATCCAATTTATTATATTTATGCAGCAGAAAATACATTTTTTCTTTTGAAATAGGACCTAATATTCATTATGCACCTCTAACACTTTTCAAGATTTTTCCATTTTTTCACAATCTTTGAGGCATCTACAAACAACAGTAATTAGAACTTTTTGTTTTCTCTCAAACAAAAAATGACAAAAAATGCTGCATAGAATTCAGCCTTGCAGAACCCAGCAGGATGTTCACTCTCTAAGATTTCCCTTTACACTTGCATTTTGAAGCCTATCAGTCAATCAAATTTTAATCTAGTTTATATCTACAATGGTCATTTGCTGTTGATTGAGCCTCATTTTTTAATAACCCGCATCCACAGAAGAATGTCCTGTCATCATCAGTGGAGCTTTTCCTTGAGAYTCCCTGRGGCYTGCACAGAAGGTCRTGTTCCTASTCATACTTTGGAGTTCACTAATWAGCTTGTCTTTACCTGCTGGTGCASTGACACCAGTGAAGAAGTTGAATACCATCATAGGGAAGGGCATGTCTACAGGATATCAGAGTCTGTGCTGTGGGCTTGAAGTTATTAGATTGGGATGATTTCATTGGGATAATCTTCAGGAGGATATAAAGGGCAAGGGGGCTGTAATTCCCAGTTGTAATTAGCAGCCTGAATCCATCCTTCATCTTTATCCACTGCACTTGGCTCACCTGTATTTACCTTCCTTAGTCCAGTGTACTTGTTAGAGTGCTAACAATGGTCATTTCACACCCATTTTMAATGATGAGGGACTGGATTTTCCAGTAGTTTTAGTCAGAACAAGGATTTTGTACCCTTATTAGCTGTRTGCCACTGACAGATGCAAATTTATCTCTAAGGGACTAAGATGAGACACACTATCCATTTCTGAGCTTCACAATGATTGACTGCAGCCCCAATTAGGCCAAAGCGTTCAGATGTATTTAGTGTACAGTCTTCAAGGGCAGCCTGAAATRTCTTGCACTCTTAATTCTATTGAGTATATGGTTTATGGTCTAATTTCTTTAATGCAGTACTATCCTTCTGTCACAGAAAGGCAAATATTTTTCAGAATGACTTTATGTAGTGGTTAAATCTACCTCCGACATTTCATTTTGAAGTGACCTTGTTTATGCTGGGTGGGACAAAAAAAACATTTATTATGTGTKTGTTAAACTGCAGCTGCATGTTCAGCATAATAGGAGTCTGAACCTCTGCCTCCAATGATTAATATAGTTTTGATTTGAAGCCAGTGAAATCTTAAAATGCTTTTGGTATTATATTATTAAGTTTGTCATAAAATTCAGCCCGTTGAAATAAAGAGTCTCATTTCGCAAAAAACATGCAGATTGTTCTCCTACCCATATTTTAATTAAATAAACATTGTAGAAATCAACTTAGAACTTGGAAAAAAATGCCTGAATGAAATAAATATATAATAAAAATATTTTATTTAAATAAACAAAACAAAAGGAGAGAAATTAAGTATTTTAAGGGCACTGCTGAGTTGTTTGAGCATCAGATGTGAATGTGATTAATGCTTTTGGACATAACTTTACATAAGGTACACAATTGAGGACATGCATATCTTTGGCTTTTATATTTTATTATTATCRATGCAACTGAGTCTTTTCTATCAAATTTCTGTTTATGACCTACTGGACATATTTTCTGGTGATTTAGTGTCACACTTGATTTTAGCAAGTTTTAAACAGGCATTGGCAGTCTGAAGGTGAACTCTAAGGGTTGTGATTCAGAGTTATCAGATTTACTCTCTATTATACCATGAAAGGAAAACAAGACATTGCCTCAAACCATGAAATTTAGAGGGAGTCTTCAGAAACACCAAGAAGTAGATTTTGGCAATCTGATACGGGGTTTTAGTTTTGCCTGGTTTAATCAAAAGGTCATTTTGCAGAGTTTAAATCTGAATTCACAGTCCTATTTCAAGAAGGTTTTTCAGACTCAGGAGTTTAGTAAAAATATATTGCAGATTAAAATATATTCTTTCMGTTCTCAAGTAATTTTACAGTCCTAGGACATTTCTGGGGGCACAAACATAAAAGGTTTCCATTTTGTCAAAGTCAAAACTACAGTTGTTCAGGAATATTTRCTTCTTAATCTGGAAGAAAGGAAGGAGAATGACTTCYGCCAAGTRAAAGGCAGGCATCARTATAAATTATACAGGTTCAAATCCTGTGATTTAAGAGAAGGAAACAGGAGTAAATCAACATAAATTAACTACAAGCTATTTCTTAAATTGAACTTTGCCTCCCATCTATGTTATAATAAGGTATTTCTGTGTCTTGTGCAAGTCAGTGTCAATACTCAAAACCATTCTGATCTGTATTTATGAACTCATAAAGATAAACTCACTACATATTAGTACAGTTCCTGATTGTATTTCTKCAAGATGAGCTTATGGAGCAATGATTCCTACTGAGTGCACACACTGTAGTCAGATGTCATTGTTAACTGTGCCACTGATAAAAGAGCAAAGAGAATTTCTGATCAATGCCTTGCAGCCCTCTTTTAGCTGTCTGCTGGTACCTGGCTTCTGGCATTTATCAGTTTTTCAGACAGTCTTTGTTGCTTACCCATCTGACCACCTTGCCTGACTGATTTTGAAGAGCYGATGATGYCTGTCAGACCTTACAGGTCTGTATTTCTGAGAAACAAAAAAATACTATTTTTTGAASGAACACACGGATGAGCTAGTTTGTAAATTATTTTATTATCTCCTTCCTGAGCAACCCAGCCATTAAATGATATTGCATGCTGCATTTTTTTTCTGCAATGGCCATCCTGCAGTTTCGGGGCTCTAGACTCTAGAGCTTCAGATGCTGTAACAATATTCTTTCCATGGTGTTGATAAACATGCCAGCTAGCTCATTATGACACATCATTCAATCTCTGATGCCTACACTTAAACGTTTCTGTTCCTGGTGCCAAGAGTTATGCACAAAGCTAGTCATCACTGACTTCTTTTGTGCTAGCTGTGGTGTCTGACACATCCATACCAACAAGATATGGATGTACACAGACTGAGGCAAAACGCTTGTACTAAAGGACATTTGCACCCTCTGGAGCACTAGGCTTCAAGAGACAACTTCCAGGCAATACATGAAATATTCATTTGTACTTGAGTTGTCATTTTTCTATGTCCCTTTATATATTGCTGTGCTGAAGCACTGTGTGTACTGCTCTGTATTTTATCTCTTTGTATTTTATCTAATATAATCACCATATTTTGAGTTAAAATATTATCTTCTCTAGCCCATTCCTTTGATCAGTTGATTTGTGGGTATTAGAAACACATTAAACATTCACATCCCATGCTGAYGGGTGTAGTCTACACAATCAAACAGGCAGTTTATTGGAAATGTGTATAAGGTCCAACATAAAACATATTTAGATAGCAATTGAGTGTAAATATTTCATAGCAGAAAACAAGTGCCAAGTCTCACTGCTTGCATCCAAAAAACTGACTGCATTTGTCAAATTAATGTCTCTTTAACAGAACATAAACAATTTAAAAACAAAATCAACTTAATGTAGTCCTCCCACATAACTCTCAGTTTACATATCTATGCAAATTCAACGTGTTATTAAGTCAGATTACTGACTTTACAGACAGCAAAATGCATACATTTAGGAACTTGGCATATAATAATAGATTTCAAATTATCTCTTAAACTAACAAAGGTAAACCTGAATTTTTGGGCTTTTTTTCTTCTGAAATATGGAAACCAATATTTTCTAAGGAAGTCACACAAAAGATGCAGAAAAGTTCATATTCCAATCAAATTAAAATTACCTAAATCAGTGCCTTTTTATTTGACATTGAGAGAATATTTTTACTTGTGAAATAAAGGTATTACAAATATATATTACTACATCCTTGCATGTCGGAGCAATCTGAAGTCATACTGCAACTCTCAGCATGATTTCTTTGAAGAAGATACATGATTTCAGTTGATGATGTTTACTATAAGTGTGCTTATAATTTTTTCTGAAGGAGTTAAACAGGTAGTTAATAAAATATAATCCAAAATATAAACATCTTATAGTTAGATTTTAATTTAGATAACTTATGAGGGACAACCACTGTTATTAGTAATTTAGTCAGTAAAAATATGTAAGGGGTCTAACTTCATATGGTGTAAAGAGAGGGAATAAATGTTAATAATAGCATTGATAATTATATCATCCATTCTTCCACGTTACTTGTTGCCTAGCTTTTAATGCAAAAAAATATTTTTAAATGTTACATCCTTGTCCCTTCAATGCATGCTCAATGTATTTCTATATTAATAATAATTTTAACCTCTGAAACATCTCTGATAGCTTCTTTTTTGCTGTTTTTTTCTGTGTCCTGAATGCAAGGAATATGAAGACACAACTGTGAGGGAGACCATACTGGTAACTTAACTGTTCAGAGAAATGTCTAAACTGGAGTCATCAGTGGTATGAGTACTACACACAGGAAATCAGACTTCTCTTTATTGCCTCAAGAAGATGCAAAATATTTCCTAAACAGAGATGACAAATATCTCTCTAGCATTAATTTGCATCTGTCAAACTGAAAAAACTTTAGGTCAGAATTTTCCAAGAATGCATTCATGTCTTAGCTCAAGATTTTTAAGCTAATGTATGCTTCTGCTTTGGAATTTGTATATGCAAACCCTGTTAGGTTTGGTAATTTCCTGTRTGTTGGTATGATGAGTTGTACCTGAAGGTGTTAGTGCAAGCTATTGCTTGTGTGCAAAAATGGGGCAAGTCTGAGAATTTCTCAGAATTTATACTAAATAAGTAGGTTCTTTTACATTTCAATCTGATATTAGACTGTGGGGTTTTTTACAGCACTGGGGTTYCCTATTATTTTATTTATAACAAGGATATTTCAACCACTGCATGAACTTTTCATCTCATGGGTCATTGCAAATACAGTATAACTTCGGCACCCATGAGCGCAATACACTTTTACAATATAAGTGTGTAAATTTAACTTCCCATACATCTGAAAACTTCTAGGAATTAAATTTCAAATTAGCTACATTTTTTAGGAAAACAAATTCTCAAAAGTTCCTTTGGCCAAAAATAAAACAAGAGTCTGGTCTGATTTTTTGTTTTGATTTGTTTTGATTTTTTGCCTGGGTTTATGCCCACTTAAATTTTTCATACGTAAAATACATGAGCAAATCTTGAAAACACTGGCCAGTATTTTCTGAAAATTCCTACRGAAATGGGACACACCTAGATCAGACATTTTCTTTTTACAATTTTTTCCAAATCTAGTGTAATTCAAAAAAGGATAAAACCTGCACGTGTAATACAGCAATTTTGCATAAATTTCTTAAATCCCTTCCAAGATTCAAAGCATGTCTCAGAACAGCTTAAGCCTGACTTACAGTGACTGCTGCACATCTCTCYGTGTGAGAGAGTAACAATGATAAATCACTTCTTGCAAAGAAARTCACGCTCAGACAATGAGCAGTGAGAGTCCAAACAGTGATCAAAAGGCAGCACGGCTCAGAATCGTCCTGCTCAGCAGTTCCAGGCTGTGTTGAGCAGTTAGAAATGGTAATGAGAGGCACAGACAGTGCCAAAGGCTCTCTTTATTCACCCACCACAGAATAATAAGCTACTGGTGACCTGGAACTACACAGTCCAATCATGAAATTCTTAAACATTAGATCTTGGTAGTACTATAAAAAGACTGTACCCTATTAAAAAATAAAAAATAATCAGCAGTGAAGAGAAAAAATGTGATATCACTGACCACAGCTGCATCCAGCTTGACATTGTAAAATATGATCACCACTGTTTAATTTCTGAAGCTAACAACACTGGCCATCTTGTCTGTTTTAATCAGCAGACTAGAATAGCCCTAATATTTTTAATAAAATAAGCTGAAATTTAAGAAGAATATTAATTATATTAGATAAGTTAATAGGCCAGTTAGATATTGATTTATGGTTCTTTGAAAGAAATACATCTAAGCTGTGGTCTAGTGTRTACAAACAGTTGTGAAGACTTCGAAGCATTTCAAGAAATAGACACAAAGAGGTTATTTTCTTTAGCTAGGATTTTCCGTCACTGCTACCACTGATTTCAGGCTACTTGTGATAACAAGGATGCCCATATGGCTGAGATTCTGGGAGGAACTTTCATCTTTTCTGTACTAAGTAGATCAACAGAAGTATGCATCAGACTCCAGGTGACAGGAATTCATCCACAAAATAACTTGACTTGCAGAATTATTGTAGCTATAAGAATGAATGAACAAAATTTTGAAGATATTCATGTCACTGACAGCTGAACTTAACTATGTAGGTTAACTGGCATGTTTTTCCTGATTCTCTTCAAAATCAATGGAAAGTTGTTCACCTCTTTGAAAGGGTCACCCTAAGGATCTTCTACATTAGACCTCTCTGAATTTTCTTCTTCATGAACATACTTCCCTGCACTGACTGATCAAAATGGGCAGCAGACTAATGAGCTTATTTATGCTCCTGAAGGTATTTGCCATGATTATTTGGGGTAGATGAGTTCTAACCTGGGCTGTGTTTCACCACAAGTGTCTTTTTAGCCACTTCACAAAAGGAGACCTTTTAGGCTTACTCTGCATTTGACTGTGTAGCATCATTAAAAGTTTATCATATGTCAAGAGTATGGCTTTRCATGTTAGAAATTCAAGTACTTTATCAGAAATACTTTTGACATATGTGTAAACTTCCTCTAATGAAAGATATTAAATACTTAGAGACTGCACACTTTAATTTTAATGTTTTTCAATAGACCCTAAGGTAATAATTGTCCCATGTTACATGGTTGTTATCAATGATAGACAAGAATAATTTTTGTTGCTATACAGTTAATGGCAACTTGTCTTGCTACTCTTCATTATGTCACTCTAATAAARATTTTATGGCTGTTAAAACATTCCATGAAAATCCAAAGCCGTATCAGGTGATTCCCAAGATATTTTCTTTCTCTTTCATTATTCCAACAGAAAAATGGAACAAATTTTGTTCTCTCTTAAGGTCTTCCGAAAATTCAAAAGCAAAAATTATCCTTTTCTCATTTTTTTTAATACATTGTCATTTCCATAGTGAAAATTTTGAAGGACTTAAGTGTTTGTGATACAGCACTAGGACTAATGGCTTCAGGCTGCCTTCTCTTATCAATCACCAATGGGGAAGACACATCAGTTTTAAAGCAAGGTAAGCAAACAGGAAAATAAATTTRCCTTACCAGCAAAAGATGCAAACTTTTCCCTCATGAGAAATGTAGTGTCAAGGAGAAACCCAAACACCTGGGAATTTTGGCTAGAACACAGAGTTGCTAGCAAGTACAAGGTCAACAAAACACTTTATTTTTTCATTTTCCGTAGGTGAGATATTTAGTTCAGACTGTTCTGAGGTAACTAAGAGATGCCTCTTTGCCTTTCATTCTTGACCTGGTTTTGTTTTGAACACTTCTCACTACAAAATATAGTTAGTTCTCTTCTGCATTCACAGTATCCCTTATTTTCAAGAATTAACATCTGTAAGAAAGATGTTGACATGCTGATCTAGCTTATTGATAGACACTGATTTCCTTTGAAACTTTAATTCTTTACTTGCAACACAGAAGAGTTTTCATATTGAAAGCAAACCCTTTTTTACGGGTTTTGATAGTTTAAAATGTACATTTAGTATTGCTTTAATAGCTGAAACTCATAACTTCTTAAATAACTGCTAACTCATTCCATACCASTTTATTTAATACTATGTAGAAACAACCATTTTTCATAGAGTTCTGCATATTTTCCCTAAGGAAAAAATTTAGTCCTGCTACTTGTGCTTTCTCACTCATACTATAAATAAAACATGGATTCTCATTATATAAGGGAAAAGAGGCAAGTTTTCATCAATTATAGGGTTTTGGTGAATGTGAAGCAATTTTAGGTTATTTTATAAAAAGAGAAAATACATAGGGAAATTCAAGGAATTCTAAAAAGGGCTGTGTTATTTTAGAGTAAGTGTTATTTTTATTAAACATTTCAATCTTACTAACTTCATGAACTACATAATTTCAAAATATTCCCTAGTAACTCACAACTGAGACATTACCTGCTTTGTGTGACGTCAATTAAAGCAGCAATTTGATGTGTGTTCTAGAAGAAAGAAAGTTCCTGACCTAGTGAAATCCAGTCCAGGTGTGTGTTCCTTTTCATGTCTGAACACACGGTTTTATTAATGTTTTACAATTTTAGTTTCCCATTTTCTTTACAACCAGAAACTTTTACTTGGTTTTCAAATCACTTCATGATTTTTAAAGATTATTAAATTTTCATAATACAGTCTCTAAGTGCCTTCCTTTTTCTCCTGAAGGATGACCACAAGGCATTTAGGAATAAACTGTACTGGTATCATGACTGGAAATCAATCTGATTTCCAAGCTGAAGATTGGACTCTAATGTTCAGTTCTTCACAGAGATTCATGTCATTGGAACATTGTCAGAGAAGTGTATTGCTTTGATGCAAAATTCATGTCATGCTGAGGAGAACTGAGGCATTTAATTCTGAGATTCACATGCTATGTATAAGACAATGTAAGATATTTCTTAGTTTTAACACAGTATTTGAGCACTCCCAGTAAAGGTAATAAGACTGCCTGCATGAAGAGGAGAATTACTGTGCTTGAGCAAACACATTTCACCAGTAAGTTAATTAAATGCTAGTATTTAAAAGTAAGATCTGCAAAAGAATGTGAGAATAGTGTCAGTGCTTAGTGCAACATTTTTAGCCTGTTTTACTCATTAGCCAAGGAGACATGAATGAATTGGTTAAGTGGTAGCCAGAGCTGGACCATCTCTAATCAGTACTACCTAACTGAGGGGTCACTGCCCTACTTTCTGTAAACTGAGATACTTTTAGTGGAACTGTTAAAACTCAGTCAAGCTYGTACTTTGCACACACTTAGTAAGCAGGAGCATTTGGTGATTTTATACTAACATACATTTTCCTTGGAGTTTTTTCCTCATTACTTACAGCTTTGAATAGGTAGCTCAATAAACTGAGAGAAAAGTCTAAACAGATACATAATAATGAACCAATACAGGGAAAAAAACCAATTCATAAGAGGACATTTTGTTTTCATAGCAGCAAAATAATTCACCTTCCTTGACCTCTGTAAAATCTTTGGCATAATCCCAAACAACATCCTTGTCTCTAAATTGGAGAGATGTGGGTTTGATGGATAGACTGTTACATGAATAAGGAATTGGCTGAATGCAACATCCAAAGCATTTCAATGTCCCAATAAAGATCAGTAACAAGGGATGTCCCTCAGGGTTCTGTACTGGACAGTACAGAACTTTACAGTACTGGACAGTACAGAACTGTACTGTCCATCTTTATTAGTGACATAGACTGTAGGATTGAGAAGCAAGTCTGAAGATGACATCAAGCTGAGTGGTGCAGTTGAGGATGCCATCCAGTGGGACTTTGTCAGACTTGAGGGGCTGGACAGCATGAACATTATGAAATTCAACAAGGCCTAGTCCAAGKTCACCTTAAGACTGAATAAAATATTATAAAACTGGTTTACTCTATTTGTAACCCAATCCACCAATTCTTTTTATGAGACAAAAGCTACAAAAGATAAAATATCAAATTATCTAGACTACAACATATAATGAACTTTTGGTGACTAATTAAACCAGTTGAGAATTTAAAAAATCCCAACAATGGGTAGGCATATTCATAGCCCCATTCAYAGGTCTATTTATAACCTAAGAAGTCACAGTTCTTGTGCTGAATGTACCACAGAGGCTTTTCAGAGACAGCTGCCTGCTTCTATAAAGATATGCATATGGATAGATGTAAATTGCATATACAGTAAATACATATCTAGTATGGTATGAAAACCATACCACTTAAAAAAGTATCACTGAGTTTATACATGCAAGACTCTGAAGCAGGGAAGCTTGTACCCCATTACAGCTGTGGCAAGAAATTTCAGGCAAGAGATAATTTCAACGATAACTCAAACATAAATATTCATGTACACTAACAGGAATGTTTGAGTGTAGATAAGTAAATATGTACACTTAATTAGTATAGTTCATCACCCTCTGATGCTACTCAGGAAAAATTCTGTAACTAGCAGTCAAGAAGTTATTCTGGCAGATATTCAAACACATTATACTTTGGAAACTTTACTGACAAATGTATTTTCTCTTATTTTATTGTTGAAATATAAATTATCAGAATTGACAAGTCACAGTTTTATTTTACTCTGCAGAGATGATTTGTATCCACCTATATTTTGATTGCACTTTAAGTCTGACTTGGGACTGTTCAAAGCTAGTGATATTTCATACCTGGTGGGTAGATAGTGTCCAGAAGAATGAGTATGATCCTTTCTGTTTTTTCTCCAGTTTGCTACTTCAGGTAGTCCAGATCAAGGAGCAGATACTGGGTCACCCCACACACTGGTGCTGCATTACTGAAAAGTAGGTATTTGTCACTCAAAAGTTTCAACAGCTACCACCTAAGATTTTTTTTACACAAATTTTCTATGAGATAGCCATGGATTGAATTTGTCACAGGAGTATTGCTTGGTAGAGAGGCAGCCTCCTCTTTCCTCCTCTCCTTCTTGTGCAGGGATGTTTTGTTTCTTACCTGCAAAGCAGCTGGTGTTCAGCACATAAGGTGAAGAGGGACAAGGCAATGGTTGGAGGTGGAAKAGGGTTTTGAATGTCCTGAAGGTAAGACAGGAATTGAAGAGAGCAYTTCCATCCTGTGTCTGACTACTTTAATGAGAACAGCAGCACCATTTCAGGACTGACTCCATCTGCCTTCATACATGACCGTTCTTTTGTGTCAGGCGGGCTGCACATAATCCCTTACAATTTGATATGTTTGCTTGTGCTYAGGCATTGAAGCTGGCTGCCCAGACAAATCTCATGCTGACAGGCAAAYGCCTCAGGAGCTTTAAGTGGGTCAGGGAGAAGGTGACTGCAAATGACTGTGTTTTCCAGGTAGATTTTTTTTTTGTACTTAGTCACCCTAATTTCATCAAAATTTTATTTTAAGCATGAATGAAGGTGCCCTGAATCACACTTCTCATTTGTCTTAAGGTATGTCCTTGTGCTTTTCCATACACCTGRCTATTCACTTGGGCTTGTCATCTCAGCTCTTTCCTCTGTGTAGTCTGGCTGCAAATAAATCAAGGCACAAAATTCTTACCTTGGCAATGACACAGATTTCTTTGGTTTGGGACAACTCAATCTTAAATAAAGTTAAGGTGACATTCTATTGCTAATMATGGGATGACCCACATATTCAACATAAAATATTGTATCAAATTTACGTTTTCTTAGTTCAGAAACTATATTCTTATTCTGAGATAAATACAGTTAGGCTACAGGATCTACCACAGGCAAGGAAATGATCGTCTGATTTTGATAACAAGAGAGTGGAAAGAAGAAAAAATAAAAGGGGGCCTGAGCAAGTTTCCCCTAACACTAAGAAAGGAGGATAACTGCTTCATGATGGATCCCAGCTGATGCACCATTTTCGTTTCTCTTCCAGGATGCTCTTGTTTAGGCTGAAGCCAAACACTGCCAATTGCTCCCCTTGGGAAGCAGTCTCCTGGCACACCGCTTGCTGTTCTTGAGCTGTGTCTCTGCTTGCCCAGGCCACGTTGGCTGCCTTGCTCTGGTGGTTGATGCACTACCATGGAAACTGTAGCAAAGTCCTAAATTGTCACAGTCTGACAGGGAAATTGCGTTTTGGAGTCCATCTGTCCCTACTGAGTTGTCTGCTGTCTTTCTTCCTCTGATCCCAACCACCACTGTGCTTTTGATGTATGACAAAGGGAAAGTGGGAGTTAATTGCCAACTATGGGCATAAACAGGGAATTCACTTCTGTAAAAGCAAACAGGGTTATGTGCTGAACCTGGAATATTATATCTGGGTAGAAACTGYTTCTCTAAAAATGGTCTTACGGTCCTGTGTTGGCTATTAATAAAATACGTATCTGATCCAGATATCTGACTGCAAGATCTGTGCTCAATTCAACTGTGTCTTTCTCTCAATGGGTAACACATAAACCAGAGGTTTGAGGCTTCAGGAATAGTCTATTAAAGAAACTGAGTGATACAAAATCTTCTTCATACAATAGTCTTCAAGAGTTCCTGGAGTAGAAGTGGGGAAATCTCAAAAGAGATTAAATACACACAGCCAGAAGGAGCTGTGAAAGTTCTCCTCTGCTTTCTTAAAGAAATATTAACAATAAAGTTAATGTGGTGACTTCTGCAGCATGTGGATTTTTACATTGCTGATACAGGAAGGATGAGCTCAGAAAATGGCTAAATGCAATGAGAGGCAGGCTGAAGTGAAATATGTCCTGAGTACTCTGTAAGGCCTGGTAATGCTCAATTGCCATCATCCTTTGCTGTTCACCACCACAACTCTCTCTCTCAGATCTCAGCACACCGCAAACAAGAGGGATAGGGAAAACAAGGAGATAAAGCGGGTCAGGCTGAAAGCCAGAAGAGCCCACTATTCCTTCCAGGGAGAGAATTTCTGTAAACTTGTTGGGTAACTTCTCTTATACAATCTGTCAGATGCTAGGTGTTCCTAGAGGGACCATGGTGCAAGAGTAAGAAACATATGTATCACAGATATGTTCCACTTCATAAATCATATGTTACTGGGATACCATAGTCTTCAGATTTATTAATTTTCCTGTTGAAAACTTGTATGTCTAATTAATCTTATTTATTTCTTAATACAGTGCCAGAAACATGGTTAGAGATGGGGGAAAAGTGAAAAGTAGTTGTTTGAAAAATTTCCATTAAACTATTTGATTCCAATCACAGCTGTTCAGTGAATACCAGACAGGTTTCCTGCAATAAATCATCTCTTCTGGCAGGAATGTGGTTTCTTTTGCTGGTCCTTGTTTAGACCCCTAATTCCAGAGTCCTGTTCTGAGCAGCCAAGCAGGCATGCTGCCTCCGAGCTCTGGGTTTCAGGACTGTGATGATGCTGTGGGCTTCAGGGCTCTGACAYTACTGTTGGCAGCTCTGCATGCTTTCATGAAGACTTTTAAATCTSAGGAATTTTTTTTCCACCTGAATTTAAATGAAATCATAATTCTGTACATTTTGAGCAGTGAGCAGAGCTGTCTTTCCCATTCCATTTTTAACTGCTAATTATTTTTCTMTGTTTCTCACTCATTTTTTCTTTTTATTATTTTTAATATGGTTTCTTCTTTTCATAGCTGTAATGATTCAGGTCTTCTCCTCAGTGAGCATCTCTCACAGGCTCTGATATTTCCTCTCTGTAGGCAGTGCTGGGAAGAATCCAATTAAAATCTTTTTAAGTCCTTTGAGGAACATTCCCTTCCTTCAGTGATTAAGACTGCCTCTGTAAATTTGCCCACTTTATACAGTCYAAGTTTTGATGATATGAACTTTGTTCCCAAGGTTTTAAAAGATTTCTTAGTCTTTCTTTTTATAGTTACTAATGTGATTGTAAGAAATATTCCAGTGTCTCAGAACAGCCTGTTAAGCCAGCTTCTTTTCTCTTTGAAAGTGAAGCAGTTAATCCTACCAGTAAAAGAAAGTTAAAAGCTATACTGAGGTCTATAAAGCAATGTGTGGCACGTGCAGAATTACTTTATGCTGATTTCTAGCTATTGYACATGTAACTTTCTGTTTACAGGAAAATTGCATTCTGTTTGCAGGAGCATTTTAGTMAAACATAGAACTTCCATGGAAATTACCTCAGAAACACAATATATATTCTGTGATGAAATAGTTAATAAATATTTTAGAAAATTTGGCAGTTATCATACTGAGCACCATTAATATAGGTGAATCATCTTTACTCAGAAATATCCATCAGAAAATACTCTGTAATCTGCCAGTGTGGCAGATTGAGTAAGTGGCAAAGAGAAATGAGGATGCAGTTGCAGCTTGGAAATCCCACAGTATTCAGGAGAGAGAAATTATATTCTCGGTTTTTCCATAAAGATTGGCTACAGCAGGGTGGAAATCTAAAACTGCCCAAGACTGCTGGGTGTTCATGCAGTCAGACCTGGGCTAGGTGGTGATTACTCCTGAGTCTTACTATAAGATGATTATTTCTAATGTTAATTAATGGAAAGTTTCTTTGTTGGAGGAGACTGACATTGATGAARAGGTTCACTGGACAACAGCATAAAAGCTGTGGCTCAGTTGTGATGGAGGTGGTAACTGTTGTGTTCCATTCACTCTCAGCTTCTGACAGCACTATGTCTTTGACAAAACTGGAGTTTTATARTGGGCATGGTTATGGAAATAGAACTGTGGGATAAATCTTTTCTTCTGTGTTATTAATTTCATTTCAAATATTCAAAAAAAGCATATAAGGGGCAGAAACTCTGCAAATAAAGTATGGATGTTCAATAGTGGAGTAAAAACTACTAAAGAACAGTAATTTGGGGGTTGCTATTATACTGCCACCTAATTCAAGTTCATCTATAACAACATGTAGTATAGAGATGTTACTTTAAGGTAACTTTATGGTTTTTTCTCTGACAAAAATAACAACTCCTTAGACAGGCTAAATGGACAGACAATCTCATTCAAAGAATATTACTTTGAGCACCAAAGCATTCACATATTTGGATATACTTTGGGTTTTCCTCATACTTAGGGCTTTAAATGTTGTAYATTCTTTATGAAAATTTGATATATGTTTAGCACAGGAAACTTATAATTAGTTAACCTATTAGCTATCATATGGATTAAAGTAATATAGTTTTTGGTTTTGACAATATTTCTATTGTCATATGTTGATTGATGGGATAACTTAGATGTAAATGAACTATGTCTCACACACAACTAAAATAAGTGTTGCCTAGCCACCAAGGTGAGGGTTAATGCTCAAAATTAATTGCATGTGGGAAGCAAAGATGCAAGTGAGTCTGAAGTGAACATAAGGATTCATAAATAGAGATCTTGGATGGCAGGGTAAAGGTAGTAGGCAGAAAGGAAAGAAATAATGAAAAAACATTCCTTTCTTATGCAGGCCACATCTTTAGACTATGAATATTCTCTCATTTTGATTTAAAGCTATCCTAAGAATTTTACAAACCCTTGGTGCTGACAGTGCAAATGCACAATACTGAATATATTAAGAAAACTGAATTCTACACACAGCAAGTCAGCATACACTGCCCATGTGGTGTTGGTATTCATCAGTCTGAAATATTTCATTTCACACCTGCAAGCACCAGTAATTGTTCCCAGTGCTGCCTTTCAAACCAGGTTTTGTGTAGCCAGTATATAAGATGGCAGAATTTCAAATAAAGGAGATTACATTCTGCATCCTCTTGTTCCTCCTTAAAAAGAAATGTTGATATAATGCTTTGATGACTAGAACCTTCCAGGAGGAGGGCATGGGGGACTAATGAATAGAAAATCCCTTTTCCTGTGAGAGCTGCAGTGCCACGGGCAGAGATATAGTTTGGGGTTTTTTTGAGAATGGACTTGAAAATATAAATTATTCAGTGATATAAGATATTAACTATAGCTTTCTGTAATGTTCAGAATATTCTGAATATTCAGAATTAAGCAAAAGTGTTGGTGGAGAGGTGCTTTGGTGACAACTGTGTCTTTCTCTGTCTGAAGATGGAGAAGCCTTCTGCGGGAGTGAAAACTTATGGGATAGGATAAATATGAGGGCATTGTCTTGTTGTAAGTCAGCCACAAAATAAGGCCAGCAGTGGAAGCTGCTGTGTGCAGATACCTGTGATCCACCACTCTCTTAAGGGGAAAAAAGAGATTTGGCTGCTGACTGGAACAGGGCTGAGCAGATGATGTTTAGTACAACAGTGCAAGAGGTATATGTGTAAAAGCTGGTCAGTGTACAGGTAATATCCTTTAGCCAAAAGATGAAAGACTCTTTTCTGTGTTTAAATAATTTAGCAGGCTCATCACAGACAGTTCCACACACATCACTTTTGTATTCATGTCAACAGAGACATATTTTTGTGAAACATGATCTTCTTCCTCAAACCTGCCTCTTACTTGGAGTCTGTGTTCACAAGAAAYAATGTTCAAGGTGTGCTGATGATGAAATTGAAATCTCATCTTTGTCACAGTAAGGATTTCAATTCAAAATATAAGTATATTTCAATGGTGATCTTTACCCTAACACCTACAGAACTGAAATAAATGGTTTGGACAGAGATTCATAATTTCTATCAGTGTCATCACAAAGGCCTGAAGGTTACAATAGATCATCTTTCTTAGACATCTATCTGGATTACAAGCCAGAGGTTGAAATAAACCCACTGGTGCTCAGCACCACTGTGGAACTTCGTTGCACAGTGCCTGCAGCCTATAAGTGCAATTCATGGGCAGGGAAAAATAAGAAAGCAAGAAAATTATCTCAAGAGTTAAATTATATTTGCAGGAGAACCTCTGCAACACAGAAAATAATGAGGCAAACACTGTAGCCTCGCTGTTTAGAATACATATTGCTCAGTATTCTCCAGGTAAATATTTTCTGTATAGGATGAATCAAAGTATAGTCTTAAGGAATAAGCATATCAGAGACTGTTTCCTACTTATGAAAGTGTCTAAAGGTGAGGATAACCTTTCCCAGAATACCTGTATAGGAGCAAAATCCTGTTGATGGAGAAGTAGGGGAGATGGACGTGAATTTTATTCTGCAGTGTTGCATAGGCTGAAATCTTGAACTGACTGTTCTGACCAGATAAAGCATCATGTCACAGTTCATAAATCTTGGCTTAGGTTCAATAAAAACCTTGTAGCTGAATCTTCTGATCTGCCCTTGTTTGTCAGGTTCCTCTCTGACAAGCAGCAAAGAACTGTCACCAGCTCTGGGCTGGCCAACAGCTCCCATTCAGAAACTGAGTTGAAATGCCATAAAAGCTGTCACTGGGGTCTTCCCAGGCTCTGCTCCATGTAAAAGCTTTTATGTCTTCTTCCACCAGTACACATTATGGTAGGAAAATCAGGTTATATTCCTCTCTTGTGGAGATGAAGAGAATGACAGTTTAGCAAGCCAGATGGCTCAAATGATACATAAAACATGACACTATAAAAATTACCTCTCCAATGGTCATTTTTGATGTTTAGAAAAGTGAGAATACTTTTACTTTGTTAACTTTTTTCCTCTGTAAACTATCAATTACAGACTATTTGTTCCTTTTTTCTTAATGCTATCTCAGTAAAGATGGAAATAACTTTTTTTCACTCTCAGATTTACTGTACTACATTCATACCATATTACAAATCCTGTGCATGTATTATACAGCAAATAGGAAGCTATTGTGGATCCCTATTTATTGTTCAGTGAGTATTTTGGACCTCTCAACCCAATCATGTCTGCAGGCAAGAAGAAAGAAGTTCCCTAGGAACAAGTACCATTCAACATTTCYATATTATTCCTACTGTATATGGCTACAGTAGTTAGAAAAGAACCATAGTACTAAGAGAAAAAATTTTATTTAAAAATATTACACTTCTAAATTGGTTGGGATTGCTTAAAGATAGTCTTGAGATTGATTTTAGATCCCAGAACAAGCTTGTTATGCAATGGCATATTTTGAGACTGAAGGGGCACTGAGGTCCCATAGGTCCTATTTTTCTCCCAGAAACGTACATAGTACTTATTCATTGTGTCTTAATCCTTGTGGGCTCTATGACACCTTCTTCATCAGTCAATTTATATAGCATTTTGCAGTTTTAAAAAAAGTAGAGCTTATTCCTTGCATAGAATAGAATCAAAAGCAAGGAAAGGGTTGAATTATTTGTATGTGATAGAAAGTAGCTTAGTTGCATTTGGGCATTACTTTCCTCAGAATTTCTGAACCCTTTCTAAAGGGGAGAGGTTGAGAAGTGAAGGAGTGTTTTACTTCAAATTTGGACAAGTAGTCTTTGTGCTTGGATTGAGCACAAGAGCTTTTGTTGGTAAGGTATTATCACAAGATGTTTTTGTCAAGATACTGCTTTTAGTTCTTAGGATGCATTAGTTCTGTTCTAGCAGTGAGCTAGGGGGAACACAAATCACTCCCTACCCCACCCTTTCTTTTTTTTCCTCCTCCTGCCCACTTAAATCTTCAGTTCTCATTTGAAGTAGAGATGATAATAGAAATTTAACTGTTCTTGGCCAGTTTGCTTTGCAGAAATGCCAACTTATAGTTACGTATATGTGTAGGTTTTAAATTGAATTCTTCAAGAAAACAAGAAATRCTAGAATTAAGTGCTATACAAATAGTGTATGAAAAAGAAATGCCTACTTCTCTCCTGTCAGGTTCTCTACCACCTCCACAAAACAATTGGGAAAAACAGTCCATAAAAGTGGTATAGAGACAAGGAAAATGAGAGATGGGGAATGACATCCATGTAAGAAGGGAATAGTCAAGAAAAGATTAAAACTTTCTGGATTTAAAGCAGTAATTGGAGTGTGCAACACAATAAAAATAAAAACCAAAATAATAATTTCAAAAAAAMCCCMAAAMCMAAAAAATCCCACAGATAGTCTCACTTTCTTTCACAAGTAAAGATTTGAGGGGGAAGGGTCAAAAAGATTACTTTTTACATCTTTTCACAACAAAGTAACATGGAAACATTCACTGATATTGAAAGGCATTAGGTTTAAAAGGAACTACTTYACATCAGTGCATAATTCAACCATATAACTCACTSTAATAACAYCMTTACAGATACAGTTTTATGGAGCTATGCATATTGTTATCTGCATAAAATATTTTTTTAAGAGYCTCTCTTTTCAAAAGAAAGATCAGTGATGATGCTTCAGGGCACAAATCAAGCTCTAATGAATGTGACTTGGAAGCCCTCTTCCTCTACTAGTTAATTTTATTCTTGGGTTTCTGCATTTTCTGCTGTTCCMAATATGGTGGTTCCAGTGCATTTTTGTTCAGAATTCCATTAACTTTTCTGATGGACACACTTCATTTTAAAAATGCAAGAAATGTCTMGGCAGAGCATGGTAAGTTTACCTCTGGAGTAGTAAACACTACTGAATATTTGATGAGATCAAGGATTGAAATGAGCTTGATACCTTACACTGAAGACCTCRAAACTGTGTTGAATGGGAAAATAGCACAATAACGATTGAATGTCATTTATTATTTGCAATTTTCCAGTCTGTTTCTCTGTGCAGAAACAAAACAAAATCAAACCCTAATCAAAACCTGATGCAGAGACTAGAAGCAATCATTTTTCCATTGCRCTCAGCAGACTAGCTAAAGAAAGCATATCTTGATTTCTGAATTAATCATGACCCTCAGCATTTGGTTCAGAGTGCACAGTGATGCATGCTGTGATATCGAAGCAGAAAAATGATTGCTGTATGAGCACCAGTGCAGCACTGTGTGATCACAAGGATGCTGCTTCTGAATAGATAATTCTTTTAGAAAAAACCTACCACATTACCACCAYTGCTGATTGGCCCAGCTTTGGCCAGTGACAGGTCCATCTTGGAGCTGTCTGGCATTGGCTCTGATGGACATTGGCTCTGCCAGCTTCACAAAGAAACCRCCCCTGTAGCCCTCCTGCTATCAAAACCTGGTCATGCAGACCTAATACCAACTTGAGAAATCTCTTAGCCATAATTTTGCCCCAAGCAAAATTGCATGTATTGGTTGCAGCARTGAAACTGAGGCTGACACCATGTGAAAAAGCTTTTCATATTGTTTTTATMTTTTGTCACTTAATGAAGAAGGTAGAAGCTTTAATCATAAACTGATTTAGAGATTTAGGAGCATGTATGTCCCAAATCCCAAATAACCTAGTAATTATAATGTCTCTTATCACACAATGATCACTACAGCTTGTCCAAATGCRGACAGTAGCTCTAAGTACCATACCTTGGAGTTCCCCTCCTAGATCYCATTACAGTGAACAAGACAAAAACCAATGCCTCCAAGTACCTATGTCTTCACAGGAAATGTTTAAGGGCATAAAGAGACAATTTAGGTATTTAGGCAGTAGGATGATACTAAAACAGATGAACATAACATATATTACAGTCWGTAAAAATRGAAATGGAGATTTAAATTTTAAAAATGTAATTATGAGGATGGGAATTTAACCAGTGTAGAAACTAAGTTAATGCTCTTCTTTCATTGAAATACAGTGATATTTMTAATATCTGAAGGAGTTCCTATCTCCTATGACAAGTGTCATGTGTGGTATTGAAGTGTTTACTTCCAGGCCAAAAGTTTTTTTCTTGAAACCTGTATCCTCTTCTCATCTCCTTAATATTACAAGCTGCCAGAGTGAAAACTTAGAGGGCAGGAATATGGCCTCTGAAATATTTCTTAATTTCATCAGTAAAGTGCAATCCCTCTTGAATTTCAGTAGGTGTTCAGGTTTGCCCTGGAGATTTGCTGGAGAAATACATTAATATAACTTGTGTAGGTGTTTGAACAAAGCTTCCAAAGACCAAACAGATGTTTTTATTTATCTGGGGACTCACACATTTTAAAGATAATAAAACTACATTAACTACAGTTAAGAAGTTTAGCATGTATAAGATTCCATTTATCTGGGGAGTCTTTTCAATTGTGAACAAAAAAACTTTGCAGGACATATTAACTGGGCTCCAGCTCCGTACTTTTAAATTCCATATGTCTCTGTCTTTCTCCACATAATGAAGAACAAAATTGTAACAACCCATAAATGGGCTTGTACCCATAATGGAGCTGAATAGAGAGGAGAGGACATTTCTGTCTTTCTTACTTTCTTAACTTTCTTGCAAGAAAAAGACTTTCTTTTGGTCCCTTCAAGCACAGTGGGATTTCCTCTGATACACAAATATCAGTACAGCTTAACTGAAACTGGTTTTCTCTAATTTCTCCCCCAAAACCTTGAGAAAGGAAATAAATTTTTAAAACCCATTAAAAAAAAACAAATTAACAGACAACAACAACAACAAAAATCCTAATATAGAACATCTATAATTCTACACATAGGTTTTAGCTTCATCTGGGCTTTCAGATTGCTGCCTTGAGGAACTTCAGGTCACCAGGAGATCAATTCAAGCCATTTGAAGAGCCTGAATGTATCAGGCACTTGGGGTGAGTTTAGCTGGGCTTCTCTTGCAGCCTCTCTGTCTTGAAGGACTCCCATGTCTCAGGGAGCTGTGAGGGTTGTGACATGCATGCAGTGCCATCCAGCATGCAAGTATTGTACTAKCATCTTGGCAGATTTGATATTTCTCCCATTGGAATGGAGATGTTTGGCTTTGTTTTCATGCCTGTAGTTATGAAAACTAGCCATCCTAGATTCTAAATTTTTAAAAATAATTTTAATTTCTTTTTGTTAATACTTGCATTCGTTCCTCAACTCTTTCTTCTTGATCATGTTYTGCCCTATAATAGAGGAGGACTTTTCTTGCCTTTACCTGCCAAGCACCTGCCACATCTGCTTGCATCCTCTCAAACAAACTCAGTCATTTTCATCTTTAAAAAACTTTTTTCTCTGAATGGCTGCTGTGTGCTTTTGCTTTGCAGGACTCACTGTTTCAGAGGCTGAGTGCAGTGACATGTACCATTATCATCATATGTAGCTGTTCATGAAACTGGATTTGAATGAAAATCAGAACTTGGAGGGTACCTGTATGCTCAATGAAAAATCACACCAACAGTGGGTTATACCTGAGAAAAAAAAAAAAAGGCAAGCAACCAAACAAAACCCCCAAACAGTCATGTAGGGCGGTTATTGGTATGAGCATGCTTACTTCTGACACTTAGTATTATGTCTTGATTAAAGAATCAGCAACTGCTAGAGGGAAAATATCAGTGGGTATGTATTAAAGTTCATGAACTTCAGCATGCTTTCACCAGCTGTCCTTTGAGCTATTTATTTCAGATTAGATGGCAGTGGTAAAGGTCAAAAATATTTGATAATCAACTTTAGCAATTAAAATCTTTGTTTTGATCTTTTGAAAGAAAAATCCTTTTGTATTCTCCCTTGCCCAAAGCAGAACTGCACCTTAAAAGAACGGAATGATTCGTATACTGGTTTCCCATCTTATTTGCCATTCAGCTAGGTACAAAACTGCTTTCTTTGATGCAGTGAAATGTAGAAATAAGCCTGACAACTGACACTGCACACCTACACAACTAATGCTCATCTCCTGTTGCGCTGCTTTCAGCACTCTCCCCACAGCACCCTTCTCTTTGTTCTAYGCCAGTACCTTGCAGTCTTTCTGCMTTTCCAATTCTAAACCCATTTTGGTCCTCAGCTGGAAACAGGCCTTGTGAAATCTTCATCTGTGAGAAGTTGGGAATCTAGATGTAAACTATCTGGACTAAATCCAGATTATAAGATGTAAATTAAATCTAAATAAATATTACAGGGTTTTTGTTTGGTTGGTTRCTTTTCTCTTAAACTGTACAAACTAATATAACCTTAGATTTATTTTATAATGAAAAAAGTTTATGTTTGCACCATTCTACAGTAATTTGCAAATGCCAACTACCTAGTATGTCACCTTAACAACAAAAGTTATATTGTTTAGTATATTTAGGGACTGTTTGCCAACCTCCAAAACAAACCATCATCCCTCACACTCCCCCCAGGTGACCTCAAGAACATGTAGAACTGATAAAGAAATGCTGTAGTGATGAAAAATTTGGGTGATAGAGTAAAATGTGTAAATAAATAGTAATTACTATAAAAGTACTTAAMTATTTTCTGTAGTATAGCATCTCTTTACTCTTGGTTACCTCTTCTTTTTTACAAGGTAGCAAGGAAGTGTTGAGTGATTGCTGGCAGTAGTGATGTTGTCATGCCTCAGTTAATCTTATTTCTTCCCCTTTTTTCTAATTTWGAACTTAATAAACTGAAATCCCACCAGGAATATTTATTCTGAAACTTGTGACCTCCAATATATGCTCATCTCAAAAGACAAAAACTTTTTACCAATCATTTTCCATGAGTGAAACTCTGTAGCCTTCCTGATTTCATTGCTTAAAAAAAAAAAAAAAAAAAAGAGCTTACATTCAGCATGAAGCCCTTTTTATTAAATTTTCATAAATACCTAGGTATCTTCAAAAGGCCTGCTGGCATTCAGTCCTAGTTCTCCTCCAGGCTATATTGGATAACTTAGGTCTAAAGTGGACTAGTTTGAAATGGTAGCTTTTCACCATGCAGGCTTTACACTTTTACTGTAAGTATTTCAGACACAAAGCTAATAAAATATTTTAGTGAATGTCTGTTTGGAATTCTGCCAGTCTTGTAGCACAGTGCTTTATGATGCAAATACAGCTTCTAATTTGTCTCCACATTCATGCTAGAATAGGTGATATAGAACCAGGTTTAATTGCTGAATGTAATTGACAGCTCTTTCCTGAAGCTGAAGAGGGAATTAATTGTCTCTCATTGTTACTTCTTGCTGTCTAAGCCTATCCTCAGGATTGCAAACAGGTAAAAGAAACTGTGCATGTGCTTTTCTTCCCTCCTTTAGCTCCTGTCTAACTTTGTGTTTCTGCATCTGGTCCTTGAGATATGGAACATTCTTGGGATGATAAACAGATTTCCCCCAACCTGTATTTCTCTTGAGAGTGTCTTTTGCTGTACTGATATAAAGTGTGTTAAGTATCTGTGGGAGGGAAAACAGCTTCATTTTTCTCTTGSAACCAATTTATTGACTTGCCTCTAAGACGCAGCCCAGGAGGAATACTGAGAGCAGAAATGCAACAAACTTGACATACTGCTGAACAGTAACTATTAGCTAGGAACACAGTGAGAACTTTAGCATTTCCTGTTAGGAGAAGGCTTTTGAAATGAAAGTTTTTATCTGCATTATTATGTCTGACAGCCACAGAGGGATTTTTTTTTTTTTTCTAACTAAATACTTCATCAATTGTTTCTTAACCCTTTTAATATTTTCTACCTCAACAATATTTTATATTTGCTGTTTAATCTGCTTACAATTGTGCTTTTCACTAGAGAACTAAAAACCATGGCTAAAGAGACAATATTTAGTTATTAGTTTCAAAATAATTGGTTATGCAAACACAGGCTTTTTAGTACTCCAAGATTTAATGATGTCAGTGGACAGCATTGCTCTTTATGAAGTTAGAGCAATCTCATCTCTCCTTTTTGAACAGTGTGCTGTTTCAGGTTCTGTTTACAAGTACTTTTCCATTTGCAGCTAAACAGGCCAATTTTTTTCTGCATTCACAAGGTAGTGACTCTCCAGYGGTCACTGAAAATGACCATTATTAATATTAGCTGTTTGCCAGAGCAAGAAGATTTGAACTTCGTAACCATTTGTTATCAACACATGAGAATCTACTCTCTTAAAGTCTTAAAGGTAAGACAGATGGGATACTGCATTGTACATTAATCCTTATATTCAGTCTTCCTACCAGTTAATGTGTCGTACTGAAAACAATTTTAGAACTAGATGGGAAAGCAGAGTATTTGTTTAAGCAGAGATCTCACAGCCAGAGACCACAGGATATTTGAAACACTAATAATACTCACCTGTGGTGACTATGTCATCAGGGGCTATTAAATGTTGATTGGCCTCAAGACAATGAGATAGTTAATGTAATTTATAAGTGCTCTCCCTGCAAATTTTCCTGAAAGAGAGGAGGTAAAAGATGATGAAACAGCTGAGAACTCTCTCTTTAAAGAATCAGCGTCTATAATGGGGATGCAGAGATGTACKGCAGCAAAGGGTGTGTGAGGGTATGWATTAAAGCAGTTTCTTGTCTTATTTTAAAYTACTTCATAGTACAGCTTTGCTCCACGTTTTTTAAATGTGCATTACTCTTATGAAATTCCTTATTTGGTTTCTTGAGTGACCAGTGAAGATGCAATTTCTTTATGAATTTCTAGCTCTGAGATGAGGTGGGGCAGGGGAAGAGAAAAAAATATGGGAATAAGAGAGTCTGAATGCCCTCTCATGTTAGTATAAACTGAATGCAAATAGTATTAGGCTCCAATGATTTTGTGTTTAATAGATAGCTGGAAAATGAGGTCTTCATTTTTTTTTTTATGTATGAATGAATGGCAATTCTTGTACATTTGTGAGTGAACAATCATTTTTGCTGATACATGTTTTGAGGCAAAGTTGAAAATTGAGTTTTGTGTCATAAGCTATACCCAGACACTACTTAGTCAAAGAAACTGGGAAAAGTGAAAGTGTTGACAGACTACAAGTTCACAGAACTGCAGAGTGTCTTGAGTTTGAAGGGACCGAGGGCCCCTTAATTGAGCCCAACTCTTAGCTCTATAGAGGCCATCCCCAAGAGTCACACCATGCACCCCATCTGCAGCTTCAGAGCTAACAAATGTAATTTGGAAGGGTTTGCCTGTTATGCTATGAGAGGAAAAAAATAAAAAAAAAACTAGGCAAAAATGAGACTGAATTAATGATGGTTATTTATAAYGTTTAAGTAAATAAGGAATGTTAAGTAGGACTTGTAGCAACTGAAGTCCAAGAAGAAATTGATTGGGAGGGTGTTTAGCATATGGCAAATGAAATAGCTTAGAAATTTAGAGTACTCTTCACCTAGAAGCCCAACTGTGAAAATGGAGAAGTGATGGAAAACAAAGATCACCTTTGACAAAAAATTGATTAAATGAGTCCCTCTTGGATTCTTTTTGTATTTATTTAGAAATTCAGTTCAATGCTTTGGAAAAGACCTGGATCTGTAGGCTGGGAAAAGTAGCTGTGAATTTTTTTCAAGTGTTAAATTGGTAGATGTATTCTGGTGGCTGACAAACACCTGTGAGAATAATACATATTTCACTGGGGACGGGAGGAAAGCTAGAAGGATGTGAGAAGTATGTAAAATACCCAGAACTAAAAGATTTTTAGCACCTTGTGTCTTCTCCAGATTGTGTTATGGTTTGCTCATGTTTTGGAAATGTGAGGGTCTAAAGAGTCTAGTGAAAGCAAATTTGTGTAATTTTTGAATTTTAAAAAAATCAACTGTTAATCATATAAATATAAATCCTGATGAAAGAAACTGGAATATGCAGAGAATGAAAATGAGCSATTTCACTCATCATGAAAATGAGTAAGTTTTAATGAAAAGGAAAAAACAAAAATCAGGCCTAGTTTTTGGTGTGGATAAACATAGAAGTGTGTGCTCAGCCCTCAGATATCACAGAATTCCTCAGTTGAAGACTTGTACCTTGTTAGATGTCTAGTCATCATACTGTGAGACACAGCCATGCACAGTATGGATTTTAGTTCTGCARATTACAGAACTTCTCAAGTAATTTATCAAGAAGCTTGTGACAGACTGTGCCCAGAAGTAGTTTGTCCAACCTGATGCATACTTAAGTTCTTGCTCTCAAAAGTACATAATTAAATGTGTGTCAGTCTGACATTAATTCTTCGAGGCAGAACTTTTCCCAATAAAGCAGAGCATTTGCCTCTTCTTGGAAACAGGCCTTGTTCTGAAACAAAACTTAAGAAATAACTAAAAAGACACTGACTGAAAAAATCTGAACACTTTAACTTCTGTAGAATAGCTTGCTGTCTTTTTTCCTTCCTGATTATAACCAGACTAACCTTTGGGGGAAAGAGGCTGAACATCCAGGGAACTTGCATAAAGAATACTGAAGCTTGCATAAAGCATTCTGAAAAGGTCACCTTTTGTGTAATGCTGAATTGTGCAATTCAAAGGATGCAGTTCACAGAATGGCATTCACGTTGGCTCATTGTAAGAACTGTTTTCCATCAGTTTTGGAGAAAATAGTATTCTCTGAGGTATTTTCCATCTTTTTCCCTTTTTTTGCTCTCCAACATATGTGTTAGTTTGGCCWGCACAGTTTTAGATTGTGCCATATATGGCAGCCTCAAGCTTGAACAGTGGAATAGGTTTTTAATTGGGTTTACATCTTGTCCTGTTACTGTGAGCTAGAATGAGACATTCAGTTATTAGCAGGTCGCAGACAACCATGTAATAGCCAGTGTACATTAATGAAGTGGGATTCTTCTTACCTCAGCTAAAGTAAATTTTTTGTGACTCACCATATTGTTCAGTTGCAGATGTATATAAAAACAATAGAAAACTCAGCAAAATTTTTAACTGTTCCATACTGGTATTATGTTTTGTTTTCTTTAGACCTCTTGACGAGGAATAATTATAGAGAAGGGACATTGCARGTTGAAACCATTGGACCAGTCTGARTTTTGTCATGCTGTTGATGAAGTAGAGGGTGGTGTTTGTGTGTTTACAGTAAAACTACCATGTGAAAATCAAAAGGTTTTGGAGTTCACTTAAGCTTTTATATCCCTGCCTCTTTGATCAAGAAAGCTGACTCAAAACTCTCAGAATAAAATATTTTCTCTTGAGACATCCAGTGATCTTCAGAGGCCATGAAAGGAGCTATGCTTCCTGTATTTTGATGAYTTAGGAGCTCTGAAGAAGGCAGAACTATGTTGTTGGGTTTGGAAAAAGCATAAAGTAGTGGTAATTCTGTTCCTTCCAGTAAACTCCAGAATGTTCTGCAGCTAAACTTCAGGTTTTGTTTCAACAAATRGTTGTATTCCAGCCATCTTGGGTTTAGCAAATCAGAACTGACACATAAAACTATGAAGTCTACTGATTCTAAGGGGTCTGGTGTATTAAAGTCTGCGAAATGAAGAATATTTCTTTTATTTATGATATTATTAAGTATTTTTCTTGTCATGGGTATTATTAAAGTTTCTAGTCTTGGATCAACCATGCCCATWACTATTAAATCTTGAGRTGACAATTTTGTCCTTGGCCTAGGSGTTAGAACAATATGGTTGAAGGACAGGGCAGGAACCAAAGTCTGACTGGCTGTTGGAGAACACTTATTCCAAGAAGAAACACGTGTCAAAACGCTGCTGTTGGGTATCTAGTGGTTAGTGATATTTTTCCAACAACATGTGTACGTGGAGGGTGAATTTGTGACTGTATATTTTAAGGCTTCAAAAGCCTTTTGTAGTTCCTCAATTCAGCCATTTTAGTKAGCCATGATCACTAATTTCACCTTAAATCCTGCTTTTCTTAGTGGAACAAGACTTGAAAAAGCTCAAAACCACAAAAAAAAAAAAACCCCACACACTGAACTCAAAGGATCAGTCATCTTTGCTTCTCAAGTAGAGAAATCTATCTTTGCTTTTGGAAAGAAATCTAAGAGCTGGGAAGGAATGAGCTTGCTTTTCAAGGGTCAGCTTTCTTGTTTTTCTTCTGTACTCACAACATTTAATGTGTGCACATCTGAACCAAATAATTGTAGTCCTCTAAACAGAGCAGTATTTGCTTCCAAACTTCTTGCAATTAATRCTTATTTTTCTTTTTCATGTTTCTTATTCTGTTTAGAGCCTTGCTAACTACTTCGTGTGTTCTTGGTGCTAGTAATGGGACAGTTTATATTTTAATTAACAGAGTTGCTTAAAAATATTCCAGTGGAAGCTGGGAACATTTATCAATTGACTTTCAACTCCTTGTGAAGTCCTGAAAGGTGGATTTTGCTGTGCAAATCCTACAATGTGTCTAAGCAATGCTGTTCCTTTCATCAAAATATAATATTTTATTTTTTTGTCTGAAATACATCTCTAGGTATGAAGTGGAAACAAATACATCTGTTTTTCAAGTACAGGTTTATAAATCAAGGTTACAGGCAGATGTTTTGAGTTTTATTATTTAAGTCTCTTTTGTTAATACTGTTGTGATGGAATGCAAAACCAACACAATTGTGAACTGTAACAGTGATAAAAAAGCCTTTTTCTCCTCTCCCTGACCCTTCAGGTGAAATAAGGCTACTCTCACTATAATGTTTTTTATAATTGTCAAACTCTTGTATCATCTCTATATGTTCAATATCCTAAATTTAGACATACATAACTGCTTAAATATCTTAGTTCAAATGAAAATAAACACTCTGGATACTTTTTGACCTTTTAGCAAGAAAAAACAATTTTTACCAYCATGTGTTCACCCCTTAGGAAAAAAAAATGGAAAGCACATGACAGTGGATAAAATTAAAACCTCAAAATTTTTTCTGTGAGTATAAAGCAATGAAATGAGGAATGGCAATAATCATATGAGAAGAAAAATATTAATTTTGAAGCTAAGTTGTTTGCTGCTGCAGTCCCCTCTGAATAGCTCTATTTTAGTATATTGCCAATTTTTATATCCAGTCACATTGTTGCCTGATTTGGAGCATGGTGTTAAAAAACTTCTGCTCTGCACGAGTATTTTGTGTTAAAGCTTAAAATTTTCCAACCATGCACCTTATTAGAAATTCAGATTTTTTTCTACATAATTTACTGTGCATATCATTGTGCATTTTTTGACATTGTCAGGTTGCAGGTTTACCACTGTAATTACCATATTTTTGTGTTTAAAGCTATAATTTCTAAACATTTTTTTATGATCTGAACACTTAAATGTCCAGACTCTTGTTGTAATCACCATATATTTTTTTTTCACATTTTCTTTCCATTGTGAAATATTTTAAAATGGAACAATGAATGSCATCTTTTTGGGCTAAATAATTCTAAGTTAATGGGCATATATGTAATTATRATGATGTTCAATGAGAACTTGCTTCTCTCTCACCACCCCTAGAAGCACCCTCCAAATAAAATGTTTTTTTCCTTATTAATTTTGCATAGCAAGTAATAAATTTTATGTTTGTAGCATTCTACAGTGGGGATCAGCACAGAGTAGATGAAATGAAAACACAGGAAAAAGTTCACGTGTATGCGTAGTGGCCTGCTTCTCAGTATTGTTTTGCCAAAAAAGAAGAGACACCATATTTAACAGCCTTTATCTTATCTTTTAAAGCAGAATATAAAAAAAAAAAAATCCCCTCTTTCATGCATGTTTGCTTTCAACTGACCACACATTTATTGAATCATTTATTGTGTTCTGAATTGAAGCTGCTTGTAGCTTTAGTGATGGTGTAAATCTCTTTTAGCAGGCACTGGTGAAGATGTTAAAGAGCTGTTTTGGCAAAGCCAGCTGAGAGGTATGGTCAATAGSAGTGCTGAATCCTCCAAAAGAATAACAAAATGCTAAATTCAAAAGATGAGTTGAAGTGTGTTGTAAGTAAAAATGGCTTTTTTGACATTCTTGGATGCTTCAGAATGAGACAAAAGAAGCTCAATTAACAGAGCTTGTGTTCTTTTTTCTTTAACAAACTGCATGTAATATCTTATTGTTAGACTCCTGCCCTCAAAGAGAAGATAGAATTATTTGGTTGAAAGCTAGATATACTTCCAGCAGATCACTGACATGCATTTAGTTTGTCTGTAATAGAAGGAAGTGTTTCTTAATGTTTAGGTTTGAAGTGGGATGAATTGCTTCTACAGGATGCAGCTGAGGCCATGCTCTCAAAGGAAGAAATCTGTTTCTTCTGGCTTGGGATATGGCCTTGGAGTGGCCAATCCAACCTTAATCATGCAGTTACGATTTCTTAGCTTGTGTATTGCTGGTAGAATGACTGTGAGATCRACTGATGGTAGTCTGTCAAAGGAAGGGGAAAGCACACAATACTGTCTGTCACTTTGCATTCCTCTGCTTTTACACAACTCCTGTGCAACAAAAGGCACTGCCTTTTTTTTACCCACCCTCTCCTTCTGCCCAGTCTTTCTGTTTGGTTCATCACATGTTTGAGGCATTTGTCAGTTGTAGAGGAAACTGTGGTGTAAGACATTTAGGTTCCTTACAAATTCAGCACAARTTTCAAGTAAGTAAAGAAGGTGGGCTGTTAAATCTTCAAATGCAAACCCATCACAGCTATTATCAGAGTACGTCAGGAAKAGTTAAAGAGAAGGAGTTGGAAGTAGCTTTGTCTGAAACATTAAAAACTCTCCTGAAGTGTGGAAACCTACATGAAGAAAGTATTCTCTGAGGRACTGACATGACCTTGCACTTACTCAGAGTATTTTATAACAGCACTTACTATGCTATTTAAATGCTATTATCTCTYGTGGCAGTGGCATGTCCTTTGTATTGCTATAGCAATAACAGAATAAAATACTGGGTTTTGCAGTTGTTTAACACCATCACTGACTCACAACTAGTGTTCCCTGAATAAAGTAGACAAAGAAAATGATCTTTCTTCTCTTTAAATTACTCCTTTCTCTTATTTTTATACACCAATTTAAATGTAATTTCCAGTTCTCAGCATAAATCTCTTGGCTCTGTGATTCCACAGTAGTTTCTGGAAGCAGAGTCTTTCTCTTTGGCACAGTGACTGTGTCACACAGGCATCACAGGAGCTTTGGTTGGCAGGAGAGGGCTGGTTCTGGGCTCTGTGTTCAGAGCATGACCAGCCCCCCAAGAATAACTGGACAAGCAGATTTTCTCAAGACTGGGGAAGTGCAGTAACTTGGCAGGGTTTCTCCAGGTGTTTGAGGTGAAGGGGTTGGTTTGACAGATTCAACTCTTGTTGGCCCTCTCTTGACATCTCCTCATTTTCCAAACCCTGTTGGCAAGGAAGATTAGCTGGTCTCTGTGTGCCTACCACAGCAGTAGCTCTGCTGTCTCCTCTCCCTGGGGAGACAGAGGCTGAAGAAACTACTCCCCAGTGGCCCTGTACRTAGAAAGGATTTCCTGTACAGCCTGTGCCATGGCTCCAATAACCAGAGGAGTCTGTTGTACAGCTGTCACTGCTCATTAACACTTCTGTCCCCCTCAGAATATGCTGGTGACAAAAAAAAAAGCCCTGAGTTATATGGTTGGGTTTGAAAGTTAAGTGCAAAGAAGTTACTGTCCTGATTCATCTGACATAAATACAGACATGCCTTTGAAAACTGATAAACTAAAACTGCTCTCTGTTTTTGAGAAGAAGCTTGAATTTCTTTATATCAAGGTTATCTTGACAAAGTTTATACCAGTTGTTTGTTTTGAGGAGACAAAAGTCCTTTTTTTTTTCTCCAAGATCACCTGTGAACAGAGTTCTCTTCTAAGTAACCTCCTGCCTTTTCCTTCAAAGAGATGTCTAGTAGGAGCAACGTTAAAAGGTTAACATTTCATAGTATTGTCTGTAATCAGGTAGATTTGAAAAGCTTCTTCAGAGGAAAATACTTTAGCTACCAGTAAAATATGGTTCATTACCAGACATTCTAACTCTTACTAATTGCAGCAGTATTTAATTTTATTTTTTATTAATAATTGGTGGGAACCAGGTTGTGAGCTAAGACGGCTAACTGGCTTTGATATATGAAAGTGTTTTCTAGTCTGTTTACTGCAGGTGTAAATTTAAACTRCATTTTACCTATTTTTCTGTGTAGATAGAAGGGGCAAGAAGGATAAGAGTGGTTTATAGTAGACACAGTTTACTGCTTGCTTGAAAACTTTCTTATTTGAAGCAARTGGAGAAACACTTTTTAGTGTTTTATTGAATATTTATGATTATAAATGTCTTTCTTTGACAATATCAGATTTACACAGCAGATGTGCATTTAYACTGTTCAAGTACATCATTCCTCATGGTACAATCAACAGTTGCTGGGCATTAATGGAATTCTTTCARGGGAAGAGTCTGTTATCTCTTTGATGGGAACAGATCTTTTATCAACCATGATTGTTAACACAGCTGAGGGAGACCAGAGAGACTGTTAATTATTCTGTTTGGGTTTGCTTTAATCAAGTTATCAGCAAAGTACRTCTGTGAACTTCCTTCTACAAAATAAAGCTTAAAATAAAAATGAAATTAGATTTTAAGAAAAATAAATGGTGTTTGCCTGTAGATGGATTGCAACATTTGTGAGCAGAGGTACATTTGTTGTTTAGCAGCAATCTTCTCTAATGTGATTCATGCAAGAGAATTTTTATTTTAATAATGATCATTACTCTCTGGTAATTTGTTTTCCTTATCAAATTTTTTTAGCTGTAGGTATTTTTTGGATTATCACATCTTTCTTCAGGGCATTGCCAGCAACCAAACAGATCTGACTCAGATAGGGATCGGGGTATATCCATTAGTAGCAAGAGCTATTGATCAAATTGCTAAATTCTGGGACACCCTCCTGCTTCTAGATGCCTTTAGCAGGCAATACTTGCACATCCATGCATGGTGAGCCTGAACTGAAAGCCCAGTTGCAAAAAAGGAATCAGACATGACATTGTGAGAAGAGAGCAGTAATACAGGTGAGGAAGATACTTCTTTATAGAAGTACAATTTTTTAAAAGGTTGAAATTTGGAGGTTTTGTGCTTCTGTTCCCTTGAGCGCATATGAATGGGCAAAGAGATGAGTAGTGCCACATAATTCCTTCATTCTCATCTATTATATTCTTCCCATGAGTTACTGTCAATCAGTGGAARAGTCACGTGTTTGARCCTCAGCTGCTGTCAGTTATTTTCYTACTTTTAAGACAGTTGTTCACCAGTGCTGTTCTAGCTTTTCAGCTCTGTCACATGGCTCTTGGACTCACACTCYTTTACAACTGTGGGAGCAAAGGCTGAATAGAATAAATGTTTACTGAGTGGCAATTCTCCTGCCCTCTCCAATTTCTGTCTGCTCTTGGGAGTTTCAGCAAAAGGTTTTTTGCACTGCTTCCTACAGAATCATTTCTGTGTTGCTCTTAAGCAAAAATATTTAAACTAGTGTTTATAGAGCAGATAACCAYGGTGTCTCCCAAGGTTTGTTTTTCATACACCCAGAACATCATCTTGTATATTTTCTGATGTAAAGGATTTTGGGAATTTTGGCTGTGTTAAAGTAGTACCCTCTCCAGACATCTCTTGAAGATCAAATATTTTGAGGGGATGCAGGTTTTTACCAGAACCTAATGTAAAGGACAGGGTGTGGCCAGTGAGAAAGAGGGTTGATTAACAGTAAACACAGTTTCTAAACAGATTTGGATTCCCAATAGGAAAAAAGTATCAGCTAACTGGTGCTTAAAAAATAAACATGATTATGTACTGCCTCTGCAGCTGTCAAATTATTATACACTGTCTAAYACTTGAAGGTAGAAGTGAGTTTCAGCTAACAAAGCTTGCTTTCTCTTGTGAACAGTTTTTAAAAAAKAAATTGGAAGGGCATGCTGAGAAAGGAGCAGCTGGTTTTAACAGACACCTGGTTCCACTTTCCCTTAAATTTCCGAGGTGCTCTGCTTTTCCATGTGTTCTTACTACCCTTTCAGAATCCATGTAACTTTTCACTTCTCCTCCTAGGATGTCTGTAGTAGTAGCTGGTATTGGACACCAGAAGAACACAATCTCTTCCCGACTCTCTTTTTTCTCTGTAATTAATTGCTTCTGTATATGTAACTAATAGTAGGAAAATAAATCTGTTTATCTTTGGGGTGGTGTTAAGTTTTATGTAGCTATACAGCSTTGTTTGTTTAAATCCCTGTTTGAAGTATACAATTGCAAAACTTCAATCCAGCATTGTGCCACCCAATGCCAGTTCTTCCTTTCACACCACTGGATTAACATGCAGGTTAAATTCGCAGTTCACCACTAAAGCAATTGCAAGGTTACAGGTTAGAAATTTGGTGAGCACTATGCAAGTGGCTTGTGGTGAAGGCTRTTCTGTTATGCAATGGAGAACCTCAGTTACAGGAATGKTAATGTTGTTCAGGAATGTRGGGAGTTGAATCTTTGAATTACACATGGAAAAATAGTGGGGAGGGTGTTCAGAAAARAAGATATCTTGCTGAGTAGCATGGCAGAATTCCCTTTGATTTCTTCAAAAGCAGCCTCAAAACTTTGTCGATGCTTTCAGGTTTGCTTGTTGATCAGGTTGAAACAAACTCATTACTGCTGCCAKCTTAGGTCTTAATCTTGCCTTTTTAACTTGTAAGTTTATTATTAGTGTTTCTTTCAGGCTGTAGAACTATTTTATGCTTAATTCATACAGCACTCCTGATTCCTTTCAATCCAGTAAAATTCCAGTAATTTTCTCCCACTGAGAGTAATTTCCTTCCTGTATTCATTCTGCCTCACTTRGAAACTTTGAGAGAAATATTAATGTCATTTTTAATGTTTTTATKCGAAAAAATTGTCAATCAGAATTTTTACATTTTAATACATACTCTGCTGAGGCTCACACTAAATTTAGCATTTATTTTTTTTATATCTTTCTGGACATCATTGAAATGCCTTGAATCTTCTCCATCTTGCCAATGAGAARCATTTTGCATAAGGTCTTCTGCATTGCCTTATATTAATCTACTGTGCTTGGGCATTGCTTAAAATTTATTTTAAGATCAATATTTGCTATTGTATCAATAGGTCAAATTGATCTCTGCATTACAAACCTTTCAACTTCTTCATAGTGGGCCTTATAGCTTTAATTTCACTGAAGCATATGGTAGATATGCCTGAAGCATGTTTATCAGAAAACAGCCTTGGCCTATGTGCCTGTACAGAAGGAGAAAGAACTTGCCACTCTCCTGGAATATTCTCCCTTGCAGCCCTATGGCACCCAAATCTTGACATGTAAACACCACACAACAACATTGCAGACAGTAGCTCAATTCCCTCCTTATGTTTGCTGTCTTAGTTTCTCTTTACAAATCCCAAAATGTCTTGGGCTCCCTGATCATAGCACTGGACTTCTGCCATGATGAATGGTTTAAATCTTTGTGTGACACTCTCCACTCCACAGCAGCCCTTTGATTGTACAGCCRTGGTATAATTTTTCTAAGGGCTGCTTCAAGTTTATCAGCAATAAAATATCTTTTTAACAGACTATGTAGAACAAGGAGCTATTTAGAACAAGGGTTGTGTATCCATACAGCATTGACAAGCTACTGCTGA
This sequence comes from Alauda arvensis, assembly GCA_902810485.1. Lineage (NCBI taxonomy): Eukaryota > Metazoa > Chordata > Aves > Passeriformes > Alaudidae > Alauda > Alauda arvensis. The sequence continues at coordinate 882,685 of CADDXX010000271.1, read as the reverse complement.
TACTAGCTGAGGTTGTACTATGCAACCTCAGTYGCATCATCATGTCCCAAGCACTAATTACAGAAGCCTAATGAGAGACTGGGTKTGTAGGTCTGGGCTCCCACCTGACCTGCAAAGTACCATGACACTCACCGCATTTCATTTTGTGGCTGACCTTTCATCAGAACTATTTGCTATTTCACCACTCTTTATGCTTCACAAATTTTTAGAGATTTTTATGAGTCTCAACAGATACCTCATTAAAATATGAAATGTTAATGGACTTATTAGCATCTCCTGTGGGAACCACCCTATGATTGGTAATTCCCTGCAGAGAGTTGCTTTTTTGAGGTAGGACCCAAATCTGAGATATGTTTTTTAGAAGATTTTAGATGTATAGCTATGTAATTGTCTTTTTATTAACAGTAGATGAGGACCCAAAAGGTTTACAGTTGAAGATATCTTAGGAAGAATTGGCCAGAAGAATTTTCCACAGAAATGTAGAYTATATGAATAGCATATTAACTGTTTTCTTAAAGTCCATTAAGYACCACAAGCTTAAAAAGGTTTTTGCACTTTAAAGAAAAAACCAACAACCAAACAAAAAACAAMCTCCATTTCCAAGTTGAAGATATTTAAATTAAGAAATTAAAAGAAAGTACTGTTTTGGGCTGATTACATTTGCAGCACTGAAGTCCTGTAACCTCTCAGGGAAGGTTTATTTTAGTCCCTGTTGTAATTCTGCTTTGAATGTGAAGCAGCCAAGACTTCATCCAACTCTATCCTCTCCCTKCCAACAGTGCAATTTGGATACTGACCTGCATCATAAATTACTCCTTTGTACCTGAAGAAGTCCAGTACTTTAAACTAACTACATAGATGTAATTTGCTATTCCTTTGACTCTTCGTTTTTCCTTCAGCTGTCAAAAAAAGGATCTTTATACAACAATTTATGGTTCTGAGTAAGGATTAAAGGAAAAGCTAGGGCTGACATCAATTCCCTSGTGTCTTCCTTGGCTTTTTTACTGTGGTTGAGTTGACATTAGTTCTCTAGACTTTTATAGTTATCAAAAACTATTGAATRTTTTACTTTTGTGCACCTGGTAATTGTGCATAGATACTTCTTTACAAAAGTAGTTTTCATGTCAAAAGTATCCTGAAAAGTTGTTCTATTTGTCTGAACTTCAGCTGCTATATGTCATACAGACAATATAAATTAGCAGAATATCCATATCACAAATAAAGAAGCACCTRSCTCTTCCAGAAARCYATTTTTCTCTGTATTTGTGTAAGGYAARCTTGTAGGCTAACTTACTGTATGGAAAGTTACCTTGTGAGCTAAATTCTGAAGGGCTGAATTGAAGTTCTGGTAATCTCTAGATTCCTGCTGGTGTTATACGTATATTTTGCACTTAGCCCTAAAGTATGCTTCCCTGGCTTAGGCAGTGGTTGCAACACTTCTGCTTGGTTTTGTTTCCACACAAATGTGGGGATCAATTTAAAAGAATTGAAGGTTACATAAATTCCTTAACYTCTTCTTCCTGCAGCATAAATTTGCCACAGAATTCTTGGTATCAAGTATCTCATGTAAAATATGGGGAATTTAGTAACAAACACTAAGACATGGAAATCATCCTGCATTGAGTGTAGAGACAAATTAAATGTTGAGGAAAAAGAAATGAGTATTTGTAGGACTTAAATGGAAATGAGGTTTTCTTGGAAGGAGGGTCAGATTATTCAACATGTAAAAAGAAATGACAGATCAAATTATTTAAATAAACACATAAAAAACATAGGTTTGTCTTGTGAAATAGTCTCACCATCTGCTATTTGCACTGCATTTGAACAGTGGGCAAATTGTTTACTTATCCCCACACCCTGTAGCCATTCATAACATATTTCCTTTGCAGTAATTTTCATTTCTGTGTAAAAGCTGGAAAGGAATATTCCCTCAGTATGAATTTAAGGAATGTAGGATTAACATAACCCAGGGCAGTAAATAATTCTGCCACCTGCGCTAGAATGAAATTTCTGATGTCTTGTTTTTAATTTCTGCTGCTAGTATCCAATAAGCTATTTCTTCAGACCATAATGCATATGATAATGTAGCCTTGTTTATTTATGGGGTAAACTACTGTGACRTCAAGAAAGCACCTTTTTTGTGTTATTAATCAAATCCCAGATTGTACATCGCATTTCTATGGACTTGAGACCCTTCTTATTTTTTTTTCCAAAATTGTAAAAAACAATAGAGTGTGTAGGGTTTTTTTCCCCTGGAAGGAACAGGTGATATCATGGAACCGAAAACTGAAGCCATGAGACACTAGGCCAAAGAAAAATGCATAGTAATAGAATTATCCCAAAGGTTCTCATAGCAAAGAGGGAAAAGTTGAACTACACACTATAATCATGAGTGTCTCCAGACCAGCTAAAACCTATTATACAAGGTAGAGAAGCTTTTTTTCAGCTAAGAATGTAGTTATTTATGCTTCCAGGGGTTTTCTTTCTATTCTGTACCATGTTATTAGATGTGGAAGTTCTTRATATACTTGCTTGAGGGAAAACAAATCTGTATGAAAAATATGTACTAGAATTTTCATGGCTAGGAAAGGAAAGAAGGCAAGATGTCTGTATTCTTCTAAAAGCATACTATATATTATGTAATACAACCCTGCTGTGTGCAGTGGTGCATGAGCAGTCTTCTTAAGATGGGGACTTGACAAGGAGTTCTCAGTCTTCTCAAAAAGATATCAAAGYAGTGATTAATATTTTGAGATAATTAACCCCTAAAGAATGAACTCTGTTACACATTACAGCCCTGATTAGTTGTTGTCTAGGAGTGACACATGGCTGCAAGGCCTGGTGAGAGGAAGATAGACAGCTTCTTGTTTCAGAGTGGATATCTCAAAAACACAGGTGATATACAAAAGAGAGGAAAGTAAAAAGACGTACATGGAAAATGAATAGTGCTGTGGTGATCTGTGGTTTGTCAGCTAGACTACAAAACAACTTTGTGGAATAGAACACATGGGGTTCTGGTGTTGACCCTGAGCCAGCAACGTGCCCTCATAGCAAAGAAGACCAACAGCAGCACCAGCAGGCTGAGGGCAGTGATCCTTCCCCTCTGCTCAGCCATGGTGTGCTGGGTTCAGTTCTTGACTTCCCAGCACAAGAGAGATAGATGTGCTGGAGTGAACCCAGCAGCACACCATGAGGRTTATTAAAGGCTTGGATTGTCTGATGTATGAGGAATAGCTGAGAGAGCAGGTGTTAAGTCTGGAAAAGGGAAGGTTCAGGGTGATCTGATCAATGTCTATAAATACCTGATGGGGATAGTAAAGAGGATGAGGCCAGATTCCTCTCATCCGTACCCAGCCAAACAAGGTAGATTAAGGAGTCTCCATCCCTGAAGGAATTCAAATCCTGATTGAATACTGCCTGTTGGCATTCTAGGTGGTGTTTCTCTGAGCAAGGGTTAGAACTGGATCAAAGGTTTCGTTCAGTCTTAAAACCTCTGTGATTCAGATGTCAAGTATGTTGGCTCTGGCTATGTATCTGTAAGCCTTCTGAAGACAAATATTTTTTTCTTACTCTAATTGGTTTAGTGTTTCTGCAGCAATGTGAGCTCCCTTGTTGCAAAAAGAGTCTTGAACATTTAAGAGAAACTGTCAAGAGGTTTAGCCTCACTATTGTACCAATCTTACTCTACAGGCAGTGTCAAAAACTTTCTTTTCAGCATATCTTTGTCTTCTGAAGTGGTGAGCTGGGTTTTCTCTTCTGTTCTCTGTTGATGGTATCCCATAATCCTTACACATCMATAAGGAAGCATGTGCTGTTAATTAACCTGGATTTCCTTAGCAGGGATTATGTRAGGGGAGGAAGTCAAAGGAATGGATAACACATGAAAAAAGAAAGTCCACTTGTTGCCAGAAGTTTATAAGAAAGCAGCTCTCTTGACTTTGGCTTTGTGACATGTAAGAGAAATACGGTATTCATGGTTTATCACATGGCTTTTAAAAACAGCAATTTAACCTGAGAGATCTCTGAACACAAAAGCAAATTGTGAGCTTTCTAAGATAAATAGATTCTTGATAAATATCTGAATGTCTGTGGCCTGTCAGACTTACCAGCTCTTAGGATTTCTAATTGCACAGGAGATGAAGCACTGCTGACAAGCAGACAACCTGCATAATATAACAGACTTAAAAAATAATGGTGAATAAAATCCTTTGACATTTTCAGTGGCAAGTCAGTGTGTGATTTCTWTGGCTTGATTGCTGTTGGCAGAACAATTAYGAYTCCTCAGGCAGGGCATTGACTCAGAGGGTGGAAGGACAGTTGAAAATCCTGAGGTATCAAGATACCATTACTGATAYGACTAATATATCATCAYGAAAAAGAAAATCCACAGTTCTCTYCCAGTGCCCCATGTAAAATATAGAAAATAGGAAATYGTTCAGAGGATTAATTGGGCAAGCTTCCATCCCCTTCCCTAAACCTCTTGTCATCCCATTCACTTTAAAGGTTTTCACTTGATTGCCAAGTTTCTCCTTTTTTCTGTATATAGCATTTCTTCCTTTTCTTTTTCTTTCTCTCTATTTACATTTCTTCCCTCATTTCAGGAATTGAATTTGAGTACTTTTGGCAGGTTTTGGTCCTTTTCACTGYCCCTCATTTCATCTCTGTCCATTCTTGAAATCAGTCCATTTCCAAATTTTCACATTTTTTTCCACTTTCATATGTTTGATCATATCTTCTTTCCAGAGGGTTTGTTAGACTTTGGTCTGTGACGTCAAGATTTCATTCCTTTTCCTGAAAGGAAGAATTTCCTTTCAGCTAAGTGAATGAAGTCTTGCGATTTCAGTGATGATTTTTTGGGCAAGCTCCCGTCCCTTTCCCTTGTCATCCCATTCACTTTGATTGTTTTAGTTTGTTTTCCRAATTTCTTTTTTATATTCAAGATTTAGTTTCTGTAATTTCTTCTCCTCTCTATTTRCATTTCTTCCCTGCTTTCAGGATTTGAATTAGAATAATTTTAGCATGTTTTGTTTCTTTTCAATGCCTCTCATTTCACCTCTGTCCATTTGGTTTTAATTGCTCCATTTCTAAATTTTCTCATTTTTTTTCAATTTCCATATTTTTGACCATATCTATTTTCCAGAGTGTTTCTTAGACTTTGTTCTCATATTTCAATGAGGATTTATAGGGCAAGCTTCTTTCCATTTCCAGACATTTTGTTAGCTAATGGTCTTTGAATYACATCTATTTTTTTCCCCTACTAAATATACCACCAGAAAATTCAAGGGTTTTCCTATCATGCTTTTTTTTTTAAGACAATAATACTTCCATTTTGTCAGCTGCCATTCTTCATTTTAGTAACATTTTTATTTTTTCTCATTTCACTAATCAATTACGTCTCTGAAATAAAGGATGCACAATTTGGCCTCTTTGCCACTTACACARCAGTGTTTCTGAGAAAAATGATGAGCTCATTCCGGTACTGAAATAGGAAAAAATCAGTCCTTTACCCTCAGTTATCACTTTTTTTTGCCTGACCACTGTTACACTCTGCACCTCTGTCCAGCACACACACAGCAGGATGCTGGTATTCAGGCTCCATTAGGTTATTGACACATCCTGTTCCTCAGGAACCTCCTGGGATCAGAGTAATTGAGCTCAACACTTGAGCCTCTATAGAAAAGTCCCTGACCTTTTGCCTTGAAGTCAGTGAGGTGGCCGTGTGTGGTTGCCAATTAAGAAGCCATGGGCATTTTGACTGAGGCAATTGGGTCAAGCAAAGTGTTGAGGTTATATAATCTTTTTTCCTATTAGCTTGTGAAAGTTGGAGGTATAGAACAATTCCTTTTCTACCTTCCCTTCACCAATGTATTTTTACTCATATTTGAAAGATGCCACCTTTTCTTTTTGCAAAAGCAGATCATCATAATCAGCTGCTTTCAAATCCATCAGTACAATATTTACTCTTCTGGAAGATTTATCATTTTAACAGGAACAAAAGCATTTTGGAAATCGGGATCTTTTTCCTTCCTTCTAAGAAAAAAATAAGAAATCGAGTACAGAGGGTGATGGTGAAATTGAAATTAATACCTGCTTACAGTTCTGCTTAGTTCAGATGCTTCCTTAAGTGAGCCTGCTTTCTGAACTGCAGCTGTTAGATTTTCTGAATTAAGTGGGGAAATCTCAATTGTAAAAGCCACAAGGTACAGTGACAGACATGGAACCAGATGAGCAAATAACTGAGGAAATGAGGAAGGAGAGTACCCCATCTAGAAACTACAACCCCTGCACAWGCAGTAGGATTGAAGCTTGTGCTGCACAGAGTAACTCCTGTACCAAGCCAGTGAATTTTCAGAGGAACTGCTGTTATCCACAGGAGCCAGCAGCAAAACAGCTTTAGTGTTTTCTATCTCATTTGCTGAAGCTCATTCAGCTTTGCCCTATGAGTCTATGAGGACCCACTTYCACATTTCCATCCTGCATTATTTCRTGATATATCACTTCTAGTTTTAAATAATGCATGAGTTAAAACAGGTTGTTCTGTTGTATTGCTGGTATGATGAAGGTTTTCCTGGTAAAATGGAAAATGGTATGAAAGGAAATGATTGTGACACTCTCTCTGGCCTCTGCTCTTGTGTTATGAGTGAAATGTACAGGGAGGGTTGGAAAAGGCAAAGATTTCTCTTGAAAACATAGGAGAAGAATGGTATGGTAAACAATAAACTAATGAAAATGGAATAGTTCAACTAATGCACCACACAGTAACATAGACTAAAAAGTCTGCTGAAATATTCATGATGAAGAGAAGTCACAAAAAATATGCTGTGAGGAATTAAGGGAGCAGAAATATGTGTGAGAGGAATTCAGAGGATGTGAATGGGCTGACACTGAACATAGAGAAGGCTTCATTAGAAGGAAGCAAGAAAGAAAATGGAAAAGAAGGGTGGGGAAAGAGAGCCTTTCCACAAAAAAGTGATGCAAATCATTAGCAGATAATGGGAGCTGATCTTTATGGGAGAACTTTGGAGTAGCTGAGGAAACTTGAGCCATGACAGTTTTTGGAGACTAGGGGTAAAGGTGAAGGACWTGGAGAAGACTTACTTTCAATGTGTGAAAAGCTCATTATTGGTGAAATTACACATTCCACAGAGATGTAATTTCTTGATTTTTGGCTGCAGGTAAGTGTTGGACTCTCTGAAGGGTTTCAGTGCTCACAGAATGTTTGAGGTCAGAAAGGGCCTCTGGAGACCACCTAGCCCTAGTGCCTGCTAAAGCAGGTTAACCTGGACTAGGCTGTATACATTTGCATCCAGTCAGGTCTTGAATATCTCTGGAGAAGGAGGGTCCACAGCCTCTCYGTGCAGCCTGGTCCAGTGTCCTTTACAATGTCACCCACATAGTAAAGAAGTTTTTGCTCATATTCAGGAGGAACTTCTGGTGTTTCAGATTGTGGCTGTTGTCCCTTGTCTGACAATAGCTCAAATTTGTTCACAGGCTGCTGATCTGACACAATTCTGAAGCAGTGTAATTCTGTTGGATAATCTGTCATATAGTCCCCTGAAAAGCTGTAGTATGAGGGAATTTTCAGTTTGGAGTTAATGAATAAAGAATTTACCTCGATAATGCATCATTTTGCTCATGCTAAGAAGCTTCTGAAAGCATACAGTAATCCTCATTTTGCCAGAAAAGGCTATTTCACTAATTGAGAAATCTCATTTTGGAGATAAGTTCATGCCAGACTATCACTGCAATATTATACTCAGAGCATGTACGGTAGTGATTTAATTTTAATCTTTGGTCTTGATGGGGGKCTGCTTCCTACAGCCTTTCAGTTTTAACTCCAGCTTGGAAAACATACAGGATCCMTGTAGAGYGACATTTRTGCTTTTGTTTAACTTCTTGTCCTTGAGGCTGCCAGCTTGAGTAACACTGTTTCCCCAACCTGACATCTTGCTAAGAAAAAAAAAAAATCTGAGTTTTGCCCCAGGAGCAGWGAGGAAACACGACACCCATACACAGCAGTGTTCTGGCTGCTGGTACACTTAGAAATGAGAGGAGCAGCAAACCCTGCATTAKCTATGCTTCAGTGGTTTGCCAGATTTTTGGTTTTTATTTTTTTTCCCTGTGGGGTCATGTAAGTTTTATCTGGTTTTGTAATGTGTAAGTATTTTGACTAACATATATTCATAGGGTCTTTGGGCTATGCTTTTGGAAATTGACCTGTGTTTTAAAGATGGACTTGGCAAATGAGGACYGAGGCAGAGTCCCCATTAATTTTAAGATTGCACCACCTTCTCCTATGTATGGATGCTGGGGTACAGAGTGGCTAAATTACTTGTCCAAGACACCACTTTTATTTKCAAGCCCACAGCCACAAATCACTTCTAAAAATAGTATGTACAAGTGATTGACCACAGCACTGAGAATGGCAGGCCCCTAGACATAAGCTTTTCTCAGGACACAAAAGTCCACATGATGTCATCAACTTCATTATGAGATGACAGTGTAAAAGATGAAGGTGTGCCAGGTTTTAGGCTGGTGATGATATTTAGTACTACACTTTTGGTTTTCAGAGATGTGGATATCCTGCCTTGAGATTGTTCAAGGCTGAGTTAGATGGGATCCTGAGTAACCTGGTCTAGTGGAAGGCATCCCTGCTTGTGGTGGAGGGACAGGAACTAGATCTTTAAAGATCATCTTGCCAACCCAAATCATTCTGTGATTTTAAATGGAACAGATAGTGCTGGCTGCAGGGGSAGTCCACCCATTGGCATCTACACATRTGTWGTGATGATGGGGTGGGGTGAGAGGCAGACAAGGTCYTCACTTTGTGCATGCACTGCTTATCAATAACTAAAGCACCAAATTATCAAGTGTTTTGATTAAAAATCCAAAACATAGGCCTGTGCTAGCTTCCATGAAAAGGAAAATAGGAACAATAAGCAAAATAAAGGACAACAGGAAAAGAGTGAATGACTCAGATGTCGCTTAGTGGGAGTCAGTTAATGGTGGGAACAAGTGACATTTTTAATTGACTGTGCTTTTTGCCTGCTTTAGTGGTTTTGATTTCTTGGTTTTTAGGGGTTTTTTAGTAAATAAAATACATTTATACTGTTCCTTTTGAGGTAAAGGTTGTTAAGATTATATAGGTTTTAGAGTTATGTTGGACTAGGTAATTTTCACAGTTCCTTCCAACTAAATTAAGGYAGTGTATTCTGTGTCTATCTGTTCATCACCACACTTTAAACAAGCACCAAATAGTTATGTTCAGAAATTCATCATGTTTATCTTGTCACTGGATACTGGACATTTTTGCTCAAAACTCAGACAGGAGTATCCTAGCCTTACCTTCTAGCTATGTGTTCTAATACGATTTGCTGCTAGCTCCTTGTAAATACCTGTAAATAATAAAACTATTCTGAGATATTCACCAAGGCATTTGAAGAATTATGACTGGAAGTGCAAAAAATAACCTATCCTTAGAGAGAGAGACACACATAGCCATAAACATGGTTTTGAGGTGAAATGATCCTTCTTCCTCAYAGTGAGACAGCGTGCATAATCCTGTATTATGGAAAAAGAACAGGCAGTTCCTACCATGTTGKGAGCCARGTTATGAATAGTTAATGAYAGCATGTAAAGACASAGTTGGYTTGCAGTTTTAGGTGGCTTACCTTCTTTTTCAGTGTTTTTTTCTGGGAAACAGAAGGAAATCATTTAAGTACTGTGAATAWAAGAAATGGAAAAAAGTSTGTCAAAACAGAGGAAAAAAWTTTGAAAAAGGCAATAAWAATTAGGGAGGTATCTTGGAAGCTTTTTGGTACAGAAATGCTCCAAATGGTAATCTCAGGAAAATCTTAGGAACAGAATATCTTTATATTTACCAGGAGACTTCAATTCTTTCATTCATCTGGGGCTTTGATTATTCTTGTAGGAGTCTGTTATAATATAATTTATTAATATTWTAATACAATATATAATATATATAATTTTGGAATAATAACAAATTGAAATAATAACAAATATTCTAAAATCTAACAAATAGCATATGGAAAGACTGTTACAAGACAGAAAATCATATTAGAATTAGGTTGTGGTCTACTAGGAACCATAAGGTTTTTTTCCTTCCTTTCCATTTGGTCCAGCTTGAGGAAATCACTAACAGAAATCTTTCTGCTATTCATAAAACACTGAGGAATGTCAACTCAGCTGAGGCCTACTCTGTGTTTCTTCTAATTCTGTCTGAGCAGCATTGTGTTATTGAACAAGTCTGTAAATGATGCAACCTGCTCCATCATCCAGTTTTTTGCCAATTCATCCTGAAGATAACAAGCAGGTCCATGCATTGCTGAACTATAATTCCCTGTAATGAGACAGGACAGAGCAAAACCAATGCAGAGGAATACTGTAGTGGTGTTGCTGAGAGCAATGGAACCACATCTCACCTGGGCCGTTCAATAAGGTTGTGTCACAGGACCCCTCTTCCTGTGAAAGATACAGGAGAAATCTGCTYCTGCTGTGAGTGCACAGCAGAAACTCTGCCCTCCTTTCCTGACTCTTCGGCCTTCTTTACAGTGGTGGTTTGAAAAGAAGGCATTCAAGATGTGCCAGGCAGTCAGTTTGAAATAAAGGGAAAAATTGCTTYTGAGCAATGTTCATTCAGAAGGTGGATTCAGCACTTGTTGTCTGCAAAATCTTTTGTGTGTATGCCAGGCTTTGAAAATGTTGCAGCACAAATGGTCCTATGAACTTCCATATTTATTCTTTCTAAAGAATTCTCAAATCAGATTCAGAACTACAATGAAATATGGTGGGTTTACATTTTTATCTTTATATATGCCTTCTAGCTGCAGCCTTATCTATTCAACTTGGACCCTGAAAAGCTGTCCATGTTGCTTTTAATTTGTCGTCAACAAAAATATTTTCCTATTGGAAATTACCTGGCCCTTCCTCTGTGAGGCCAAAGAGGGCAGTCATTGGGRAGCAGCTACTGTTCCTCTGGCAGATGTGTACTAACAGCTGAAGAGTCTCTCTCCCTAGTACATCAAGGACTACTTCTTGAGCTTGTCCTTTTCTTGATTGTCTTCTTCCTGACCCAGTTTTACCAATTAAATGCAAGCAATTTTCTATAACAACTTATTTCAAATGCCAAAAGTCTTCATATGTCAGTCTTGTTGGAACTCCACTACAAGGCTGCTTGGAAAACAYCTTGTATCACATGCCTCATTGCCAGGCTACATGTCAGCTTGTGGAGATCCACTCCACTATTTTTTGTTTTCTTTCCTTTTTTTTTTTTTTTTCTTTCAGAAGCAGAAGACGGCATACGGAAAGTGAAAGTGACTCAGACGCAGACGTGGCTCTTCCTATCGCTGTCTGAATTTTTCTAGACCTGTTTTGCCACTTATGTATTCGTCTTTTTTAGTAGTATATAGTAGTTTAGGATTTTCACTCTTGCAAAAAAATTCTCTCTTCCAATTTTAAGAGGCAACTTAAAATATCAGCAAGATCAGGTATTCACCAATGCCTTAAAAATTTTTATTTATATAAATATGTATATATATGAGGGGGTTGTCATTTTCATTAATACTATTCATATTAATATGTTTGATACTTAATACTTACAAAAACTAATAAAATAATATGAAATTGAGATAAAAGACCTGCTAGAGGTCTAAATAAACAGTGGGTTTAGAGGAGAAAAAGGCAGTCAATATTTCATTTTCCTGTGTGTGATCCTATGTATAAAACATATGCACCCATTTCTCCTTGTTTTGCACAAATTAAAAATTTCATGAGCTGAAGCATTAAAAAAACCTCAAAATTATTTGGTGCTTAATGGACTAAGACTTGGAACCAGTTAAAATTGTATTATTGCCGGAGATATAATTTTAATATCTTTTTGATAGTGAGCTAAACTGGGCAAGACTTTCTGTAAATTGTGGAACAGAGAAAGGTTTGGAAAATTAACCATTCCATTTGGAAGCCCAAAAGTGTTCTTTCAAGCCCTCACAATGGCACGTAAGGTAGATTTGTAAAAGACTTTTGACTTTGCTTTTTTGTTCATATGAATTGTAGTTCAGGAAATATCTTCCTCTTGGTTTGCTTACTGATTACTTCTTGCCTCTAGTCTCCAAAATTTAGAGATGAATTTACAGATAAATAAAATACTATTTGGTTTAATTATACTGAGAAAAGTCAGGACAGAAATACTAGGGCTGGGAGAAGAAGAAAGCCAAGTGACCCACCTGAGRTGCAGCTGTGAGAGGAAAGTATGGCTGGMAGARAGAAYTTRGACTTGAGAACCTTGTGCCTGAGTRATGGCCAGGTGGGGAAAARGGGRAAGCTTGCCTAATRTTATCCTCTAGAAATGGTTACCTAGGTTTTGTGAGTGAGACATGTAGAGGAGAGAAAGTATTTTTGTCATATTTTGTATGGAGAATCATCATCAGTGTTTGCTGGCTTGTTTTTATGATGAAACCTGAACTATGGCAATGCCCAAGGCTGTTGGACTTTGATTAGTACAGTTGGTCAGAGGTTGGTGCTTAAAACTCAAGGTCATGGGTTTGATCCCTGTACAGGCTATTTACTCAAGTGGGTCCCTGCCACCTCCAAATACTCTGCAGTTCTTGCACCTTTGCTTTGAAGTTCTAARGGCTGTGTRAAATTGAGGATTTAAGTTGTTCTGTGGAWGAAAATAAACYTTGGTGGCAAATCTGCTGTTTRATATTGCTTCAATAATTGCATRATTTGACACCTTTCACCATTGTTCTCTGGATACTCTATGTGAAATTATATAATCATTTGCTCATTGACAGAGAAATTTAACTGTAGAGATAGGATTGCCCATTTTTACTAGCAACTTCAGTAAATTCAGAGCTGAGTTCTTAATTTCTTTTAGRGCCTCTCTTAAAACCCTTTTCTTCTGATGTTTTTACCATATTCTATGTAAGAGTACTGGAAGTTTACCAACCTGTTGAATCTTCATGCAGGATAGATTTCTCTTTTCTAAATAAATCAGACTCAATTTTTTCAGTCATTCTTAAAGAAATTACTCAAAGAAATTCATACTGAAGTTCAGAAACTTTTTCATGGGCATTTTAAGGATATAGTTTATTATTGAAAAGTGGTGTGATCAGACATACCAAGTTGTTCTAATTAAGTGCTAATTTGAATTCAAGATTCCACCTGAAAGCAAAATTTCTTGTTTTTTAAAAGTAAACAATTGCTGACTCTGTTCTGGATAATTTCAGTAGCTACCCATACAAATTATGTGTATCTATAGGTATCATGGGAAAGTAGGAAATGAAGAGATTTGAAAAAAAATCAAAACACAATAGGTCTATTAGACAAGAGCAACTTCTGTTGAAAAAAAAGGAATTGTCTTGCAGGTGAGATTTTTATGTAATAGATGATTATTACCTTTTATAGGATTATTAACCATATAAATTTATAGGGTTCAAGATTCCTCTTGTTCACAACTGTACCTACATAAAAGACAAGGCTAAGGTAAATTTGAATATTTCAWGCAAGGAGAAGAGAGAAAGTAAATGTGAATATAGGTAAGTCTATATACAGCATATACAAGTAAAGGCATCAGAGAACATTTGCTAAAAAAAAACATAGCAAGTACTCTTCTTGTTTGTGCATGCTGAACATAACTTAATGGGAATGACAYGCCTCATTTCTTCCCTGTGCTCTAGTTTAGACACAACTCCTTTGTTTGCCTTTTAAATAGTGCTCAGTTTATCTGAATTCTTTCTGATTGATGAAAACAAGGCTGCCTTAAAAAGTGATAGGGGTCATTCATTTAATTGGTATTAGCTAGTTTTACTTACTGCTTGTTTTAAATCTCAACATTTGTCATCACAGTTAGACTGGGAGGATGAGAAGCTTTCATTCACAGAGGCAAAAAATAGTACATTGATTTTCTTGGTTTTTGAGAAATCTCRGTCCCTCTCACAAATCATATATAAAACATCTAAAATAAACTCCACTTGTTGCTGAGAAAATGCATGTGTTGAAAGCATTTACATTATTTGTTTGTGTTCCACTGACAATGAAGTAGGCATGCAACCAGATTTACTTGGCCAGGTGCACATTGACTCTGCTATGTGTCTCACCAGGTGTAGTGGGCCATGATTTCCAGGGATGGCCATTGGTCCTGACTGACAGATCAGGATCTCTCTTATCTCTCTRTTTCAGTGGGAATCCAACCAAGATKCCASCTTTACTTCAGAAAGCAAAGRTTTTGTTTYACTGAATAAATACCTGGGGGCTYRCATACAAGTCCTYTACACTTGCTTTTCTCTATTTTACTGTTTTGCTGTGCTTCTCAGATGTCCTTACATATATATATGCAACTTTGACTTAAAGTCAAGAGAACAACACGATGGGAAATGCTTATGCAACCCATATCAGAGAAAGTTGCTAATATGAGTTTAAAATAGCCTCAAACTACTGCAGTTACAAGGAAGTGCCCTAGAAACTTTGTGACTTCACTTGAATGACCAGCCTGAAGGAAGGTCACATCATGCTGGGAKATGATCTGGCCTGACACACTGAAACCCTTTTCAGACTGAAAAATAGAATTGTACTAGGAAACTGAAAATGGAATATAGTTTCTGCTAATTTTATTTGTTTTGCTTTCAGTGGTGGACTCACTTTCTTATAACTGCCCTTGATCCAAAACCTGAAAACTCCTGGTCTGTGGTGAAGATAGGCAATCAACATTGTTTTTTCCTATTTAATTTTTTTTACATAGAAACACAGTGTATGTGTACATATACATATGTTAATTTGAGAGTTTATGTATGTGTATATATATTTTGTGTGTGTTCATTTACAGAAATAAAATTGTGCCCTGTTACAGACTGATTTGGAGGGAGAGTTTATTCCCATTTTTAAGATATTTGGTTTCTTGATTTCACTACATACTAATTTTGTCACTTCCTAAGCAAGTTGAATGTACGAGAATAGAAACACAGATTTGAAACTACTTAAAGAATAAGGAAAAGGAAGACGGTTGTGTGTTACCCACGTGCTGAGAAGTACTCTTTACTTTTTGACCAGGCCAAAAATAATTTGGAGATTTCTATAAATGAATCTTAGGGCATCTGATGAAGTGCTCCTCAGTGGTGGTTGGGTTTTTGGCCTTGGAGGTCTTGCTATATCCAGCAGTACATAGAGCCAATRCTGCAATGCTGCCYGAGCTCCATGTCCCAGRTCCAGTCAGYAGGGAGACTGAGCATGTACCTCCAATAGATACAAATACAGACACATGTATTTACACAGAAAAGTAGTCAGAGAGATCAGTGCAGACAGAGACACTCAGCACTCTCACAAACAGYGCTGAGGGCCTCATTCTATTCCCCTCCCTGTCTAACCAGGATAAAAGTTCATTATTGGGAAATATATACATATTCCCCTGCAGTAACCCTGTAGTCTGTAGGTGATATCAGACAGGGTATCCTGATGACTCAGTGTAGCAATGTATTTGCAGGAGTTAAGCCGTTCTCTGTACCATCTAAACTCCCTGTGATGTTATCTGAACACCTGCAGTTTTGTTACTCAAGCCTCAGGAATCCATCAAGGCTGCTGAGAGAAAAACAGGACTGAAATAAGACTGAGAGGCTTGGGAAACTGACCACTGAGAATGCAAACTTCAGATAGAAGTGGGATCAGCATGGGAATGAATTCTGGCCAATTAGGTGCCCTAAGGGATGCGTGCCAGTCTTATGGACAGGCTGAAGATCCAATCAAATAATGTGTGTGTGCATCTATGCTATGCAAAAATCTACAACTGTTGCTTACTGTAAACAATAAATGGCTTCTGTGAAACCATATTGGTTCAGTGTACAGAGGTCTGTTTATTCCTGCAACTCAGATTGATGTTATTCCCAGTCGTTGGGGCAGAAACCCTCCTAAGGGCAATGGGGCAGGGGCTCCTGGCTCATGTCCCTGACTGGGTGATCAGGGTTCCTTCCCTCACAGCTCTGGGCTGTTCAATTCCTTCATGCCTGGAGAAACCAGCTTCTTATACCCATCCTAACAGGGCTGCTGGCCAGGTGTGGATTCACTACCTAAAGGATTAGCAAGGTTAACATGTTTCTCAAGCAGTTTCCAGTTGATTTATCTGTCTTTTAATAATTTTCTATCTCTTTATTGTAATTCAGCTATTTTTCATGACCTAAGCAAATGTACTGAAATACAGATTAGTGTTAACCATTTTCATTTCTTCATCTAAGATGTCTCTGCATGGCTCTGTGGAACTGTAATAATTTGTATGTGCTCATAAAACATTTTGGAGTCCTAAAAGTACTGCAAAACTGGCCTCTACATTACATGTTCAGCAAAGGCTACTTAAGAAAAAAGTTAACAACTACTATTTTGTGTTCAAACTCAGTAAAGAAGATGAGGTATTTTATTGTTGCAGGCTTCAAGTCAAGTGCTTGTACACTTCAAAAACAGCATTATGGAAATAAAACAAGACTGCAGTAATTAGAACTGAAGAAAACCTTCTTTCCCCAACTCCTCATAATGTTTGTTCACGCTCACTGCTGTAAAATAACAACCTCTCTTAAATTACMCCAAGAACTTCTCTTTTTTGAGATTGTGTTCTGATAGGCATATAATTACAGTCAAAACAACAGCAAAATACTGATTTCAGTTTGAAATTTAATTGCCCTACCTGTATAATCATTGCAGTATAAATTAGGCACAGCTGTAGAGCAGWCAGAAGGTTTCTTTTAACTAAAATMATTTCCTTTCTCTTGACTGTATTGAACACGTGCATTTCAGGGCTCCAGATTTTGAGAAGATCTTACTTTATGACTGGAGAGTGTGTATGCATTTTTTTTATAGATATAAAAAAGATTTTTTTATTGCCACTTTCTTTGAAAAGTAAAACAGTCCTTTGCTGGAAATTTCCATTTTGCACTGCTGTTTCTGCAGCTTATTTATTGAATCCTGGAACTCAAGGTTTTGGTTTTAACCAAAGGTTTGCTGTTTAAAATTAARGCAGCACATAAATAATCTTTTGGCATTAAATCGAAGTAGTTGTCTTGCTTATCAAATGTCAGTAGTCTGCACAATCAAAGGCCCTCAAAGGGAAGCAGGGATGGGGGACAGTACCGTTTGAAAGAGAATTTACAATGAAAAAGAATTTCCTCTTAAACAATTGACAGGATGATAATGAGGTCAGAATATGCAGAAAGGAGGGGGTATTTTACTTGGCAGCTAATGCAAGAATGCTTAAGCTTTCTCAAGAAGGAAATGGGGAGCTTAGAAGTCTGCTGGCTTCATATGCATGGAGGTTGTCTCTCTTCAGTACTGTCCCACTTTCCTCATGGTAGCTGTGAGAAGGTGACCTGTCCCTAGAGCTCTTACTTAAGATTCATACCCTTAATTGGAAATCTAAAATTATATTCTTCAGAGTTTTTGGGAAGGGGGAGAGGGTTTGGTGGTTTTTTTTGTTTTTGTTTTTTTGCTAATGTTTTTATGGGGTTTTTAAATCTAAATCTAGAACTAACTCTCAGAAATCACTGCAAACAAAAATGTATTTGATTTTGATTCATTGAACTGATGAAAAACAGATGAATGAAATGTTTCACTGTTTGTCTTGAAAACTCGTATCTCTACTGAAAAAAAGAGGGTTTTCTTAATGTRGCAGCCCATTTTTCAATATATAGAAGAAGAATGAATATTTGTTCTTCTCATTTTTCTTGCCTCAGGGATGCTGGATGATAATACGTTGTGGAACTGTTCTATGATCTTTTAAGGTGTTCAGGGACAAGTACATATTTAATCATTCAGTTGTCTGACTAGACATGGCAGAATAAAATGTGTTCATAGAAGACATGCCTTCAAATACTTACTGAGTGTTTAATAGGATACCCTGTAGAAGAGGTGGTCATCTTGTTAGTAAATARCATCTTAAGAGGATCATCTCCCTTTCATAAGATTGACTTTTATTATGTGGCACCCTCCTCTGGAATTCTGACTCTTTGAAATGGCAGAAAAGAAAAGCTGTGTTTTCCATTCAGATTTTATTCTGTTGCTGGCTTGTTTCTTAAAAATTTCTTTCCTTCATGAGATTTTACAAAGCAGGTATTTCAAAGTTGTTTGTGAATCAGATAGATGGAGAGGAACATAGGATCTGTGTGGGAAAAAAGAGATGTCATAAATACAGAATAATAGTTTGCATGTATAGAATTCAATGTTAGCTTTTAGTTTTTTCAAAGCACTGATTGAAATTGTTGCTGCTCAGGTTCTGTAAGCAAAGCTCTGCATGACTGAGACAAAATGTTGAGCTGCTGCTGCATGAAAAGAACCCTGTTTAGGTTCAAGTATTTGGTCCAACTTTAATTTTTGTCTTGTTTTCTCAATAGGTCATATTTCATCTAAATATCCAGAAGATGATGAAAACCAGTCTGCAATTGCAAGCTTTGCTTGCTAAAGCATACCTATGTTTCTGAAAATAGCTTAATGGATTTTCAATTCCCAGGTGAGTTACTGTGCCTGTAAATAATAACACTCTTGTGTCCTAGGGTTGTAGTAAACCAGGAAGTAAGGCAAAATGCTGCCTGTGGAAAGCTCTTGCTCAGTACATTTGGACCCAAATACCTACCAGAAGTTTGCATTATTAAATCTGCTTATGATTGGAATGACTGCACTCACTCTTATTRGCTTAGTGCTGTCCACTGTGGGGTAAGACAATTCTTGCAAGCTTAAGTGATCTTAAGTCAAATACAATATAGAAAAATCCTTACTTTTTCTCTCAGAWCAGTAATGAGAAATAAATGGTTCAAGTCTGTGCTGTTCTTTGAGAATCCTTTTTTTTTTCAAAGCCCAAAGGCCTGCAGTGCCCCTGAACCAATTTAGAAAGAAATTGTGTCATCTACCAGAAGATTTTCAGAGGCACCACTCTATCCCTTCCCATGACAATAAACGTCACTCCTACTTCATTTGGAATGAACAAAGTTGATTTAATCAATCTTAATCCTGAGACAATCTGAAAAAAAGAAATTAGATTGTCAAGTGTTATTGGATTGAAAAAGGACACACGCCGGAGTATCAGTCTGCAGATGTCATTGTTGTCAGCTTGTTGTCTTACAGTTCTTCCAAGCAACTTTCTCATGAAGTTGAAACTGTAGAGCCTATAGCCTTTGGGACTCCTCCCTGGTGTACATAAGTTGGTTTAAACCACCCTCAACAGCCAYTGGATTAGAGGCAACCAGGTCACCTGGAAGTTAATGTTTGTTTTCTCTTTAAAAAGGCTGCCTACTCATCCACAATGYTGGATAAAATAGTTGCCAGTATGATTAATTTGATCAATCATTAGTTTTTCATCTAACAGGTCTTGAAGAGGTTTAGTTTTTTAGAGGTCTAGTGTAACATTTTCCTCCCTAACAGGGTATTTCTTGTGATTGTCTTCCAAAGTTTGTTCCCTTCAGAGCAATACAATTCATTGCAGAATTTGCCGGTTTTTTGTTTTGGGTTTTTTTGTTTGTTTCTCCCTTACATATTGTCTTCTCTGGGAATGATGGAAAGTGGTAGARTGGTGTTGTGTGGCCAGAATGGATAAGATATTTTTCTAAGAACTTCCCTTGTGAGATTATTTTAAGAGGCAAGACAGAGACATACCTTAAAAACCATTACTAATAAAAAAAATTATTAAAAATCACAATTATCAGAATTCCCTTTTTGCCGGCAGCTACTTGATAGCTGTTGAAAGAATTTAGCTTTTTGACTGTCAGAAGTGTTTTCATATGTGAAGACAATTTTTTTTTTAATTGTTAGTCTAATTTCGTGGGTGATATAATGTCACAAAGATGTTTTGGTCATTCAGAAGTTAATTTTGTTTTCCTAATATTTATTCAAATATATTTTGTAAATTAAACGTCTGTTCTAAAAATCATACGTAGCACGCATGTTGTCAAAAGATTTTTAATATTGTAGAAACAAAGCCACTCTTCTCATAAGGGGAATACTATTGCTCTTCTGCTGATTTTTTTTTTTTTTTTTGAGCTTTTTGGACTGAAATGATGCACTGAAAATTGACAATTATATTTTGAGTGCACTTTAATGTTCAAGTAATACAATTAGGAATTGCTGCTGCCCCTGTCTAAAGGTATGCCTGTAGATAGTGTATATACAATACATGTAAATATATGCAAAATATGCATATATATGTAGAGAGAAATTTCCCTTTTACTGTGTGATTCTGTGAGTAAATGCCTTATTTGTAATTATACATACAAGCAAATTGTCGAACTAACAGAGTTAGGAGGTCTATACCACTTAAAAATATCTCAGATACTAGTTTTGGAGAAGATGTCAATATCCATAGGGGTTTTTTTTGGAAGTGAAATCTGTCCTATATCTTCTAGTGATTTWAATGTTTATTAAAATGCACATCAAGAACTGGTTTTGTCTGATCACCAGCCACTTGGTTCCTTGAATACCATTTAAACAGGGAGAATCAGAAAATGAGTAGTTATTTAGGAATAGCTAAGTGTGTTTTTTAAAAATAAAGACAAAATCTAAGAAAACTGTTGCTTCTAATAAATGCTCTATGAAATACTTTTTACTAGGTGAAGGAAGGATGCAAATGTCGCAATAGTAGCTGAAGTGAAACTTTTCCTGGAGACATATTTGAACCTTGTTTATACTTTAGGCTAAAGGATTTGTGTATCAGGAAGTATTACTAAGTGATTTCTTTGTGATGTTTCAATGTACAAATAAGTATGACTTTTCCCTTCTGCTTTTTAATTTTGGATAATCAATCACTTTCTGTCAAAACTGGTTGTAATCAGTGATATTTTCATTAAATGAACAATTTCATGCCTGTTGTCTTCTGTCCATGCAGCAACTAATCCTAATCGCCCAAGGGTATATTCTACTACATTTTATCTTGCAACTGAGGAATGCATCTTGAGAGATCTAATTGAGCTTAGAAGGGTATGTGAATCACTGAATCCATTTTGGATAAACATTTTTATTTTACTTAGGGGTTTCTTTTCATTTGATTGTTTATTTGTTTTTTTATGCATATCATTGAGATTTCTGAAAGAATATACTTTCTCTATGGTCAAAATGCATATTCAGTATCAAGCAAAAGGGGTAGATATTTTGGAAATATTTTTAATTCAAGCATAAAAAGTTCCTTGTTGTTATCTATCTAAAATAACTCTAAATAGCCTTAGGAAGATAAAGCTGTGAACTACTAGTAGTTTGAATCCATAGGACTCCTCTTTCAGGCTCCAAGGCCTCTCTCTAATCCTTCACCTTCTCTTCTGGCCTTGATATTTTATTTCCCCTCCTTCTTTTTCTTTTCATAAGTTATTTGAAGAGATCACCTTCTTAGTTATTTTCAAGTGCTGGTATATTTTGTAGGATAGGGATTATATCTTGAAAATATGGTCCTAGTAGAAATTCTAGTTGCTGTTTGTGKTGTTATTGTGTAATTACAACTAGGCTTGTGGGCATGTTTGTATATGGTCCTGAAAACTYAAATTAGGGATCACTGGGCTTGGTATAGGAGCAGCTGACACAGACAAGCACAATCTTGTGTCAGACATATTGACATCAATTTTCTTAATTAATGCAATTTTTTAGAAGTGGACAAGCCCATTGGGAATTTTCAACAGTATGAGATCTGTGCTCTTAATTCCTAATCACAACTGCRTTCTTCCCTGTTTAATGATAGATTGTCAAGTGAGCAGGTGCAAAGAAGCAAAAATAGATTATGTGCTCTGTATTTGTAAATGAGTGGATGTGTTTCCTCCTTGTTTTGATTGATGAAAGCTTTATTCCAGGCAAGGTTATTCTCAATTTGTTATTTATACCTTGGATGATCAGCATAGCCTAGAAAATGCTTTTCCAAATCAGCTTTCTCTACAACCAGAGCACCTGTACAAATGAGCTTTCAGGCTTTAAAAGAAAAGGAAAAGGGAGATAAGTGTCCAGCACTTATGATGATGTTCTCATCACTCTGTTGTCAACCAGGAACAATCCCCTTCCTCACAAGCACACAGGACATAAATGAGCTCGCTGGTTTCTGCTCTGTGTTTCACCTTGGTGTAAGCTCTGAATCCATCCACACCTGTGGTCTRTGCAGACATTTAGAGGCTTACACCTTCTGTGTCAGCTTTGTGGAATGAGGAACTTCCTAAAAYACACAAAAAAGGAAGTCCATTGTTTGTGTTATTGTGTAAAAGTAAATTAAACTTAGGACTCTATTTTTTTTCTGAAGGTGAGAGATATTTCTTATCGTTATTCATCATTTCTATAATTGGCCATTTGGTTTCTTTCTGAATACTAAATGTTCAGTAAATTACTTCAATAAAAAAAACCCAATTTTGAAACTCGGTAAGGCCGTAAAATTTAAATATATTTTGACACTGTGGTAGAATCACATTTTATGAGTTTTCTGGAAAAGAAGGATGCTTGCTTGAGGTTCTCACCTCAACTTTGTATTTTTGCTGTAATAACTTTTTTCTCAGGATTTATTTTCATTCATGCATRTTCAGTGAGCCATTTCAAAAGATGRTTSTGTCACTGAGATGCAATGTATGTATGAAGAGAAAAAAATCTCCAMATTTTACTGTTACTGTTGTTGAAGACCTTGTATCATGGGGCTGCCACTCTGTTGTATAATTGTTTTCTTTTAATTGGTGTTCATCTCCATAGGCAAAAGCTGAAAAAAGCGATTGACGGGATAAATAAGTATAAAAGTTACAGAAACTAGCAGTTCTACTTAGAGGCAATGTAGTTCAAGTCCAGTTTGCAAGAAAAACCATGAAATCTCAAACATTTGGTCTTGTGCTGTATTATATAACCAGCCATGAAGGATTTTTCTGTGATCTGTTTTTGGCTCTATCTGGAATATCAGCTGTTCAGATTCTCACTATCAAGCCAGGTGTGAGAGGTGGCATTTTCCCTTTCTGGTTTGTATTCTCAAACAGCTGAAGAGTCATGTTGTAAAGATGCTGTTTTTCCAGCAGGAAGACTCTGGCAGTCTGGAATTCCCATTTATGCCCAGCTGGCTGCCTTACCAGCTGTAGTTTGATAGTTACTGCAATTAATTTACACATAAAAGAAAGACTTCACTGTGCACTGCTGGGACAATTTACACCTAGTTGGCAGAACAATCACCTTTGTATTTACAAAGCTGTTCCTGAATTGCTGTGCCTGACCTTGCTGAGAAATCTGAGTCAGAAGTGTACAGGAATCTGTAATTCAGAAGCTGTCATGCTCAAACTGAAATCAGAATTGAAACCTTCATTGATTTAAAAGGGAATATTCTTCACCTTAATGACTCAAATGTAATTTTTGGTCAAAGAGAAAAGAATAACATGGGGGMAAGTTGCTTTCAAGGACATAATTTCCTGTGGAAGAATGTACTATTTTGTTGTCTTCTAAGTATTAGTTTTTTGGTTTAGCTAATGATAAGTTTATAAATAATGGCTTGAGCCTGAATGCAGATAAGCATACCTATAAACTGCCATCTGCATGCTCACATTTAAAACAATCTAATTTGCTTTTCTCTTATGTATGTATCCAGGATTTGGAAAGAAAAAAATTATGCATGCTACAATATATMGATAATATATAAAATATATGTAATAATAATCTATAAGCCACAATGTAGTACATAGGTGTCCTATAATATAATTAGCCTACATTCAAAGGGAAACATTCATGTGACTATATGGACTTGAAGATGCTTGGCTGATAAGCATCAGCCTCRCAACCTGATTGCCAGAGCATTCAGATAAATTATAGACCCATATTTGCCAGCACTTGWACACTGTGCAAAAAACGTGGAGTATCCTGGAAGTGAGAGAAGCAGCAACAGCTGACTGCCTGACTCTTATTTGTTAGGGCATTTGCCTAAGATATTTTTCATTTATACATGTGCTTCTAGAATAGTTCTCCCCATTCAACATGCTTCTGCTACTTTTTGATGCAAACAGTACCAAGGAAATCCCAGGGTTATTCCTCAGGGTATGCCTACTGAATGTCCCTCAACAGATCAGGCATCYTAAGAGTGGTTTGACCCACATATGATCTGCACTACTGTCTAGATTGTATCTTACTGACAGGGAAGACCTGAATTTCTCATTTGCTTAAATCTCTAACTTCTGTGAGTTCTCTCTCTGTTAGACATTTAACCCTGAATTTGACTTTCTACAGAATGACCTGACAGAAACCTTGGGGGCATAAATGGTTCAGRAATCAATTTGACAGTGCTGAGAAAGGAGATAAGTCTGACCAACTATAACCAGATTATCCTAGGTTTCAGGCTCTTTGAGAAAAAGGTTTTTGAATAGTTAATTGAACGCTACCTAGCAGAAGGTTTGAGCTTCACAGGGGATTCTGGATCACTTATAARACCTTAAATGCCACCAAAACCAGGAAAAAATTCATTAGAGATCCCTAATTCTATTCTCAGAATCAAAAATCTGGGGAAGCTCTTGTCTGGGATGCACATGCTGCTTTGCTATGTAGAATCTTTAATAGCTGACTTCAAAACAGAAGAACTGAATCATTGTAAATTATGAACAGAGTGGAAGAGKTATCCAAAAGAGCACAAAAATCCTACAAAAATCCTCAATAAAAAAATGCATGATAATTTAAAATGCATTAGGTGTTCAATGGGTTTCTGATGGGAAATTATCATATTTTATCCCAATTCATKTATGAAATAAATTTTATTTTTAGAATCATAATGCATGAGGAGAAACACTATTTTTTGGTATAAAACCAAGGTATTCTGAGAATGCCAGAAGAGACAAAGTGTCTGCTTTTATATTTCAATCCAGTTTTCAGTTAAAGCATGTTATTGTAATTATAAAATAATATAATAATAAAATAAAAAATTATAAAATATAAAAAAATGTAATTATAAAATAGTAGATGATTTCACAGCAAATTTGACTGCAAGTTAAATTTCATAAATTTAATTTTCCATCAAAACATTTCAAAGTATTTCTCAGTTCTAATAATATTTTTCAGTCTTGATAATACTATTTCATTCTCTTAATTTTGTAGATGAGAAAATTAACTCTGCATAAAAATTTTAAGTTTTAAAATATATTCAAGAGAATCCCCAGATAACTGAGGTAAGAAGAAATTATATGATGTAAGGAAAATTTGTGGAAGATAGATAATCCAAGAACAGCAATGTTTGAAATTATAAAGCAGAGATAGTGTCATTGAAGAGAGCTTCTCTTTGCAGTCTGATTGGTCCCACACTGCTTTGCTTTCTACTATCTGAATAAGGTAGAAATCACCAAACTGCTAAGTTGTCCTGCTCTTAATTTCATAAAACTTCCTTAAAAAAAAAAAAAAAAACATAAAACACCCAAACTTATAATGGAGTTCTATATTAAAGTCATTAAAWATGACAGAAAACTTATAGTCCCATTGTCACATTAATCAATGGTCACTAGTAGTATCTAGTATTTGCAAAATTGAGTATCTTATAGAAATGTCAGATTTCTGAATCCTCTGTAGAAAATCATAAGGRTATTATTTTCTATGAACTTCTAAAAGATGCAGTTTTCCTCTTCCATGCAGATTGCCTGAGTCATAGGGGTTTTTATAATTGAAGTTCTTGCTTCAGAATTTGCTTTTCCTCTAGTATCTTATTGTATACTGGCTGCCATGACATTTTTCCATACTGTACAGTAAGGATGMAAATTGCATTTCCTAGTCTCAAATGACCAATTTAATTTAAATGAAGTTTAAAGACTATGTGCCAGCCAACAGCTATTTTTCTTTTTTCTATCAAATCATCTGTCTAAGGTCCTATTCAGCAATCACCTCCCTCAACYTCTTTTATTTAAGCTGTGGAAAAGCTATCAGATACTGAAGCGGGATTTTTGCTGCTGCATTTGTTTTGACCTCAACTAGTGAGTTGAATGCACCACGTCTTTCTGACAGAGTATTCARAGTATTCCAAATGGAGCAAAGAGCTCACAGGCTTCAGTAATGCAGCTAGCAATTATGCATTAGGTGGTGCAAACACATATGTTGTAGTGATGAGAGGTTTCCTATGTTATTTCTTGATGAGAAGCTGGACATGACCGAGTAGTGTGCCCTGGCAGCCCAGAAAGCCAATGGTGTCCTGGGYTGCCTGCAAAGCAGCATGGCTAGCAGGGCAGGGGAGGGGATTCTGTCCCTCTGCTCTGCTGAGATCCCACCTGGAATTGTGCATCCAGTTCCTCAGTGCAAGAAGGATGTGAACCTGCTGGAGTGAGTCCAGAGCATGACCATGAAGATGCTTAGAGGACTGGAGCATTTCTTTGGTGACAGGCTGAGAAAGTTGGGTCTGTTCAGCCTGAAGAAGAGAAGGCTCTGGAGAGACCTGATTGTTGGCCTTTCCGTACTTAGAGGGATCTTATAAGAAAGAGGAAGAGAGACATTTTTCCAAGCCTTGGAGTGGCAGGACAAGGGGCAACTGTTTTAAGCTCCTTTGTTGACACTATAACTGACAGACTGCAGGGCAATGTGGTTTGTGCACAAGGTTTRTACAGCATCAGATGCATCAAAGAGCAGAATTGTCTTTCTGATGCTTGAAGATTTGCAGCTTCATTAGCTTTTTGTACCTATCCCATGTAAGTGCAAACTTGACTAGTTGCAACAGAAGAATGCAGTTTAGAGTGCTGCAGGTGAAGTTTTGAGGAGTTGCCCTACACACCACTGAGTTTACACTTTGAGTATACATTCTGTGGAGAGCTATTCCCCCCAGAAGTACTAAAATAACCTCTTTAGAATTGCACCAATTTTTTTTTCCCTTGTTTTACACAGGAAAATATACAAGGGGCAAAGTGATCAGTCTCAAGTGTTAATTATGAATGCCTTAATTGTTTCTCCTTTAATTTCCTGTCCTCACCATCTAATTGTCCTAGTTAAAATCTCCTGGTGTATGTAAAATATGCCCAGCAGAAGAAACTTCTGCAGACATTTGAAGATACATCAGGAAGTAACTGCCATAAAGGTTGCACAAGCTTTTTAATTAAGACAGTCATAATTTTTTCTATTTCACACTTTAATGATCAAATGTAATCTTAAAAGGTTCTAATAACTGTTAAATTTTTCTAGAGCAYTTATAAGCTAAAACAAACAGTTCCATTAATAGCAGAACTAATGAAATTTGCTTTCCTATTGTCAGCAGTCCTTGCACACCAGCCCACACTTGTMTGCAACCACCACAGCAGGAGTGTAGCTTGTCTAGACCTGTGCACCTGCTAAAGGAGTTTTATTTTTCTTCCTGTATGTTGGGTYCTGCCCCTGGGAAAAGATTTGGTCAACTCTTTCTGATTTTCCATTACTAAAGGAATAAATAGTGTGTTCTCGCTAGAAATAAGTTTCTAATGGGGAAGCAGGGGAAATYAATATTTTAATATCCTGAAAAACTTATCCATGTTCAAATGTGAGCAAACTAAACTCATTGAAGGGACAGTGAAAGTATAATTACTTGATTTTTTACTTTTTAAGAAAGCTTATTAAATTTGATATGCTCTATAAAAAATTGAGATAGAACCTGGTTTTGAAATGCAGCTTTAAGGACACTGCTTTACTTTAAATATGGGCTAAAAGTTTCTAAGATAAAATTCTAGCCCCTTGAAACAGTATAAATTTTCTGTTCTTTATCAAGTGGAGAGAATTGGATACCTTATAAGGACTTCCAATTCAGCTGATTTTAATGTTGCTGAATATTTGCTTTGAGATGGAATTAACTCTGACTTACACACTTCTGGCTCAAAAAGTTGTCTGTGTTGAATGATTCAGATACTGATATTTAGGCAAACGTCTATATCTGCAGCCAGATATTTGTGAGCTGTTGTTTGCTTTTTAAAATTAAAAAAAAAAAATCCACTCAATCTCATCTCTGTAGGCTGGATCCAGAAAGATTTGTGTAACACATCTGTTGCATTTAAAGTCAAAGCTAAGTTCTGAATTTGGGAGACATAGTTGAGGTACCGTTTGAGAACGGATCTGTTAATGAGGTTTTGGGCCTATTCAAGTTGACAGGACTTTACCACAGATATTTTTGTAGTAAGAAGTTCTTGTGGAACAGAAGACCTTCTGTGAGGTCTTCATGTTAGGACTGCATGATTTTTGACAGTTCAGTTCTAGTTCAGGTTGGTAGGGCAGTACTAATGATCAGTCTGTTTTACTAAAACCCCATAAAACTTCTTTTTCTGTTACACTGAGAAACTAGAGGTGTCTTGGGCCTTAAGGAGTCATTTTCAATTCACAGTTTAGTTCTATTTTTCTGATTTGAAAACACAGGGTTTTAAATTAAGCAGGCAATTAAATTCAAGTGATAGTCTAGTCTTTATAGGGTTTATTCTTAATTTGAAGCAATAACATTATTTGCAGGTAAAAAAAGATGCTAACACACTGCCTTCATGCTAATGAGTGTGGTCTCCCAGAATACTAAATTAAGGGTTTCTTTTGGGCTTTTTTGCTGTGGTCAAGAGTCTTTTTCCTGTCCTCTATTTTGTAATGTCTCACCTTTCCCCTGACGTATTCAATCACAAGTGAACAGAAGCTTATTTCAGTTGCTCATAACAATCACAAGCAGAGGGGTTATGGTCTGAAGGAAGGGATAGGAGGGAAACTACTGCACCTGGTGCCTTGCAGTGCACCTGGTGCCTTGTGGCACACCTGGTGTGAAGCCACAGAGATGTGAGTGTTGTTGGAACTCTGAAATTTCTCCCAGAAATTTATTTCTGCCTGAATCAGTGACTCTTCTAATCCAAATAACATTTTGTGCAGCGGAAGTTACTGAAAATCAACAGTGACTGCATGTGAAGTAAACTGATAAGAAAATCAAGGTTTCAAAAACCAGAAAGAGGAGAGAATTAGTTTTCCTGAAGCCTCTACACTGTGAAATACAAGTGCTGGAACAACTGGCTTAAAAGTTTCTTCCAATTAGCTTCCAGCAATTTTTAGATACACAGCGCTGTATACACAAGTTGCTATTTTCTCTGTGAATTAAGCAATTAAGAGTGGTAATGCAGGAGAGGGAGGAAGAGTTCTGGTTTTGTTTAACAAAAACCATCCTTTATTTCCCTGGCAGGTGTATGAGCCATTTTGTCACAAAGTTTTCTTTGAAAAGGAATCAGCGCCTTCTGTTGCTTTGTTGAAGGCAAGTATGATTTGGAAGATAAAAGCAGTTACATACAAAAGACCTCCATTTACATTCAGGGATCATTGCTTGGATGAGTATATAAACAAAATCCTCTTTACAATATGTATTTCAAAACTAATGGGAGAAAAGCAATCCTACCCATGGATTTAAAATATGCTCATTAGTGTTGAAGAAAGAAGTAATTTAAAACAATGATGAAGTTTTAAATTCTGTTAAACTACATTTGCTGATGTAATCTTTGACAGTGTTCATGGGAATTTGAGATTTTGAAATGTCARGATGGATGGGACATGAATACTTGTGTTTCTGACTAACTGCTGTCAGACATAGATACATGTGAGATTGGATATTTAGATCTTGAAAGTGAAATGTTTAAACAGAAGATATCCTAGACTCTGGGAGGAATCTGGAAGTCTAGGAARAGACTTTGACTTAGATGTCACTCTCAGACAAAAAGATAGACTGGGATTTTGAAATTTAGAACTCCGTGTGATTAAAGAATAGGAACTGTATTTTYTTTCAGCACTTGCTAGAAGGGAAAGATTAGAAGTTAGCTGATGACTGTTTTTCCTTTTGGTGGTGATGATGTTCTGGAATGGTAGTGAATTTTAATAGCTTTTTCCCTTTTCAGAAGGCTTAGCAGGGAAGACAGGAGCTACAACAGMGCTGGTGACTATGATACCACTCCAGTTGTTGACTCACCAATTCCAAACAYTTATTTTGAAATAAAAAGCCTCCTATGCTCATTAATATTCTACTTGGRTGTTTTAAAGAATGCCTTTCAGTGTCAGAAACTAATAGCAATATAAGAAAACACAAAAAGCGTGCATTTTGTATTTTAAAAGTTCAGCATTGTTAATATTGTTAGCACAGCTACTTAAGAATACACCATGAACTCCTCGGCACAGATTGGAAAAGGTGCATATTTCCTTTTACTTTCCAGRTGAATCAAAGTCTCACTTTCATCAGGTTTTCTCCACTAGTTGTAGAYTTTTAAGACATTGTGGTTTCRGTTTGAATTAGCTGCTACCACCTTACACTGGTGTATAACTCATAGCATTTTTGAACCTTCTTTAGCCGGATTGCAAAAGAAAGTACTGGCTTTAAAATTGTAAGCATTGATATTCAGCATCTTTATTAGTATTCCTTTGCAATTCTTAATCCATTTCTATTGAAATAATGGAAAAACAATTTATTTCCCTAGAGGTAACCTAATATCTSTGAGCTCCCATAAATATTAACTAATAAAAAGTACTCAGCTGGCCAATATAACACTATTATATGTTTATAAACACTACAGGTTTTTATAGTTCAAATTCAACTGTGATTGTCCTAATTTAAAATAAGTAAATTATTATTTTGTCACACATTTTGTAACCACTTTTTATGTGTACAATGCTTTCAAGTAAAGGATACTTGCATGTTATGCATGGCACTAATTCATCATGCTACAGAATCAACTCTTCAGATTTTATTCTTTGATTGAAAAATTTACTTCTCAGCCACAAGAAGTCTAAATAGTRTTTCTCCCTTTGAAAAAGGCAGAATGGAGAATTGCAGTGGTCTCTTCTTTGGCTAGAATGGATCTGTGCTTTTGTGTTTCTTGGGTCAGGGTTCTCTCAGTGGAAGCTTTACTGCTAGCTCCATAGGTGAAAATAAATATTATTAATCTGTTTCAAAGAGCATTTTAAAGTGCTTGTGTTATACATAAATATACTCTTTATTTGTAGTATGAAAACAAGACAAACTATATAAASAATTTTAAATTTCTGCATGTTGTAATTAGGGGAACACATTTCCTTCAATTGAAAGCCAAAACTTCTGTGATATCTAACATAGTAGACACAAAGAAAGTTCAATTCTCCATACAATATTAAAAAATCCATTTTACAGTTGAAACATATATGCAGTCTTTTGGTTTTATTTCTGTACRGTACTACTGAGTATCATCTCCAAATGTATAATTTTTTTGACCTCTGAATAATAATTCACAAGCCTCTGTACATTCTCTGCCTGTGTTCAAATTGATGGAATAATAGTTGTATCTTTGGATAAATCTGATACCTGCAGCCAACTTTTCTCTGTTCCAAATGCTCTTAAAACAAAACCAAATATGTGTAAGGCTTTTAATCTCAAAAAATATTAAGGTTAAAAAAAAAAAACCCATACCAGAAATCATTTAAATTACAGAAATGGAAAAAATAGCCATTTGTTTATATAAGCATGCAACAGTTAAAATAAGTAATTCTGGGTATTTAATAGCACTGCAAATTTTTCCAAATCTATTTAACTTGTTGACCTGCTCACTGGATAGTCAAGCAGTAGAAAATTTCAGKTAAATTTAGCAGTTATTGCACATTGCATTTGTTACCAGTAGAACAAAGTAATCAAGATTTTGCTTTTATGTCACAGTTGAAAAACACCCACACTGATGCTGAGCACATTTAACAGTAAACAACTGTGTCTGAAGAAGGCAGAAAACTTCCTGGCATGCTTATTCTCTTTGTATTGCCTCTTTATTCATCTTATTGCATTTSCATTGTTCTACTTCATGCACTTTATGCATTGAGTGCTGAGTTTTGAGTATTCTCAATACTGAGAATGTCAAGTCAACAAAATTGATGAGAGARAATACAGAAATGTATCTAACAGATAAGACATAACATRGTGTATTTGGCCATATAAAAAGCAAATATTAGTAAATATTGCAWTTGTATATTCTATTTGTTAATATTATTTATTTTTAACATGTTGTAGAAGGGTGCTGCTTTAAGAAGAGTTWGTGTGCTCTGAGACTTGTGATTACTGTGTTGTTTCAAGGAATTTCTGAAGTGTGTGTATAGTCTGACATTTAAAATAACCTTTAACCTATGAAGTGGGCTTGGTGTGCATATCCCATTACTTAGAGTCTCTACAGTATAAAAATTAGTCTATTTGTTTAGACAACCAGGAATCTTCTCTGTGGATATACAGCTTATTAGCTAAGCAAATAAATATTTTCAACACCTATTCTGGATTTTTTCTTCTTCTCAGTATTGATACTTAGCTGCATAAGAGAGACAGCTTTAYTTACAACTATATCTCTAAAACATTGAAAAGACTTCCTTGGCTCAGGAAAAACCAAGAGGCACAGCTGATACTGCAGGGCAAAGTATTTCCCCCCTCTCCTTTCTCTTTTCAGCATCCCTGAAAAGTGGAATTGGATAAACACTTAATCTTCAGTCTTGTTAAAATGTTTCTCTAAATGTAAACTTAATTGTGGTCAGACTGAAAGCATATGTTTGCTCTCTGAAGATGTGGAAACTAAATCACTTTTTAATGTGAGCATTAAAGCTGAAGTCTGTCAAGTGAGCTGTGTTGCATTGGCTTGAAAGCTGCTGTCACACATTCATGAAGGTCAAGAGCCTCAAAGAGCTGTGTCTCTGCTTTCATAAAACAGATTTTTATGTCCACCAGGTGCTGAGTTAAGTTCAGAAGTGTGAGTRGCATGCACATGGGACAGACAGAGGATCTGGGGTGTTGTACAGGCAAAAGTAATTTTGGAAGACCTTCTGAATGGTGTGTGGAAGCATACAACTTCATCATAAAACAGAGAAGGACTCTCCAGAAGGAGAAAGTGCTGGTAAGTCTGACATCAGGTMATCAGCCAAATCTGAAGCCCTTTAGTAGTGCCTTGGAGTGGYTACMTGAAATAGAGGCTRGACAGAATTAAGATAATAAAAGTGGTTATTYGTTGATGGCCAATAGTTTCACCTTGGGCAGTCAAAAGCCTCTGAGAGGGKCTACATCCAAGATGGACYATGATCCATTTACATAATCAGGGGTTAATCCTCCAATTACACCTTCAGGTAATGAAGTCATTTACKCCAAGTYTCCCCCCCAAATTTATTGTTRTTTACATTTCTCAGGACCYGAGACAGYAAGGTGTCCTTGAGTTTCAGGCCTAGAGAGGAATTGTTTTGTCTGAATAAAATGGGAGAACAGTAGCTGACAGGCTGTGGATCTTTAGAGTAATACACCAAAGYAGTACAGRATCTGAAAAATATAAAAGTTAAATCCTAAGGCATCAGMAGCAGATTGGAACATTTATTATTTTGTTTTCCTTTCTCAAGTGTTTTATTAGCAAGGACTGAACAATAAAAAAGTAAAAATATCTATGTCTTCGAGGGGAGTTTCAGTAATTTTAATAAGTTGTCAAATATCTCGTTGAAAACTGTGTTGCTTTTATTACAGATAAAGCTTTCAGTGAAACTGAGTATTTGTGAAATTTATTTTAAGACATGCAAACTTTTGCCTCTTTATTTTAATAGTTGGAACAGACTGAAACTGTTTAAAAAATMATTTACCAGGAAACAGTAACATTTTTAATTGAATTGTACAGATTGATATARTCCTAATCTAAACAATTTAATAGGAAAACCTTTCTTTTCCAAAGTATAATGGGCTTCAATTTAAGCAAGTAGAGCATTTGGTGCAAAACGCAATTGTTCCTTGAGGACTTTCACACTGGCTTTGTCTCTGATGTTTTCAAAACTTCAGTCTTCACTGTTAACAATGAAAGAAAAGTCAGACTTTTAGGAAGGGGAGCTGAATACATTTGATATTTTTATGTATACAGAAAAAGGTTCAAACATGGATTCTAAAGGTAAGCCTTAAACCATCTTTTGTAGACATTTGAAGTTAGGACTAGAAACATAAATTGATAATGAAAGTTGTGGTGTGTAACATCAGATGACAGGATCCCATCTGTTCATTTGTATTTCACAGGTCACTGGCTGACAGAAATTCACTAAAGTCTGTGATCAGTATTTTATAGACATGTCTGATCAAGAAGACAGAAGATATTGATGTGAAAATGTTAAGAAGGCATCTGCCATTTATTTGTTTAGCTTGTTTCAAGTTCTATCCATGTCYGATTTAAAAGATGCTTACTTCTAAGTTATAATACTTTGCTATGTTCTTCAAAATTATATCAACACTGAATGCTCAAAGTGCTGAGGAAGTRAAGGATGGTCTTTCTAAGAGTCATCCCCAGAAAAAAAGAGAGTTGTGATATTTTGATGAGGATATGAAATTTTGAGAGCGGGGTCTGCAGGGGTGTGCAGTACCTTTGCAGAGCATCTAAACTTGATCCTAAATTCTGGCACTGAACTCCTGTGCAAGTGCATAATCATGTTGTTTTATGAAGAAGTTTGGAAATGTTTTTATGCTATCTTTAGAAGTGACTACGTTGGAGATCCTTTTTCTTTTAATGTAGATACATCTTTTTCATGTGGACTAAAAAAAGTTTTGCTTCTAGTTATAACAGAATATTGCATGTCCTGGTGTTTTACCCAGTGCTAAAAAAGCAGGGCAGTTAGGGCAACCTTACCAAAATTGTTGGGATTATCTGATCTCACAAAGTGTTAGCTGTTCTATTTGAAAATCTGGCWGTCTAACTTGAAGATGTTGTTTCTTTTTCTTCTTTTGAGACTTTTATCAGGTTATGATTTTTGCTTATGTCTTTCAAAAGATTCAGAACCTCTGGGGGAAAAAACCTACCAAAACAAATAACTCAMTACTGTTTATAATGCTGCTTTACTAATTGTTATCAACACTTTGGCAACATGAGTAATATAGTAAAAAATGTTCAGGTAATGCCATAGGGACTATTATAAGAAAATAAGAAAAAAATGTCTGCTAGTTTGCTAGTTGGAAATTACTTTGTCATTTATTTCAAATAATAGGAAAGTTTAATCTACAAGTTACAAAATAACCAAGATAACTGACTACTGGTTAGGTGCATTACGTTTCTTAATTTTTTCTAATTTAGTGACAGRCTTTTGAGTCTAAGATGTCAGACAACTACATCTCCTGCTTTCAATATAGAGAAACAGAATGTTCTTGTGCATTCAAGGTATAAAATTGTCCTTTGTATAGTGTAGGTTAGGCAGTTTCCTGATTTTGAGGGTTCCTTAAATCTTTTAAGCCAAGGTACTGGTGAGCCAGCATCCTTACATCATTTTAAAGCTACTGCATATTGTTAGCTGTGATTCTTCCATTACACTGGGAACTAAAGAAACTTGTTTAAAGACTGCTTGCTGTCAACTTTTAGCAKAGAGAGTACTAATTTGCCATTGAAAAAGGATTAAAATGTACAATGATTTGTCATCATCTCACAATTAGCAGTTAAATTAAGTCTTGTGAGAAGAGAAAGGGATTTGGGGAAGATTCTGGAAGAGGTGTAAAAGCATTAAATAGGTCACAAAGTGGTAGAAATTATATATGAGACTTACTGGCCACTATGAAGTGGGATGAGATGAATCTGKTTTTTTCACATGTAGCATCAGGAGTTAATAATTAAATGGTGTCTTGAAGACAAAAAGATGCATCAGTGAAAGAAATTATTTGGAAAAACAGCCTGAGACATCTTACTAGCTGAAAGCATAAGAGCAATCCTTTCCTAAGGAAACCTGTTTATTCACAAACTGAGGGATTTCAGACAAAGGAGGCATGTATGCCCTTGCTCCAGTTTCCCTGGCCAGCCACAGCTTTGCCAAGCTCAGCCCCTTGACAGAGGCTTGGAGCTGAGAAGGTCTCTATTCTCGGGTTCTGCAGTTCTTATACCATTTCAGGAGGTAATTTAACATTTTATATTACTCTTCCGAATAAGACAGGTAAAACTTCATCTGTAAAACTTGTGATGGTTATAGTTTTCAAAGTTTCAATCAAAGGCAGCAAGTAGGATACTTTCAGCCCCATTTTGGAAATTTTAAAATTTTACTCTTGTATTTCCCATCATTGAATCTTTACTGACTCTGTGATCTGATCTTTAATGAACCTTCACMAAAAAAACTAGTAATGCATAAGAAATTTGTCATGTTACTCAAATAACTAATTGCTTTGATTAGGACAGTTTGCCCACAGGAATTTTTGTCTTTGCTTTTGTTTTTCCTGCTGATTTTTTTGTTTTCCTCTRGCTAGCTTAGTTTATATTAATTAAATGGGGCTCTAATGCTTCTTTCTGTCTCTGCTTAGAAGACAGAATGTTCTTCAGTTTCATTGGAAGATGTTCTAAGAATCTTCTGCTTCTTTATCAGGTCTCCTGAGCAACTTTCAAATTAATTAGGARGTTTAATTTCTCCTTGTGTATGTCCACATCCAATTCTTATTTTGAAAATTTTTACACAGGCTGTGTAAGAGTTTTGAATAAAAACATAGAATCATTTTAGATTAGAGATATCAGGACAGGTTTCWAAAACAGGAAATAGGGCCTACAGACGTCTTGCCTGTCTTTTTCTCCTAGAAGGCTCTTCTTTTTGATGTAGCCCTAAGATGTGATTGACATTGGACAGCTGAAATGCCTTAAATAAGTTGCCTCATTTAAATGCCGTGCTCTGGGAAATACTGACAGCATCCAAAAGACAGAGCTTTTTTGACCTGAAAGCTAAAGCATAACATTTAATTTGTTGGCCCAATAAAAGGTATTRCATTATCTACTTTGTCAGTAGACACTGACATTCATAGTTCTTGGCCCTTATCCTAGGACACATAAAACGCTCTTGATAAATTACTCCTGAAAAGGCTGGATAGACAACAGGCACAGTGACAGCAGCATAACTCTCTTCCCTGCCTCATTCCAACAGGGAAGATGGTGTGTTTAGTTTTTCCAGTATGGGATGATTACTGTAATTGAATCTGGTAGCAGACATTTGTGGCTTTGCAGATGTTATAAAACAGAGTTTAATGTTTTCTGTCTTGAGTCCCTTGCAGCAGCCCCTATCTCTTCCCATCCAGAGGAATATTAGCTGAGRTAATAGCATTTGTGTTTGTGAAGGAGTCAGCCCTCAAAGTCCACATCAGACCAGCTTTTTGATGTGCTTATTGGCTTCCCATAGAATGTCAAGACAAATCTTGGAGATTCAGCACTGTCCAGACTCTGTTTTTAAAGCCATTCCTTGATACCTGGCATTYCAAGGTGGAAACCTTGTCTCAAAATTTGGCTCAGGTAGAACAGGTTTCTACAGGAAAGTGGAGGAGTAAGAGAGAGGTCACTGGCTCTGGCTCAATGCAGTGCAGGAATATTCTGAACTAGCCATGAGCAGGCCTTAAAGTTCAGCACCACTCACAAAAGAAAATCCAAATGTGGGCCCCACTGAAATAAAACATTCTGTAGCCATTCTTCTGGAAAGCCAGCAAAAGRTTAGACACAGTTTATGCAGCCAATGGTATGTAAATTCAGGGACTGTGAAAAATGCTAGGATGCTAAAATGAACTGTGTTTTTACAGGTGARTGGAAGAGATGTCATTTCAGTATAGGCTATGCAGATATGAACTGATATATGGAACTGCTCTATCCTCACCCCTGAAGATTTATACCCTAAYRAGCAAAATCTCAGGGCAAAGAATGATATGAAAGATAATTTATTAGCTGCTGAGAAATAATRCATTTCAATAGGTTACAAAGAATAGAATCATTTAGTTTGGAAAAGACCTTTAAAATCATTGAGTCCAACTGCTAARCTAGCATACCCAAGTCTATCAATAAACCATGTCCCTAAGTGTCACATCTCTGCATATTTAAATACATCAAGGAATGGTGACTCCATCCCTTCCCTGTTCAGCTTGATGAGCCTTTGATAAATAAATTTTTCATAATCCARTATAAACCTGGATGGTAGTGTGTTCCCACTGGAGCACTGTCTGGGAGCTGGATCAGTCATGGTGGGTGCAGAGCTTGGTGAGGCAGTGGCTTTCTGCTTAGTGGGTAASAGCGCTCCCTGATTGAGCTGTCTGGGCTTCAGTGCCCTTCCTGTCCCCCTTTCTGCCCAAGGTGTCATTCCATGCCCTTGTTGATACACCACACCTTGGCTATGGACACTCCACAAGGACTTCTTTTATGGGGTTGGAGTGCTTGGTTGACACGGCTTCTGGCCTCACTCAAGTCTCATTTGCYACAGTGGCACAAGCTAGGAGCTCCTGGCAGGTGTCTCTGCTCCCCTGATATTCCCCTAGATCAGAAAACACCCATGTGCACCACACTAGAGCATTCCACTGCAGCAACTGAGAACAAATCTCTTAGGTAAAAAAAAAAAAAACAAAAAAAACCAGCCTTTTTAAATCTCTCAGATTTTTAAGTATAGGTATGCATGATATACTTGCTTTTCAAAAGGTATTAGTATTGTAGATGAAATATTGTTGACCTCTTTTGTGGTTTTTTGTTCTTTATTTGTTTGGGTTTTTCTTGATGATGTTTTTGTTTTGTTTCCCCCCTCTACACATTTTAATTAAACAAATGAAAATTATCTAGAACTTTAAAACTCTTCTTGCACTCACAGAAACTGGCTGAACATACATGTTGTGGGCCTTCTTGGGTTGGAAATACAGAAACTCTTTTAGTACACAGTTGTTCATCTAAATGACATGAGACAGCCTTTAAAATACAGCAGGTGCTGTATAAATCATTCCTATGTCCTGAAGTTCAGGAGTATTGAGTAGTAGTAAAAACTTTTTATTATGGATCTTAGAGATGAAAGAAATGGGAATTAATCAAAATAATACTCAGAAAACATGACAGAGTGAGTTCATATAATAATGATGGGAAATAGTCTGATTGGGTCCTGCAGAAACCTTGATGTGCCTTCAAAGAATCTTGGATCTAATTCAGTTTTGTAGGTTGGAAAGTCATGAACACTAAAAAGGGAACCTGTAATCTATGTGGGATACCATTTGAATACAAAATAAAGGTTATGACTTYCCTTTTATCTTTTCTTTGAGGCCTTTTCCAATAACTGTTCAAGAATGCAGAATGAATCAGAACAYAGTCATTTATATTTCATTTGAATGCAGGTAGTATGTTTTGTGCTAAAGCCTTGGACTTACCTCTTACATTAGAATATTACTTTGGAACTACTGTACAGAAAGACCAAGCCTGTACTAAGGAAATATGAGAAAATACTCATCTGCTCATGTTATATTTTTTTCAATCCAAGTTGCTATTAATCTGTTTTCCACCTCTGGCAAATGCAGAGGAGAGCCTCAACTCTTTTTTACTTAGAAAAGTAAAACATTAGTTATTACTCCTCTTTGGTGCAAGAAATGTTTTAGGGAGAATTTCAATMTGTATTTTAACAGACCAAAATCTTGGGGAGGAATGTTTACTTTAGAAGATTTTGTCAAAAGAAAACRTTGACTACCCTATATAAAATGCCTTTGTTGGGTAAACTGCTGGGATTTTTTTTTTCCAAAAACAAATACATACTATCATCTGACATGTAAAATAAGAACTTTTTTTTTCCCCTGGAGATTATACCTGTGTGTTTATCTGAAAGGTGTTTACGTTACTTTAGTATCATAACTCTCTTGTAAGGCAGAAGAGTGTTAACCTTATGTCATGGACAGAAATGGGCTAAGTGCAGCCATTAGGAAACTTCTATCAGGTCCTAAATGGAGTCACTGCAGGGTCACCATGGTGCAAGATCAATGAATGTATTTTTTTATCTGTTGGGCCTGTTCTCACATACAGACCRTACTGTCCCCAGGGATCATGGAGATAGGTRTATCAGTGGGAAGGGTTGTCATCTCATAAATGGTAGGTGAAATCATGAAAAATATAAATCCAGTGGGGCATTTTGCTTCATTGTGAAGGTTGAAAGGAAGAARATTATACTTTTTGTCCTTTAGAACAACCAAACAAGATATTTGGCTAATTAAAATCAGTGATCAATCATTCATGTAAAAGTTTCCTTTTCATGGAAGAAAGACCATGAAAAAAGAAAAATTACAATAAAAAGAACAAACTTAGGATCATAGGCCAACTTTTCTGACACATGGGTAGGAAAAAGAAAAACAAATATATCCAAGATGAGTGCTCTTCTTAAGGAGAATTCTTTTCCTGTTTGGGTTAAAAAACTATTTTCACTAGGGCCATGATTTTCATTTTATACTATTACATTTAACAATTGCATGTTGAAGTTCTCCTTTTCCAAGTTCATGCATTTATAAATAAATTTGAAAAAATGAACAAAAAACCAGGTTGCTTCTGCAAAATGCATCTAGAGAATGAATCATGGTAGGTTATCAGTCCACTGTGAATTATTGGCTCCCTCCTGTGCTAGAACAGACTCTGGAAGAGCTTCTAACTTATGTCAATGAAGAAGTTAAATGGCCACAATGGAGCACACTGAAAACTTGGTTTAAAAAGGAAGTAAGAACATTTTAGCTCTAAGAGAAAGAGGAAAAAAAAAAGTTAAAACTCAACAATAAGAAAAAAAAAAAACTAATTTTTTTTCTACTTTAGTGGGAGATTTAAGAAACCCAGTGAACTTGGTGTTTATTTTACTATGAGGCAAATTAATTATTCTGTTGCAATACAGAAGTACCTAGCAATTGGGATTTCTGAAACTAAGTAGCCTGCTAAAGTAGCAGAAAAATGTAAACTACTAAAGAGAGTCAGAGTCCAAGCAGATGTGTTTCTAYAACAAGGAATACTCTGCTGCTTTTCAGTTTTCTTAAGGCAGGCAATTAAATATGGCCATCAAGAAGCATGACAAGCCTTTATGCTGAGCCTTATGTGAAGCTTCATAGATCAAATGGAACAAGGTTGAATAGCTGGATGAGGTGTGTGTCCTGTACTGGTCAAGTACTTGATCACAAATCACTTATTTCGCCTGCAGATTTGTGACTTTTCTATAGAAGCTATTTTCTTACTGGTGCCTTAATCCATGCTGGTAAAGGCCTCTTAATCCTCCATTTACCTCCAGCTAGGTTTGTTCAGAGAATTTATGCTTTTTAGGACTGCCTGAACACTTATGTTCTAATTCCTTGTCARTTTTGAAGATAAGACTGTACTCTGTGCATCGCTAGCTGATGTTGGGATGGATTTGGGATCAAGTGGCTCTTTGACTATGCAGTTGAGTTTTCGGGCAGAAACAAGGAAGGACTCCCCCAGAGAAGTAAGGAGACAAGTAAAGGGTTGCCTGGATGTCCAGAAGCAGTGCATTTTCCCTGAGCAAATAGTTGCTGATGAGGCGTTTGATGCCATATCTGCTATTTGGATCTCGGGTAGCAGCTATGYAGACCTCTTCTCACTATGCATGCTTGTTGGCCACATGCATCATASTCCATCTCTTTGCTATCAACATGGAATAGAGTGGGAGGAGCTTTGTGGATGGCAATCCATATGGAATCCCTATGAGGAGCATATGGACTGACAAGTGATGCTATGAGATTTGTCCTCATATGCCACATTTTGTCCATATGGATGATTCAGTCCATTTGTCACTAACTAAAGAGGACGAAACCATATTCTTTAATTGATGTATTTATTATTCAACTACAACAATAAAAAAGGTGATTGCAGATGAAGTTTTCTGTGGAGGTGGGTTTGTATTACGTCCAGTATTGAGGGTTTCATCTAAGCAAGGACATTGCCTCATTTTTGTATACTCTGTGTGTCTGGCCATCTATGGAGTCATTGTGGGCCTGGTAGGTCACAGATTTAGTGACAGTCAAAAGTCTCTATCATAATTTAATTTCATCTAGCATGGTCTCTATCATCCTTTAATTTATGAAGAGATTTGGCTAGTTTTCATTCCAATGTGGAAATCTTCTAAATGCACTTCAAATAGAAGAAAGTTGGTCACTTTGTGCACACTTTGAGTGACTGAGAACCCAGCAAGGAAGAATGATTTTTGAAGTGGTAAGAACTAAACAGTCTGTGCCATCTTTACTCACTCTAGTAAGATTAATTTCTTGCAGATCAGATCATTACACATCCTGAGATGGACTATCAGTTCCAAAGGAAACCAGAAGCAATGAATAAGTCAGTCTCACTTCCTTGCAATACTAGCAACATCTGAATTTATAGTGCTAAATCAGAAATGTCACATAAGTCTGAAGTCATGGCATTATTTCCCTGAAAAATTGGAGAAAATCACTTGCTTTTATAATGAAATGCCATTTATGGTGTGAGCTGTGCTTTCTAGATGTGGCCTGAAACAATTTTCATAGCAGCTGAAGTGTCTATTTATTGAGTGTAAGGGAACTAGAGGCCAAATGCATTACATCTTTTCAGCTGAATTCAATTTGGGACTCTAGAATGGAGACTAGGTTTTTAGTAAAAAAGCTTGTAGTGAAGCTAAGAGCAGAAAAGATAAGCCCTTTGCACTTTTTGCTACTCATTTCAGACACTGAAATGTGCCTGAACCTTTACAAAGGCACAGAACAGCACTTCAGGATATTTTGAATAGTCTAATCTTCTTAATAGGCTTTTAAACTATCTATTCTTGGTGTTTTTCAAGTTGCAGCCTATTTCGGCTTTTATCTAGCACTACTGCTTTTACTCCACTCCTTTTTTGTGATAGCCAGAGACTCCATATATCTGTGTTTCAGGGGAAGGCAGATGAAATACCTATTTTGYTTTGTTTGGTTTTTTTTTTTACCTAGGGCTTCACTTTTTTCTTTAGAGTACCATGGCATTTATTTACTTGTTTGTGTGTTTTCACATTTCTTATTGCTAAAACCACTGTTCAAATTTAAACCTAAGTTTGCAAACTTAGTAGCAGAGACTCACATGGATAATTTCTGTAGTTGCCAGATATTTTGATGAAGCACTGACCACTTTTCAGGAGAGTATTGTCTCTGCTCAGGYTTAATATTCCATTTTTCCTGCCGGGAGTTTTCTCATCTCTTCTTGAAGGAAAAATGGAGTTATAGGAAAGAGAAAATACCCTCTGCAACTGTAAATCATTGTAGGATTGTTTTTGGAGGAAGGATGAGATGGGGAGACAATGGTATAAAGGTATAAGAGGTAAGATATTTGGCCATAACAGGCAGACAAAATGGGAATTTTTTGCAGTGCAGTACCATATATTGCTTCTTTCAAGAAAGATCTTTCTCAAACAAAGATGACATCTGTGAGAGTTTGTACATGTGCAGCCTGCAGGTGCTGCAGTGGGTGAGGAAACCATGAGGAGGAGTTGCACTTAGACCTATCTGCTACAAATATTCTGCCCCCAAATGTGCCCCTGGGAGGCAGTGAGGACTCAATGCACTAAAAAATGCCAGTGGGTTGAATTAAAGTCAGGAAAAGGTGATTTTCTCATCAAATTGTGCCAACCTGCACAGAAAGGCATCAGTATTCAGTCTGAGCTGATAACAGGTTTAAAAGATGTARTATAATCAGTGCTGCCAGGAGACAGCATAGACACATCATTCCTTGTGTGCTGCTGYAGAATAGAAATTACATTGTCCCAAAAGGCTCTGTTGAAATAGAACTTTGAGCTTTGTGCTTTATGAAAAGTTGTGATACTTGGGGATCAGTGAACCAAAAGTTTCCTTTTTTCTTTTTTATTTTTTCATACTTATCTGAGGCAGTAGGAGAAGTTTTATTATAGTAATATTTGCTAAAAGGAGCTCTTGGTAGCCTCATACTGTAATGCCTACAGCAGGAAGCAGMAACCTAAACAGCCTCAGGGAAGGCTTTTCAATGGACTCCAGGATACCCAGTAGGCTCTGTTTTGAGGGTTTCTTTTGATTTTACTGAAGCTAAAGTAAGGAAAGAAACAATTTARAGGAAATATTTTCTCAGTATAGGTCTTTGACAGGATCTTATATGTGTCTTATCCTCCAGCTGAATGAATAGTGAGGGGATTGACACTGTCAGTTGGGATGCATGCAGAAATAAATAACAATATGTGGGAGAGAAACAAGTTTATATACTTTAGTGAGAGATCACARAAGTTACAGAATCACATGAGGTGTGCAGAAATTTTCAGTTTCTTGGAAGAAGCATTGGCTGGGGCCTTTTTTTATTATGTTCATTTATATCTCTTATGAAATATTGTTTTTAGGAGTGCAACAATCTAACATTTGAAACCTATAGTCTCCTTTTAACGCTGTGCTACTGTGGAATATCACACATAAGTGATGTGAGCATTGTTGAAAAGTCAACAATGTGTCAGCAATGAAAGCTAGATCCTTAAGTGGTGCTCCACAAAAATTTTTAAGTGTCTGGGAGTTTTTTATACGTTTGCATAGAATCAGCTCTTGTAATGAGATAAACATGAAGCCATAAATAAGCTTCAGTGCTATTGAAAAATAAATCAAACTTAACAATAATGGGAAAAGGTATGATTTACCATTCTTCCTAAATACAAAAAAAATTATAGAAATTTTGCCTTGCAACTTCTGTTAGAATTCAGGAGGGTGGAAAATTTTTTAATTTTTGATACCTTTATCCGTGTATTTCAATGATTTCTGCATGCACTGATCACAAATCTACTATTCTCCCTACGTATTTGGTGAAGACCAATTTGATTCTGAATGAGGATTAGGAAGGTGAACAAATGAGTGTCAGCTATGTTAACAGCAAATAAGGGACAACTTGTAAATGAACGGGAGCATGGCATCAGTTCTTACATGGACAAGGGAAAGCAACATGAACAGTTCCTTGTTTTCCTTGTCTGCCTTTTTAGCCGTCTGTATTAGTTTTGCATCAATTCATCMGCATTCTGTAAGGAGTATCTCACTGCCTTTCAGARAAAGCTRTTGCTCAAGACCYCAGTGCCAGGCAAAATGGACATATCTATTTCCCTCCTTTCTCAGACTAGGATGTTCTGATGSTGGCTGTCACCTTCTTAGAAGGGATTATGTTTCTGATATTTCTG
Source organism: Alauda arvensis (assembly GCA_902810485.1). Classification (NCBI taxonomy): domain Eukaryota; kingdom Metazoa; phylum Chordata; class Aves; order Passeriformes; family Alaudidae; genus Alauda; species Alauda arvensis. Next base: position 837,874 of record CADDXX010000271.1, on the reverse strand, counting down.
AGAGCCCAGAGTATGATCCTAAATATCTCAAAAAGGCTCAGACACCAAATCACTCTCTATGAGCTGAAGAGCAATCAATTCTTGATCAAGAGGAACCAAATGTCAGTTTTCCCTGACACACTGCACACACAAAATTGATACCTGCTCACAAYGTCTTCTTTCTCACAGCTGCTATTAGATTATCAGGCATCCTCACAGGAAAAAATTGGACCATTTTATGCCACATCATGATGTGTTAGAAAACTTAGGTAGGGTGATATTAAAAAGCCTGGAATGAGCTCATCATCTGGGACCTTCCAACTGTTGGCAGAGCTGACCTTGTCCCAGGTGCAGGTGTGGCATGTTACTGTCTGGTTCAGAGCTTAGGACTGAGTTAGAGCCAATCATTGCAGACAGCATAGTAGCATAGAGAGAACAGTGGCATTCAACAGAGAAAAAGAAAATTGTGTTAAKGAAGGAAGGAATGCCTGGCTGTGTTTATTATTTCCTTGTAATGAAAAATTTGATTTTGTTACTGACCTGCTACTAAAGCCGGTAATGTTAAAGTGGAACTGGAATGTTAATAGCTCAAGTATTTCTTTCTGATGCTTATAGCTTAATACACCTTTAATTAAATCTTTTGGAACAACTGCTTTGCTTTTCTTGGAAAGGTGGGAAAATGTTGGTAATAATCCATTGCTATTTTAGGAATATAATTTTTGTAACCTTCAATGTCATTAGTAAAGGTTGCTGGGATATTTTGAAGCAAAATTAAATGTTAGRGCTTTGTAATGCACTCTGTAATCTATTTACATGTGTACCTAACAGCAAGGTGATAACAGTAAGAAAATTTTTCATTTTTGTACTTCCATAGCAAGTACAGCTGACTATGTGAAAGGTATGTCACCAAATACATAWAAACAAAGATGTAAGAACAAGATGTGTGTTATTGAGACTGTTGAAGTAGATGGGAAAATTACCCTGAGTTCATCAGAGACCAGTGYGAACTTAAAATGAACTCTTAAGTGACTGAAAGTTCAGTTCTAGCAGTAGRCACTGAATGCATGGCTGGCTGGTTGATTCACCTCAGCCTCTCTCAGTGCCCATTCACTTGCCTCTAACTTGCAGTCATGGCTCAGGTGATGGTGGTGGAAGAGTAATGAGCTGCTCCAGAGGAGGTACATCCCATTCATTTGCTATTTGTGTGGGGACAGTGGGGGAGGGAAAGCAGAACTAAAAAGGGAGGAATCTTTTTTGAGTGGGAACAAAAAATGTAGCACTCAATGGATGATGGTAGACTCCTTATGAGGTATAAAAGAAGAGCCTATTTGTTTCTATTAAAGAATGTAACTGGGGAAGTTTGTCTACTGTTCTGATATTCATGGAAAAAAAAATAAAATTTACTGGGAATATTGCTGATGCAAAAGGAGCTTCTGTCCTCATTAAAATTCCCTCCATGCTGGTATATAGTTCAGTTTGCCTCTACTCAGTCTGATTTCAATACCTGGCATGATCATCAATGGGAAAAGAATCCTCCTGTACTGCAATCACTGGCCTATGGCACTGGGTGGTGGTAATGGCTCCCCTGGGGCTATTTGTAGACAGCATTCAGGTCTGCCCTGGTGTAGCCAATATTGTTTTGCTTAAGACACAAGAGATTGCACCAGTAAAATATCTTTAAAACAAAATAATTGGTGTCCAACGAGACAATATTTGTAAGATACTTCTCTTTTTCCCAGGCCAGCATGGTTGGGCTGACCCCAGCTGGATAACAAGTGCCCACCAAAACTTGTTTATAACTCCTCCCCTCAGCTGGACAGRGGAGAGGAAATATAATGAAAACCTTTAGGGTCAAGAAAAGGACAGAGCGCTTTGCGGGGTGTTTTGTGACACAGAAATACCAATGGCACATCTCCTTTCCAAGTACTTTTTTGGTCAGGAGCATCAAATGTTGCTGAAAGTCATAAACTTTTTATTGGCTGAGAAAGTTTCTATCTTTGGGACTCTATATTTTTCCATGACAAAATAAATGCGTGCTTTGTACTGACAGATTCTCTTAGTGAAACACAGCTATGAAGAACAAATTTTCAGCTGCCTTCTAATAAATGTGCACACCAGTCAGAAATAAAGTCTGCTGAGTTTGCACCTCAGGGCAAAGAGAATTTAGAACCATTAAGGAAGTCAAATGACAATACTGGGATGATAAGAAAAGTCTTAAAAGTATAGGCACAGGACTATGACCATAGGCCTTAAGACCATAAGCACAAATGAGTACTTATTGATCAGTCTGGATGCAATCTGGAGAGAAACTTGTTTCAGGGCATAATAAGTAATGTTGATTGGCTCATCTGTGGTGACTGAAAGGGCAGTAGTGGAACCAAGGTGTGTATCCTGAACAGAGTTGAAAACAGGAATCTCCTGCTATAAGAATCTGTATATTGTGAAAAATAGTAAGGGAAATCAGCAAATGTCTGTTCATTCTCTTGCCAAGTACTGTATGCAGGGTTCAGGTAGCTTAATCATAAATAGAATYGTGCATCAGCCTGTGAAAATTGACTATAACTTATTATACAGGTGTCTTTGGATTGTTTTTGCAAGTTTGCAAGACAAATTGCTGAGTTAACTGTTTCTATASTTCAGAAAAGAACATGCAGGATTGATTAGTGTGGTATCTTCTGCTGTACTGATGTACACACAAGTATCATCACTAAAGAAAATTCTAYTCAGGTATTTGGTTAAGGTTTGGTTGATTATGTTTTGATCARTTTCTTTGGTTATATGTCTTTGAAAACTGGGCATTAAACATAAATGCAACAGGACTTTGGGAAGGGCTTCAAAATTTCAGTCTGTATTCAGTGTCATAGATGTATTTTTCTCTCTGCATTTGGAAATAATGCCCTCTTAATACAGCCACTGTAGCAAATCCTGCTATCTGCTCGGCTGATCACGTAATGCTATCTGCATTACGGTTYGGTTTATCCTTCCAAGTGGGTTAGAATAAATGAGATTTTCCACAGCTGAATTCTTAAATTGCCTTAAACTGAACTTGGCTATTGATGATRCTGTGAAAATGGTGAAAGTTGCATGGAACCATTCATCAGTATACTGAGAAAGTAACATCTGAATGAGGTAAATGCTATCAGTTACAAAAAAAAAAGAAAAAGAAAAAGGCAAACAGTTACATTATTTATTCCATTATTTACTCCAGTGTTACAAAAATGTGAAAAATACCAAAAATAGTTGCTCATTTTCTGTGTGGAAGAAAAGCTGTAAGAGTTGGAGACAATTTATTTTATTTCCTCTTAAAGTGCAGAAAACAGATGATTAGCAATATCAGACGAAACCAGATTGTGTGAGGTTGACACTGGTCAGCTGCCAGACCATCAAGTTGACATGGTCTCACTCAGAAAGAGATATTGGGAGGACCTCCCACA